>CM061531.1:209020024-209140048 GCA_030545055.2 Neoaliturus tenellus
TAGTGTGTTTTTGCGGTTGCTGGCTCAGTTCAATGACCTCTGAGGAATGTGATGACGTCATCGCCAAGGTCAACGACCCCGATGACGTCATCGATGACGTAATCGATGACGTCATCGATGATGACGCAATCGATGACGTCATACCCATGACGTCATCAAAATGACGTCATCGATGACGTAATTGATGACGTCACCATCGATGACGTCATTTCCGTGACGTCAAACCCATGACGTTACAGAAATGACATGCTGATGACGTCATCATCCAGTACATCATCAAAATGACGTCACTGACACTGTTAAGGTCAAGGTCACGCCGAAACTCAAAATTTTTTGGCACTTTTGCCGTTTCTCGCACTACGCTCCGAGTTTCAGTCAGAGTCCACGTGACCTTGACGACTTGGAGCGAATTTGCTATGAAAAACAGCAAAAAGTGCCAAGTCAAACTCGAGTTTGCGACATGACCTTGCTTAAACCGTCATCCACTAGTCCTCAGAGGCCATTGAACAAGCACAACATCCGCAATTTCATATTACTGTGACCTTGAACACTTAACAACTACAGAGCGCCGACACCGATGCGCACCCCACGACAGCCACCGAGTGACTGACTGTCAGGCTCCGTGTACTCTAGGTATATCGGCTTGAGAGACTAAGACTCTAAACTGTCAGGAATGGGAGTAACTAACTGAATTTTGCAAGGAAAAGTCATTTCATCCAATATTTTAAACAAATCCTCATCAGTAAAACTGACATTAGTCCGTTTTGTATAAAACTTAGGGTGTCCGCGCAACAGTTTGCGCCACTTAGCTAAAGTCGAAACCCTCTTAACTTTGAGTGGTGGACAGTGAGCAACTAATAAAGCCTTAACACGGCTAAGTTTCTTACCTAAAGTGTCCCGCGACATGGCGTCTCCTCACAAAAGTCCGCACAATACTGAGAGACTGCTTGTAGCGCACGAGTCAAGGGAAAAGAGGTGGGGGAAACAGCAGGAGTGGGGGAAGGTCACAGTGGTGGGGGAAGGTGAGGCTTAACGCTGGAGTATCGCATCACTTCACCATGAGCTGTCCTACAGTCAACACACTGTTCTCTTGGCCCGAGTTGGCACTAGAAGAAACATTTCTGTACAGCTTAGGCTGTGAGAGCCGAGGAAGCAAAGTCAAAGTGGAAATTGTGTTAAACTCCAAGATAAAGAGTCTCCTAAATAAACTAATTGTATCCCTGCAATCTCCTATAACTTTAGAGAAATACCACTTTATTAAGCGACACCTTATACTTTGGCAAAACGAAGCGGAAATGGAAAAGATTACAGTAAAATTAATTTAACTTAAAACTTGGACTGGACAGTCATGGCGATACCATGTGGCGTGCAAACGCCACCCTAAACATTACAAGTTAGGTTATTGAGCACCTCTGGTACGATAACCGATGTGCTAGAGTTAAAGTGTGATGACCTTGAGTCAAAACACTGAAATACTACAAGTCGATATCGTCCCAGAGTTAAAGTGTAGTGACCTACATTCAGAACTTGTAAAATTACTTACATATAGAGAGCTATGGAACAGCGAGACGCACCGCATGGAAGCCGGAGACATACTGGCGAAGCGGTGTTGTGCAGCCTAGGGACCCAGTTGTGGTGGGGGTACAGCCAACACTTAGAGTACAAGTGTTGTGGGTGACCTTGACCCACTTAACTTACCTGACCCCCCCCCCCCCGACAAAAAGTGCGAACCCCCCCCCCGACAAAAAGTGCGAGCCCCCCCCCCCGACAAAAAGTGCGAGCCCCCCCCCACCCCCTCCCCCACCCCTGATATCCTGGGCGTGGCAGCCCCGGTGGGGATATAAGGGGGCCCAGCCAGAGCCGGCTCGCAGTCCGCTCCCGCGCGTTGAACGTGAACGACCGGGACGGACCGCCATAGGCATCACTAAACATTGAATGGCGCCTTCAGTGTTTAGCGAAGTCTACTCTAACTTTAAGACTTGTATTAGTTGTAAGATATTGCGCTTGCGTTTGGGTATTGCGAATTGTTTTATATGAGAGTGTTTTACTTGTACCTTATGTCTCCTGTGTGTCTTTTATCCTTTGGGTCTTGTTCGTTATATGTGTTTAACATGTATGTGCTTGTTCCAGCATTGACTACGTTGAGCTCAATTGTGTGTTGTAAGTGTGTTATATTTTTCTAAAGTGTATACGCTTGTTGTAGCATTTCCCCCTTGAGCTTTTGCAATGCTCAAAGTAAATCGTAAAGACAGGGAACGGGAGTAGGCCCCCGTGTAAAGTTACTTTTGTATAATTGTTAGGCTCCTCTCATGCATGCTTTAATGCGGCTGAGAAATAGGAGTTGGTCCGTTTGTACGCCTATATGGGGGTAATAAGCCGATGGCCTCTGCACTCGGACCGAGGACGTAAGCCACTAGGGTGTCCTCAGTTAGTTTCCCTTCTGGAAACTCAAAATTATGTAAATGAAACTTTGTTAGCTATTTGTGTTTTTTTGTCCCCAAGGCCCCCGAACATTCGTGGTTCGCCATGGATGTACGGGGGCCGAAATTTTTTAATGTCCGTGTGGCCTTGACCCACATAGGACTTGTAAAAATTTACTGCATTGCTAAATTAAAAATATTAAAGATAGGGTTACGGGAGTAGGCCCCCGTGTAAAGCCACTTTTTATAATTGTTAGGCTCCTCTCATGCATGCTTCAATGCGGCTGAGAAATAGGAGGTGGTCCGTTTGTACGCTTATACGGGGGTAATGAGCCGATGGCCTCTGCACTCGGACCGAGGACGTAAGCCACTAGGGCGTCCTCAGTTTCTTTGAAAATTATGTAAATGACATTTTGTTAGCTATTGGAAAAGTTATTAGTTCGAAATGCAGTAAATGTTTACAAGTCTCGCGTGGCGAAGGGTACACGACATTGGATGTTGCCTTGTTGTCATAGTTGGGTCTCTTCGGAGGCTACAGCGATGACAACCCAAGTGCCCCACACCCCCATAGGGGGGTGTGGGGCTTAATTTTTTTAAAGTTTTTTCGTGACCTTGACCTAAATATAAAAGTTTTCAAAATCTTTAACAGTCAGGTCTTATTAACACAGTTTATATATATAGAGGTCTTTTAAAAGTTAACAGTTAGGTATTAGTAACACACAAGTTTGGAATTGTTTATAGTTGGGTCTCTTGGGAGGCTTCAGCGATGGCAACATAAATGCCCCAAGTGGGGCTTCTTTTTTGAAAAAGTGTGAGCCCCCCCCCCGACAAAAAGTGCGAGCCCCCCCCCCGACAAAAAGTGCGAGCCCCCCCCCCCGACAAAAAGTGAGAGCCCCCCCCCCTACCACCCCCACCCCCTCCCCCACCCCTGATATCCTGGGCGTGGCAGCCCCGGTGGGGATATAAGGGGGCCCGGTTGCACGCACTTCTCATTCCTGCTCCAGCCTTCGTTGGAAGTTCTTCTCCGTTATTTGCATTTAACGCTCTTTCTACCTCAACATGCGCTTCAAGAACTATCCACCAGTTCTCCCATACATCAAATCGAATTCAACCAACACGTCTACTCCGACCAACACATCTACTCCAACTTCAACCTCCGCTGCTCCGATTCTCCAAACGTGTTTGATGAGCACAATCCTCAGCTGTTTGGAGATGCCGTCGGCTCCTTCGATGCCCAGCCTATCTCCGCTGCCACCAACGGAACCAACAAGTCCAAGTGTCAGTGGTGCTGGTGACGCTCCGTCGACTTCAAGAGGGGCTGGCGCTCACCCTGCAAGCAGCCGAGTGCTCATAGCATCACCGCCGATCTCATTGTTGTCAGATTCTGATTCGGAGTCAGCGGTCTTTGAGGAGAAGAAGTCGAGGTCCAAAATCATTCCCTACTCCCGTACACAGAAAATCCTTTCCTATACAAAGACCCAATGTCCACTACCCGTATCCCCCATGCCATCCACACCGGTCAAACCATCCTGCAAATCGATCTTTTCCCCAGACAAGTCAACCTCACCCAAAGCCAACATTCCATCTACAGTCAAACCATCCCGTAAATCGATCTTCTCCCCAGACAATTCTACCTCACCTAAAACGACTATTGATCTAACCCATTCTCCTACCCGACCCAAAATTCTTTGCAAATTACCCCTTGACCGTGCTAAACCATCACCCTCCATCCTTTCCAGCCAGCCTAAGTTAGATCAAGCGCCGCTCCAAAACACTAAGAGTCCAACACAAAAGAAACGTAATCGTGTTAAATGCCCTGCTGGCAAGCGTGATAAATGCGATTATGTTTGGTTTAGCAGAGAGGCTGTGGTTCTTTGTTGTCCGAGTTTTGCTCTTCCAGAAAAAGATCGTTGCCAACGACACTTGAATAAGAAAATCAAAATTCCGACACCAAAGCCCTATAGCCTTAATATTATGCCTGAAAAGTCCAAGTTCAAACACCCCAACAGTCCGCAGAAGCTGAAAATTAATAGGCTCAAGAGGGACAAAAAATATTATTTCATTGTTCAAGCTTATGGAGCATTTAACATAAATGTGCAAATCATTCTAAAAGGTGATGGCCGCCTTCATAGAATGAAAGTACCACCTGCGATGGTACAAAGAGAATTTTTTGTCCCCGGGGCTTATTTAATTCGAAGAAAAGGATGCCTATCTGTTTGGGAAATGGACTAGGACATGGGCTCACCAAAAAATCAAAATTGTGTTTAAAAGTGTTGGACATTAATTAAATTTCTTCTTCCAAATTAATTTTTCTAAATTTAGTCTTAACCCTCTTAAAGTAAGGGAGAGGGGTATTATACAAGTCAACTAATAAAAAAAAAAAAAAAAAAATACTTGACTTGTATAATACTTTAACCTGGCGGTGATGTAAAATCACTGGGACAATCTCAAACCGTGTCCTTGAGGGTGAAGACTAAGTTACAAAAATCTTTAACAAATAAAAAACTTACCTCCAAACGCTTGTAGCTTGCTACAAGTGTTTGGAGGTAAAAAATTTTTAAAGTTTGAATGACCCTGACCCACATAAATTACTGTTTAAAGTAAACTGCTAACCTTACAACTTATGTCGTGTATCACGTGATACCCCCCACTCTAACGCTTTTAATAAGCTTGTATGAGCCGTTCATTTGCTTCAGTCCGTTCCTATGCTCTGTGGTAAACATGTCACAGTACAATTACAAAGGTGGTGACTTCTTGATAAATGAACACAATGCTTGGGAAGTGCTAAACCGGCATAGAATGGAAGTTGAGTGTTGTATAAGACGAGATGGGTCTACATTTTATCTATGTATTATAAACAAACAAACCCACAAGTATGAACACTGGACAAAAATTAATTATAACAACATAGATGAGCTGTTTGCTTCGGTTTTTGAGGTGTGTAATGTTATTGAAGAAACCAAAATGATGGGTGTGCTAAAGGTATGTAAAACCGATGACCGCGAGGACTAAGGGAAAGTTAGTGGAAGTCCTTAAACTTACCCCCCCCCCCCGGGGTTACCCCCACCACTAAAAATGGGTATATATAGGAGTGGTGATCAACCGTCTTCTCATTCTGCTTTACACTGTTTAGCTGAATACTACCATGTCAGCCATGAACATTCCAGCCTCTACCTCTGGCCCGACCGCATCCAACTCTGGCTCAAGCTCTGGACCGATCCGGCGGGGCCGCCTGTCAAAGAGTCGCGTTCGGTTCTTCGGATTCACTCCGAGCAAGACGGAGTTGTGCAGCAGTGGAGCCTCCAGAAGAGAGTCTAGCTTGTATGAAGAACTCCAGCAGGTAGTGCCAGGTGTAGTGGTTGGTGCATCTTCACAGGAAGACACTGTTAGAGCTGCTATAAGATATATTAATGGTTGTAACGTATTGATAGAGGAAAAGGACAGGTTGTTAGAGGAAAAGAAGAGGTTGTTGGAGAGTGCACACAGTGAAATACTTTTGATCCGGAAAGAATGGGAAAAACTAATTATGAAGTGTGACAGATTGTTAGATGATAGTGATGATAGTGAGGATGAGAGTGGATAGGTGTGGGTAAAGACTCGGACTGGGACTTGCGTGTTTGTATGAATGTGTGTGTGAATGCGGAATACAGAGCGGGGGATAGATCACTCTGTGGCAATGGACTAACATGCCACTTAGTGATCTATCCCCCGTTCTGGTAATGTTTTTGGATGGCCTTGACCCACTTTACCAAGGCTAGCTAGTACCCCCACCACTGATAAGTGTATATATACGGGTATTAACGTGCAGTTTGGTTATTCTGCTTTGTACCGCTTAGCTGAATACAGCACTGTAACATGGCTTTCAACTCCAAAACTTCTCAGGCTTCCTCTTCTTCTTCAAGAAGGCGTGCTGCCAACGTTCTGCCTGCTACTCGTGGACCTGCTCGACCATTCCACAGCATAACTGTTGCTCGGGCAAACGCCTGCAAAGCTCCGATGCTACGGACCTTGCTGGAGGTAAGCCAAGACGGACAAGGCTTGCTCAGTCCTGGTCAACGGCAGGAGCAAGAAAGGCGTATGGCGTACTTCAGGCTGCAGCCTGAAGTACGGGTGTAGTTCCCAGCTTGAAGTTAGGCGATCCGAGAGTAGCAAGCATCAACGAGGCAGCGGACTACATATCACACCTTCACAGTGTTTTAGAAGTAAAGGACCAACAAATTGAAAACTTAAAAGAACAATTGAAACAATTTAACTTTAATCCTGTGGAGTTTGTGGAAGCAGTGATGAGTGATAGTGATGATGAAGGAACTGAATATATATTGGGTATGTAATGAAAGACTTGGACATGGACATGTGTGTGTGTGTGTGTGTGTGTGTGTGTGTGTAGAATACAGAGCGGGGGATAGACTACTTTGCGGCAATGGACTAGCATGCTGCTTAGTGGTCTATCCCCCGCTCAAAGGGTAGCATTGGATGACCTTGACCCACTTTACAGCAAGGACAACCGGTTAACTGGTATAAAAGAGGAGGTCTATACATCTCGACTTCATTCTGCTTTGGACCTTCCAGTGGAACGCTAGAAACAATGAGTGGATCGCTGCTTGGTGCTAACTTGGACAGGTATTCTGTGATGGTACACTATGAAGATTGTAGAGACATGTTGACGGCTGTGTATGATTGTTTGGTGAGAAAAATCTTTCAAGAAAACTGCCAATTTATGTTAGCGTGGAAAAGAAACTTGTTTGTTGATGGTCATGCTACAATGCAAAGCATGAACCACCTTCATGTGTTAAAAGTAGGACATCATAATTTGGACGAACTGGACGATATGTTTAGGGAGCTGGAGTGTTTGATACATCAGGAATGTAAACCATGTGAAATTGAAATTTTTAAATTGGATATGGAATTAGAATAAAATGTGTTAAACAGGACTTGGACTTGGACTTGATTGAGGTTTTGTAGAACAGAGCGGGGGATAGATCACTTTGCGGCAATGGACTAGCATGCTGCTTAGTGGTCTATCCCCCGCTCAAAGGGTATCTTTACGTGACCTTGACCCACATAAATTGTATAGTTGGTGGGGGTATAAAAAGGGTAAGCAAATTGGATGGATACAACACTTCCATACCATGGCTCCACTTGACAACACCGTGTTCCATCGCAAAAGAATTGTCTCTATTCTGGAGGTAATACCTCTAGAAATTATAGAAGTAGAGGACCAACTACCTGCGGTTGATCAAGAAGAGGAGGAAGAGATAATGGATATTGAAACGGACTCTGACGAAGCTGGTTCAACGGACAATGAAGTGGACTTGCACGCCTACGAAACATTAGAGTCATCATCTGAGTCGGAAATGGAATTCCAATTGGAAATTGAAGAAGAAGAAGAAGAACAAGACACTCCTCATCGTCCAATGGATAGGATGTTAGTTGCCAGAAGAATTATGTATTGTCATCGCTGCCTATTCCGTGATGAGGATGATTCCGACTCTGATGGTGATGTTTCACCTTTGTAAAAGCTTAAACAAAAAGTTAAAAAAAGAATGTGAGCGGGGGATAGAGCACTTTGTAGTAAATGATGCTGCTTAGTGCTCTATCCCCCGCTCAAAATAATAATTCTAAATGGCCTTGACCTATATAAACTTGCTCAAACAGATGTCTTTGAAAAACATGTACAAATTATTGAATCTAGACCAAATATCATCAATTTATCAAGCCTACTGATAAATGTATTACAAACGGTTGTGTAAAGGCTAAATTTAGCACATGAGTGATAACCTGTTTCTATATGACGTCACTTTCCCCACCTATCTGCCTCGGATATAAAGGGTCCCGGTGGAGCGCGCTGCTCATTATTGTGTGGACATTCACAGAGTGTGCATTCAAAGCCAAACTGTTTGAAATGGCTCTTTGCGACATTTGTGGGGAAATCTTTCAAGACGAAGATCTTTTCACCATACACAGAGAATTACATGAAGAAGAAGATGGAAAAGAAGATATTATCATCGATGAAATAGACTTAGACTCAATTGACCGGTTTTTGGAAGAGCATCAGAAGCAGATGGACTACTACGACAGCTATCTACAGCAAATGCAAAGAAGAAGACCTAGTGTGATCCAATTTGCTGGTGCTGGACCATCCACTACTAGAAGACCTATTGAAGAAGAGGATATGCAAGAAGAGGACACGGAAGAAGAGGACACGGAAGAAGAACTGGAAGATGTGAGACAACTGCGCACCACGGCCTTACCAGGACAAGTTGTAACACATTTTAAAATTGATAATGTGCAATTGGAATTAGATAATTTTATAACCCAGGCCAGAGTACTTGTTGGAAAAACGCTAAAAGAAGAATTACAGAGATTGAACTTCATTAAATTTGGACTGGTGTTAGAATCAAAGTTTACCAATACTGATGGTGAAACGGCATTAAGAGCATTCATTACCAAAAACCGAACCCTTACAACTGAATCTGATATCAATGAAATTATTGAATAATGTTTGCATGAACTGCTAGTTAAACTGCAAGAACATGAAGGAAGAGGATCCGGCTGGAGTCTGTCATCGATTGAAGGTATGGATGTAAGGGTTCACAAGCACGGATATGGTATAAGGGGTAGTAGTTATATACCTTTGCCAAAGAAGATACAAGCTACCAAATCTTGTATCAATGTGCAAAATGAGGACAATGAATGCTTTAAATATGCTATGCTAACAAAATATGTGCAAGAAAATCCTTGTAGAGTTAGCAGAGCGTATCAAAATGTCCAACACCACTACAACTTTCGAGGTTTGTCATACCCTGTTAGTGTTAAAAGTATTGGTAATTTTGAGAAACAAAACCCAGGTGTTTCTGTAAATGTGTTTGGTTTAGATGATTCCAATAGTGTTTATCCTCTGAGAGTATCAAAAGTTGAGGAAAGAAACCACACGGATCTGTTATTGATAACTAAGGGTGAAATTTCACATTATGTGTGGATAAAGGACTTTGCAGCCTTGGTTAAAAATCAATTATCAAAACAGAAACGTAGGTTAACAGTGTGTAAAAGATGTTTCTGTTTCACATATAAAGGGTTGAGACGTGGAGGATCGGAGTGGTTGTCGGAACACCAGCGGCTTTGTAATGACAACTATGAAGTGAAGATTAGTCTGCCACCACCATCTAGAGCATTTGTCCAGTTCAATAAAACAGTTCACCAATACCGGATTCCACTAGTTATCTATGCTGACTTTGAATCCACGTTAGTGCCGCAGGAACTTCCGGATGGTGAAGTAACTAGAAGAACCAAATATCAATTGCATCAACCTAACAGTTTTTGCTTATTGGTGAAATCTACTTTACCTGAAGAACAATTGCAAGACTATGGCTTAACATCCACTCCGATACTCTACCGTGGGGAAGAAGCTGCTAAGTATTTTGTAGACCAGTTGTATGAGATTGCTGAAAAGGCGGAACGCTTATACGGTAATGTTTTACCCATGGAACCTTTGAACCAAAATCAACAAGAAGAATACATTTCAGCAACAAGATGTTATCTATGTAAGAAGAGCTTCAGTGAAGAAAATCCAAAAGTAAGAGATCATGATCACCTCACAGGGTTATACAGAGGACCTGCTTGTAATTCATGCAATATAAATTACAAACTGCCAAACTTTATCCCTGTAGTGTTACACAATCTTAGCGGCTACGACTCCCACTTCATTATTCCAGAATTAGGAAGAGATAATGGTAAAATCGATGTTCTTGCTACAACATTGGAAAAGTATATCAGTTTCTCAAAAACAGTAGGTAAAATTAAACTTCGCTTTGTAGACTCTTATAGATTTATGGCATCTAGTTTGAGCAGATTGTCTGAGAATCTACGAAGAGAAGACTTAAAAGAAACCAGCAAGATTGTACCTGAAGATAAATTGGACTTAGTATTACGTAAAGGAGTGTTCCCCTACGATTACATAACTTCTACAGAAAAATTTGAAGAAACCAGTCTACCACCGATTGAAGCCTTCAACAGCAAATTAAACGAAAGTGA
Organism: Neoaliturus tenellus; assembly: GCA_030545055.2. Lineage (NCBI taxonomy): Eukaryota > Metazoa > Arthropoda > Insecta > Hemiptera > Cicadellidae > Neoaliturus > Neoaliturus tenellus. Next base: position 209,030,476 of record CM061531.1, read on the forward strand.
AATCTCCGTTGAAGACTACAATCATGCTTGTAATGTTTGGAACCAACTAAACATTCAAACCTTAGGGGAATATTCTGACTTTTATATAAAATTGGACGTAACTCTGCTGTGCGATGTGATGGAAGAATTTCGAAACACCTGCTTCTCCGCCTATGGACTGGACCCTCTACACTCGTACACATCTCCAGGATTAGCATGGCAAGCTATGCTAAAGTCAACCAACTGTCGACTGGAACTTCTAACGGATATTGATATGGTGCTCATGATGGAATCTGGTGTACGGGGCGGTTTGACACAAGCTGTAACACGTCATGTCAAAGCCAACAACAAGTACATCCCCGGCTTCGACGAGCAACAACCATCGGTCTACCTTGGCTACTTTGACGCAAACAACCTTTATGGTTGGGCAATGTCAAATCCGCTTCCCTACGCTGACTTCAAATGGATCGACCCGGCCACCATCGGAGACATCTCACAGATTCCAAAGGATGGTCCAAAAGGCTATATTTTGGACTGTGATTTTGAATACCCGGAGCACCTTCATGACCATCACTACGACTTGCCTCTCCTAGCCAAGACTGAAGTTTCACCGACAGGAAGATGGCCAAAATTGATGATGACCTTGGAGAATAAAGATTGTTATGTGGCTCACTACTGGGTAGTTCAACAGGCTCTTGAATTGGGTCTACGTATAGTAAGAATTCATAGAGCAATTGAATTCACCCAGTCTTGTTGGTTGAAACCATATATTGATTCCAACACTACAAGAAGAGCTGCAGCGACAACAGCATTTGAAAAGGACTTCTATAAATTAATGAACAATGCCATCTTTGGGAAGACCTTGGAGAACAAAAGAAAACACAAAAATGTAAAATTAGTGAGTGATCCTAGGAAATTGGAAAAATTAGTGCAAAAACCAAATTTCGGAACATCCATGATTATAAACGAAAATCTAGTCGCTGTCAGTATGAAGAAAACAACAATAGTCATGGACCGTCCGTTATACATAGGTATGTCGATTTTGGACATAAGTAAAACCCTGATGTATGATTTCCATTATAACAAAATGGTTAAACACTACGGAAGGGAAAACATTGGAGTCGCATACATGGATACGGACGCGTTTATCTACTGGATAAAGACTTTGGACATGTATGAAGACCTAAGGACTTTTCCATACAAAGAAGATTTCGACTTTTCTGACTATCCGAAGAACCATCCAAATTTTAATGAAAAATATAAAAAAGTAATTGGAAAATTCAAAGATGAAGCAAATGGAATGCCTTTAGAAGAAATAGTGGCGCTGATGGCGAAATTGTATTCATTTAAGATGTACCACGAGAACAACACACCGACAGTCAAGAAAGCAAAAGGAGTGAAGACATCTTATTTGAAAAAACACGTAACATTTGACCACTACAAGACTTGTTTGTTTGAAGATACTACGATATCAGCAACATTCAACAATATCCGAAGCTTCAAGCATCAAGTCTACAGTGTCACCGAAATTAAAAAAGCACTGTCAGCTCGGGATGATAAAAGACATATTTTGCCCGACAAAATCCACACTCTTCCTTTCGGCCATTACTCCTTAAACCCTATCAACTAGTAACCTATTCTTCGTCCTTCTACAACTTCGACCTTATTCCTTTCTCCTTCCGTAAAAAAATGGGGAACACGGCAAGTCCAACGCCGTGTTCCCCATTTTTTTACACAAGTTTGGATGACCTTGACCCATATAAATGATGTGAATATTTAAAACAACATTCATTGTGATTATACATGTGATACAACAAACATTGAAACCTGCAATATGAAGGACTTGAAGCAACAAATTGTCAACGAACTTCATAAACCTGCAAGAAGAAAGTTTCCACGAAGAAATACGGTGATAAAAGGAATTAATGATTTATATCAAGCGGATTTAATCGAAATGATTCCTTATAGCAAACAAAATAAAGGATATAAATACATATTGACTGTTATTAACTGTTTTTCAAAAATGGCAGATGCTTTACCACTAAAAGATAAAAGTGGCAAAAGTGTTACAAAAGCAATGGAAACAGCTATACAAAGAGACAAACATACTATTAAACATTTACAAACAGATGATGGAAAAGAATATTTTAATAAGGAATTTGCAAATTTAATGAAAAAACACAATATAAACCATTATTCAACCAATTCAGAAGTAAAAGCCTCAATAATCGAAAGATTCAACAGAACTTTAAAAAGTGCAATGTATAAAATGTTTTCCAACAGAGGATCGCACATATGGATTGATATGTTACCAAAACTTATAAACGATTACAATAACAAATTTCATAGGACTATCGGGATGAAACCAAACCAAGTAACTAGTAAAAATGAAAACCTTGTATTAAAACGTATAAAAACGAATACTAAACCAAAAGTTGAAAAACTAAAGCCTAAAAAATTTAATGTGGGTGATAAAGTGCGAATAAGTAAATATAAAGGTGTATTCAGTAAAAGATACCTGCCAAATTGGACCAATGAGGTTTTTACTGTATTCAAAGTACAACCTACAGTACCTGAGACATATATTTTAAAAGATAATAAAGGACAATTGCTTGAAGGAGGGTTTTATGGACATGAAATGTTAAAATCAACAGTAGGCGATGTATATTTAGTTGAAAAGGTGTTGCAACGGAAAAAAGATAAGGTCAAAGTACGATGGTTAGGATTTAATAAGACGGAAGATTCTTGGATACCTAAAAAGGATTTGATATAACGATAGAGAATCATTTTAGGTTGAACCATTACAAAGGATGGAGATAGTACCACAAAAAGAGAGTTTTACTATTAATAATATAGATGAACTCACAGTGGATAATTCAGAATTCAATAGTGGTAAACATGGCAATTTGTTACCAAACACCGTTCGTTGTCTGGTTACCGGACCTTCCAACTGTGGAAAAACTAATGTAGTATTCAATTTGATTACAAACCCTAAAGGATTACGATTTAACAATCTATATGTATTTTCAAAATCACTACAACAACCAAAGTATCAATTATTGGAAAAGATACTGACTAATGTGCCTGAAGTTAAATATTTAAAGTTTAATGCAAGCGAGAGTGTCATGCAGCCACAAGAAGCTAAACCATTCTCCGTGTTTATATTCGACGATGTATCTTGTGAAAACCAAAACACAATAAGGAATTACTTCGCTATGGGTCGACATAACAACATAGATAGCATTTATATTGGCCAAACTTACAGCAAAATACCTAAACAACTCATTAGAGACAATGCAAACATGTTAATTGTATTTAAACAGGACGAAACCAACCTAAAACATATATATTTTGATCATGTAAATGCGGATATGACATTTGAACGATTTAAAGAGTTGTGTGGAAAGGCTTGGGCTGAAAAGTATGGGTTCCTAACAATTATGAAGGAACAACCGCTAAACAATGGTCGATACAGGATAGGATTTGATAAATTTATATTAATACATTAAACGCGGTATAACACATTCATTGTTGTACAACACGTCTTGCTACAAACATGGTTAACCAAGAAAAATTAGTAAAAGAAATAAAATCACTTAGTGATTCTATTCGGGCTAAAAACAGAGCATTGAAACTAGGTATTAGCGAGAGGGAGAAATTCCTTGAATCTACTTTTAAACCTATTACTGAACCCTTGAAACAATTAAACAAAAAATTTGCTAAACCTGTATTGGAAGGAGATGCGATTGCACCTATTACGAAGTTTGAAAGAGAAAATGTAAAATCAGAAGAGTTTAGTGATGAAGACCCGGAATCCTCTACGTATAGTGGTTTTACCGGTGGAGAACCTGAAAGAGAGCTAGAATCACCGGACTATAGTGGAATAAAAGAATTATATGAAGTAAAAGCCAAAAGAGGACATGAAGTTGTATCAACTGCTAGTGAAGAGGAAAAAGAAGAAGAGACAAGGGAAGGTCCGTCAAACATAAGCTTGTTGGGTGAAAACATTCATAACAAAGGACCTTTAGGAAGGAAATACATGATAAAAATGTTAGCTGGAACAAATCCTAATAAAAACTACCATAGTTATGGGGTAAGACTAACAGAAGACGGTTTAATGGTTGGTAATAGCCCGGTAAACATTGATGAACATGATAATATTATTGTTGGTAATCAAAGATATAAGGGCACAAGGGGATTATTTGAATTATTATTTGAAAATAAGCCTTTAGAATTGTTAGTTAAAGAAAAAGACATGGAAGCATATAAAAAGATTTTGGAACAAACTAATGCATACAGGAGGAAGTATTCAGCTGACCAACCTGTTTTTAGATCAAAGTCTTTAAAATATAGAGAATTTGTATCCAGGTTAATACCAACAACGAGAAGACAACCAATGCCAATAATACCAAGAAAACCTGTAAAACGAAGGTTTGTGTCATCCACTTTGGATATAAGTGCTCCAGAACCAAGAAAAAGAAACAAGTCTGTTACAGGTACAGGTTTAATGAAGAAACTATATAACACAAATGTGATTTATTACAATAATATCAATAAATTGGTGGATAGAATGAAACTAATACATGAAGCTAAAGAAGCGGGTCATACTGGATTGGAAAACGAATGGGTGGCTTTAGTGGATGAACTCCGAAACCGTGGGGTAATCTCATAAAAATGCGTTACTCCCTAGAATACTATTCAGTTGCACCATGAGTGTCGACAAGTTCGGACGTTACTCCTCGGATGGGTTATATTATGCCAATAGTTTAAAAAGAAGTGCTGGTTTACCACAAACACCTGATGGAGATTATGATATGAGTAATAAAAGGTTAAAAAACATAAAAGATCCTACGGATGAAAACGATGCAATAAATTTAAAAATATTAAAGGAAAAGATATCGCCAACATTAAGACTACAAAATAACACATATGACGCAGAAGATCATAGAATCATCAACGTTGGTAAACCAAATCAAAACGGTGATGCAATAAACAAAGGTTATTTGTCATTGAATTAAAAAATACGTTAAAATTCAATGGGAAAACGTATAGTGCTAACAATAAACGTATATCCAACGTAGATGACCCTAAAGATGCAAAAGACAGCGTAAATAGACGCTATTTACATTCTTTGATACCTGAAAAGACAAAAGATGGATTTTCTTTTTATAAATTTGTTATTAATGATATAGGCTATCCAAAAACTGAAAACGATGCTGTAAATCTAAAATATATTAAAGATCATTGCATCATACGTGATGTAGGGGTTATAGATTGTTTTAATAATTGTTTAGCAAATGTTAAAGATGGTTCGGCGCCATCAGATGGTGCAACAGTGGGTCAAATGATGGAAACCTTAAAACAAGAAACAACCTCTTTTGTAAAACAAGATCAAGTAGTATCGAAGCAAGGGGATGAATTTGTTCAAGGTAATGAAAAATTTAATTTATTAACATACAAAAATGATGCTTGGGATTGCATGGATAAAAAGTTATCAAATATGGGATGGGGTTATGAAAAACATGATGCAGCTGCTTTATCACAAACCGTACATCTAGATCCAAATAAATATTTTAGATGGTTTACATGTAATAATAGAGTGATAAGAGACTTGGCACAAGGAAGAGAAGCAAATGATGCTGCAACTGTAGGACAGACCATTACAACATCATTAAAGGATAGTAAAGTGTATGATTGTAATAATAAACGTATAACAAACCTTAAAGACCCTGAACATGTAGATAATGCTGTCACTGTTAATTTTCTTGTAAAAGTTTTAGGTAATGCGATATTTGATTTACACAATCATTTTACACCAGATATTCTTCAAGGAAAATCAGGTCATAATACTTATGCTGAATCCATGAGAGGTGAGTATATTAAACGAGAAATTTATAATAAATACTTTATTAACCCTAAAACGAAACAGTTTAGATCATCAGATTGGGGTGATATTGATATTTAAGTAAATAACTCAATAAATGACTTCATTTATGTGCAACCTGTCATAGAGTTAACACATGAGTTGCACATTGCCATTATAAAAGGACAATAATGACGTTCAAGTACATCAGTCCATATCGAGACACTGCAAGAAAAGGAGGTGGGATCACGTCCACAGCGGTTTCTCTGTTAAGTAAAGCTTTAAAACAAATTCCAGTAGGATCCATAGTAAATAGAGCAATAGACGCATTACCATACGAATTTCATATACCAGGAGGTTATCAGTATTGCGGACCAGGAACTAAATTGAAAAAACGACTGGAAAGAGGCGATCCTGGCATAAACAAGTTAGATCAGGCTTGTAAAGAACACGATATCGCATATTCCACGTTTGCCGATTCAAAAAATAGATCAATAGCTGACAAAAAGCTTGCGGACATAGCTTGGCAACGAGTAAAATCAAGTGACGCTAGCATAGCAGAAAAAGCAGCAGCTTTAGCAGTAACAGCAGGTATGAAGGCTAAAACAGCAGTAGGAGGTGGAAGAAGGAGGAGAAGGAGAGTAAAAAGGAGGTCAACCACAAGAAAACATGGAGGAAATATAAAAAGAAGACGACGATCTACAAGAAAAGGCAGGAAGAAGCCCACCGTGTGGTCAATGGTAAAAAACGGGGCAGGTCTTTACCTAAGACCTTATCGTGCATATTAAATGAAAGAAATCAATTGGTCATACCACATAAAGCATTAACCAATATTGAATTATTTAAATATATTTCCTGTTTAAAAATACCATTTTTTCGCGGTGTGTTTATGAAAGACAGTTTACCAAAGAAAATGTGGCAAAATGAGACTGGAATTGTAAATTTGGATAATACTGAAGGGCCTGGCACCCATTGGGTTTGTTATAAGAAACTAAATAACAATGTATATTATTTTGATAGTTTCGGTAATTTGCCACCACCAAAAGAACTTCAAAATTACTTTAAATCTGCTAAAAACATATATTATAACTATAAAAGAGAACAACCTGATAATACTTCAATATGCGGCCATTTATGTTTGGAATTTCTAGCTAAAAGTATCAGTCACTATTGAGATGTCTTCCTATACGGTATCATTAACAGGAAAATCGTCCACTTTACGAAGTATCCTTTTTCCAGCGTTACGCTTGCAAAAAGGAAGGTTTTGGGAGGCGGCACTATTGGATTTTACAACGTACAACTCTATTCCCAATGTTACGGAAGGTAAAAATAACATATTGCATTATTATAAGGGAAAGGATGCCAGTGGAAAATTTACAGACTTACAAGAGTGCAGGTTACCCACAGGTTCTTATGAAATTGATCATATAAATGAATTTTTGCAAACTAAAATGGGAAAAGACAATATAACATTAAAAGGTAATAATAATACGATGAAAGCTGAAATTACTTCCAAATATTATATAGATTTCACTCAACCAAACTCAATTGGTGATTTATTAGGATTTTCCAACGATGGGCCTGTATTAGAACCAGATGTAACACATTCCGGTAAGAAAACAGTAACAATATTAAAAGTCAATAGTATAGACATAACTTGTAACATTATACAAGGTGCTTACAGGGATGGGGCTAACACCCACATCATACATACTTTTTACCCAAGTGTACCACCTGGATTTAAAATTGTTGAAAAGCCACAAAACCTGGTATATCTACCGTTGAACACCACTTTCATTTCAGACATCGTGTTGAGCGTATTGGATCAAGACGGTAACTTGGTAGACTTCAGAGAAGAGCCTATTACGATTAGATTACATTTAAAATCGACACTTTAATACAAAACCATGGGTTTAACATTTAAAAGCGAACAACCTACGGGAAACCGCATTAGTAGCTCTTCAGCTGTGGAGGAGTTAACACGCGAGAACATTCGTTTCTTAGAGAGAATTGGATTAAAATTAACCGAGTATGGATATACTGGATATAGCGCAGGGTCCAACATTCGACGAAACCCTATGGGAAAAAGAATATCACACCCACAACCCTTACACTTCATCGAAATTAAACAATAACGATGAAATTCGTATTCCCATACAAAATCAAGACATTTACACACTACCATGTGAAAGTTACTTGTATATTGAAGGACAAGTTACTAAAAAGGACGGTACTACTGTTGGTACAACAGTTCCATTTATAAATAATCCTATGGCTTTCCTATTTGATGAAATTAGATATGAAATATCAGGTGTAACAGTTGATTCCACTAAAAAAGTAGGTATTACGACAACTTTAAAAGGATTAACATCTATAACACCCAATGAAACCAATTTACTTAAACCTGCTGGATGGGTATTACCTACGATTGACACGATCACTCCAAATCCAAATGGATATTTTGATTTTCATATTCCATTACGTTTGTTGCTTGGTTTTGCTGAAGATTATAGGAAAATAATATTAAACGTTAAACAAGAATTAGTTTTGTTGAGATCTTCTAACGATAAAGACATTATTAAAGCTGCAGATGCTACTACAGATGCGACTTTAGAATGGAAATTAAAATTAGACAAAATTGTATGGAGAGTTCCACATGTTAAATTGGCTGACGAGCATAGAATGCTACTTTTAAGAAAATTAAAAGCCGATCGTGATATTGTTATTCCATTTAGAAGTTGGGAATTTCATGAGCATCCCAGTTTACCTACTACGGATCGACACACTTGGACTGTTAAAACATCGAATTATGTAGAACGAGCCAGGTATATTATATTTGGTTTACAAACAGGTAGAAGAGACGCCATTACTAAACATGCAGGACAATTTGATCATTGTGACTTGAAAAATATTAAAGTTTATTTAAATTCACAATTCTTTCCATACGACAATTTAAATGTGTCATTCACTAAGAAGAAATACAGTATATTGTACGATATGTACGCGAGATTTCAAAGTTCATATTACGGTAAAACAAATACACCTTTATTATCACCTGACAAATATTTCGATGCCTACCCAATAGTTGTAATCGATTGTTCTAAACAAAATGAATCAGTAAAGTCATCAAGTGTGGATATAAAAATAGAAATGGAATTCAACGATGCTATACCGGCTAATACAACTGCATACTGTTTAATTCTACATGATAAAATCGTAACATACACACCTTTAACTGGAATTGTTAAAAATGTATTGTAAGAACCGGTTTTGTTTCATTCCGCGAGTATAAAAGCAGAGCGTACAGACCGCTCCTCATCAGTTTGTTGCCTACTGTTGTATGGGTAGCATCGTATTCAATATGGCTTCTCCTAGTGGTACACCTGAAAATGTGGTAGATATTGAGAAGGAGATATCTGAGTTTTTAGATCCTCAAGGTCACCAGGAAGGAGGTGAACAAAACGTTTGCGGACAACTTCACGCCAGTAATAATGTTGAAGAAAAAGGTAAAAGAAGAAAGACTATACAAAAGAGAAAAAGGGATATTGAAGATAATATTTCTCCAAACATATTGAGTGAGGTATTTTTGCGAATATTTTACCCAATCTCTTCCAGTTTGGATAAAAGTGTTTTAATCGGTGTTATGAAATCTACAGATTATTCCCCTACTGTAATTTTAACTCATGGACCCAAAATGATTTTGTTTACGGACAGTGCTTGGGAATCGTTTATGAAACATTTGCATCTGCTAGAATGCTATTTAAGTAGTAACATGTTTGGAAGAAAGACAAGAGTAGGACTTTTGGATTCAAATGTGGAAATTGATATTATTAAACAACGTGGTGATCATCAGCTACGGTTTAGAGACACAACAAGACATGATAACAAAATTCAACTTAATCGAGAGGAGTTTTTCATTTTAACTTGTGCTACTGAACCTATAACAAGATACTTGAGACAACTGGTGTTTTCAAGTTCGATTATTAAAGATTATTTGGAAGACACTTTGGACAAACAACCGGACGCACCTATATTATACGGACCTGTAGATACTTCTATATTTAATAGAGTTCCTCATGAAGTACAGATGTGGAGACAATTGGAAAAGTACGCTCAACTACATAAGAAATCAGTAAAACAGGAAGAAGAGGAAGATGGAGGAGAAGAATCAAGTGTTAGTGATGAAAATTAAAACAAGGAAAATATAAAGATGGAAACTTAAATAACAATGGTTAGTTTTTAAAACAATAACCAAAATCTTGTGGGGTTAGGCCTATTGGGGACGGTGCCCACGTTAAATATACACCAACGCGCCAACAACTGTACGGCCGGGTATAAAAGTAGTACCTACAGTGGTGTGGAAATCAGTTGACCTCCTGACTTCGTAATGAGCAGACGTGTGACCTTCAAAATGGACAAGGGAGAAGAACAACAAGTAAAGTCCAAGCCTGGTATTATTGAGTTTCAAGCGTTTCGTGGTAATGATGATAGATTCATTATAAAAGAACTTGTGTTTTTGGACATGAATACAAGTGTTCCTTATTCGTTTTTATTTAAACCACCATGTTCTTATTCGTCTTTAACTAGTAAAGCCGCTACTACCAACAGATGGATTTCAAAACACTTCCATCATATCGATTGGTATGATGGTTTTACAAGTTACACGGACTTGTATCACATTATGCATCACTTTTCAGACAAGTTTACCAATATTTACACAAAGGGGCTGGAAAAGAAAAGATGGATCGAAGGATTTACTCATGTTCCGGTTAATGATGTGGAATTGGATAAGAATTATCAATACATGCTGGAAACCATATGTATTTGTACAAAAAGCCCAGAACATGATAAAGATAGACATTGCGCTTTGAAAAATGCCTATAAACTCGCCTCTTACCTTCAAAATGGGGAAGTGGGGAGTGGTGGGGGTAACGGAGAGTATATAAGTGGGGAGCAGACAGGGACCTGGCATGAGTATTACTCGAGATTCCGAGACGACAACATCTCCGAGCAAGAAGACGATCTGTAACCTGACCATGGCATCTCACCAGTTCCTTCAGACTTTGGTCGAGCAGTTCAATGCTCACTCCAAGTCAACAATATTACCTGTAAAGAAGTGCTCGGAACTAAAAGACGAGAAGCACTACATAATCCATGCTATGAAGAAGATGGAGACTACAGTTGGGGAGGCCATCTGCTGCAGTCTCAGCGAGGCGCCGTTTACTCCGGGGGATGAACCAAAGTTCCAGGTGTACCTGCCCAAGAGATTCGTCCATCTTCTACAAAACGAGGATCTTCGCTCTATTCAACCCGGGTGTCTATACCTGGTGTCGCACGGCTGCACGGGTAGCAATTCTACAGAGTTGACCATCCACATCGCTGACAAGCAGCAGTGTTAGATTTAAGTTTTAATGTTGTACATATGTTGTTGTTGTAATGTTTTATAAATAAACGAATCATAAAAGACAAAAAAAATAAAAAACAAAAAAATGCAACATATCAATATGTGACAGACTTCACGTATTGATATGTTGCATTTTTTTTTAAACTTCGCGGGTGACCTTGACCTTTGACCTTTGCATTTCACAATTACCCCCACTACCGTAATTACCCCCACTACCGCACTAGGATTCAAACCTGCTCGGATGCAAAGAACGGTCAGTCTGTTGCCAACTAGCAAACGATGAGCACCTTGTACGAGCTTTGCTTACAACGAGTTATAACTGACGCATCTTTATTCCAGACGGCTTTACGAGATAATATCCCTATAACAGTAAAGCAGGATATCGAGGAGTACAAGAAAGATAATAGAGGGTATTCGGGATACTCCTGGTATAGGTTCCAAGACGGGGAAAAGTTTTGTAGGCCTTGTGGCAATGCTGCCGTCAGAGACCTTCGACGGTTCGTACAGGAAGGTGGTAGAAAACAGTTTGGATTTCTAGCACCAATGTTTAGATTTGAAAACTACAAGGACACCTGTGCTATTTGTTCCATCCCTTTGTATCAATGGAAAAAGTTTAGAAGTGTTTAATTGCATCTTCCATACCCCCACCACCATTACCCCCACCACTTTTCCATGTACCTCCAAACGCTGTGCCTCGGCTTCATTTCTACTCCAGCAGCCAACCTAGCAACATCAGGATGTCTCTCAACGTCAGTTGCGCAAGTTACGAGGAGGTGAGCATCAAGACTCAGCAGGAGCTAAACGACTTATACAAGGAGTTGCAGCTGATGGTGGCACGAGGCTACCGTATAAATGTGCAAGTTTACGCTTGCAATATACGGAACACCCGGCAGTCAAAGGAAGAGCCTGGACACTCCTCAACGGCTTCCTCACCAGCGTCCATGAAGACCGAGCCAGACAACTTGGACTACTTCAGCTGACTAGCAGTTGTATTTCTTGTCCTAACCATTGTAGAATATGTATATTTTTTCATTATATTAAAGAAGTAAAAGAGCAAAAACACCTATCTTGTTACTGACATATAAGCTCAGTAACAAGATAGGTTTTTTTAAAACACAATTTGGATGACCTTGAAACTTCCCCCTCCACTGCTTTGTTACCCCCACCACTTGACTATTGGTGTACATGGCACATCGCAATTGGAAACCTCATTCCATCTTCAACAGCCACACCGACAACATCAACAATGGCAAACCTACCAACAGATGAAAGATGTCCTCACGCATGTTGTGACTTCGTCCACGAGTTGGAGAAGAGGATGCAGGAGAGGGCGATAAGAAGAAAGCAGATCTACTCAGAAAATATCATGATAGTCAACGGCTATCTTTTATTGTTCGGCCTTATTATGGTTGTACTTTTCATACTGTATGGCATAGTCACATGTGTCGGCAAGGTTGCGGAAGAAAACGCCCGCCACCATCAATTGGAAAGTTTTAATGTTACTTTGTAGGTTTTCCTTTTTTTTAAAACTCCGTTTGGATGACCTTGAAACTTCCCCCACTACTACACCACGCCCCCCACCACTTCACCATGTTCCTGCATGAGCATCACATCAACCGTCATTCCTTGTCCGACAAGCAACCATGGCAGACAACACCATCAGCCAAACTGACTCCACTACTGATGTCGGTACAAGTACGGGTTGGACACTGTCGATCGATAGTGTACACTATTTGGAGTCGATTTACGAACGTATGAAGGAAATACTGCGGGACAACCCTGGGATCATAATACAAATGAATTTAAATTATGATTGGTCCCAAGTTAGAATGCAAGGGGACGACAACAACGGTCAACAATCTCCACAATATTCGCCCATGTCCCCGATCTACCCTTACGGCGAGTCTGACGTCGATGAAGATGAGGCTGATGAAGATGCAGGGGACAACGAGGCTGAAGAGGAGTAAGCTTCATTCCTTTTTTTTAAAACCTAAATTGGATGACCTTGAGAATTCCCCCTCCACTATTTCCTTTTTTAAAACCCAAATTAAATGACCTTGAAAATACCCCCTCCACGTACTTTTGGTTTACCCCCTCTACTTTTCAATACTGTTACCACAGTCTGTAGCTCACATCATTCCTTGCTTAGCTATCATGGCGGACAGCACTCTTTCTCGAGTTGACTCCACTACGGATGAAGAATGGCCATTTTCCTGGAATGTTCATTTGCAAGACTCGGCAGAAGTGGATATGTTGCATGAGAAATTGGTGTATGTATTAAACGAAAACCCCAACATTGAATGTAGAATGACTATGGATTTCGATGCGACAGGGGTCCACACTCAACCTTCCACTTCAAGCCAGCCTGAGCCTCAGCTTCAGCCAAAGAACTTTACACATCTTTACACTCCAATACGGCCGGAGGATGTGGTTATCAGCGAGGCGGACTCTACTACAAGTTATATTGAGCCAACAAATTGGAAGCTTGTTGTTGACACCTTACACAAGGTCGACTTAGTATGTGACAAATTAAAGGAATTGATGATGCAAGATCCTGGTCTTCGTTTTAAAATTGATTTGTTTTTCATCTGGGGAGCACCTGCACGGGGCTCTTCGTCTGACAGCTCTCCAAGTACAACGGACGAGGAGGAGGAGGACGACTAGTTATCTTTTTTAAAACTCCGTTTGGATGGCCTTGACCTTTCCCCCTCCACTGAGTTTATTTAAAGTGCACTCTCACTGACTGCAGCATCATTTCATCGCGCGCCTTCACTACAGCAACATGGAGAGTCAACTCAACTACTGTTGCGAACAGAAATGTTTTTCATGGCCAAATGACATTGATGTGGTGGATGGCCTGGCGTGTAGAAAATGTGAAGCTTTTGGTCAGTGCATGTGCAAGTGCAAGTCTTGGAAGAAGCCTAAACCAGAGTTGAAGACATTCCATGTGTACCAGATGAGAGGGCATAAGTACACTTGTTGCCCTGAACGTTGCATTGAATTCACACTAAGACAGCTAACTGGCTGCAAAATGTGCAACAATCATTTTGCAGGTTTTTGCAAACATTATTTAGGAGCATGCCAGTACAGATCAACTTGGCATACCGAAGCACTCACTATCAATGAAATCGCTATAGACTCACAAGAGTAGTCTTTCTACTCTTTGACTTTTTTTAAAACTCCATTTGGATGGCCTTGACCTTTCCCCCTCCACTCACCTTAGTTTATATAAGCTCCATTCACGCTGACCACGGCATCACTTCATCTTGCTCCCTCGCCGAAGCAACATCAAGTATGGAAACTAAGCGTGTCTCATGTTGCGAGCATAGGTGTTTGGAGATACAAGGCGTCACGTATTGTGCAAAGAAGCGTTGGGAGGAAGAGACGGGGACAACCTATTGCTGTGAGGATAAGTGTTTCCTCTTACCAAAGTGGCACGTGGATGGGCTGGCCTGCCGGCAATGCGAATGCTTCGGATGTTGCAGGTGTAGATGCAAGAACCAACAGCTGCCACCACCTGTACTACAAACTTTCAAAATCTACAAATCCAAATACTTTTATACTTGTTGTCCGCAGCGGTGTATTAAGTTTCACTTCTCCAATCTTACCAATTGTCGGAAGTGCTACGGACAACCTGATGGGTGGTGCACCTGTTTTCTGGACTCCTGCCGCTACAGATCGGATTGGTTTACAAGTCCGTTAGAAATTGATGAGGTCGCCCAGGAAGCACAAGAGTAGTCTTTCTACTCTTTTACTTTTTTAAAACTCCATTTGGGTGACCTTGAGATTTCCCCCTCCACTTCCCCATATACCTAGAGTACACGGAGCCTGACAGTCAGTCACTCGGTGGCTGTCGTGGGGTGCGCATCGGTGTCGGCGCTCTGTAGTTGTTAAGTGTTCAAGGTCACAGTAATATGAAATTGCGGATGTTGTGCTTGTTCAATGGCCTCTGAGGACTAGTGGATGACGGTTTAAGCAAGGTCATGTCGCAAACTCGAGTTTGACTTGGCACTTTTTGCTGTTTCTCATCGCAAATTCGCTCCAAGTCGTCAAGGTCACGTGGACTCTGACTGAAACTCGGAGCGTAGTGCGAGAAACGGCAAAAGTGCCAAAAAATTTTGAGTTTCGGCGTGACCTTGACCTTAACAGTGTCAGTGACGTCATTTTGATGATGTACTGGATGATGACGTCATCAGCATGTCATTTCTGTAACGTCATGGGTTTGACGTCACGGAAATGACGTCATCGATGGTGACGTCATCAATTACGTCATCGATGACGTCATTTTGATGACGTCATGGGTATGACGTCATCGATTGCGTCATCATCGATGACGTCATCGATTACGTCATCGATGACGTCATCGGGGTCGTTGACCTTGGCGATGACGTCATCACATTCCTCAGAGGTCATTGAACTGAGCCAGCAACCGCAAAAACACACTACTATAAACTAAATTAAGATTAGAAGTACTCATAAGCAGGGTGTATCAGAACCCTTAGACAATAATGTAGGGAATCGTTCCTGAACCAAAAACAAGCATGAATATCATGGTAAGAACGTCGAAATGCCGTCGCTTACTCACACAGACTCGACTTTATTTTTCTATAACGGGTAGTTGTAACAACTTCATATTCGGCATGAATCTTTTCTTACCAATGTTAATTTTCATAGAAGGGGTTATATTGCCTGGAGTGATAATGACTGTCTTTTTTAAATTGTAAATTGAAATATATAAACCCTGGTAAATTTTACAAAACTTTTAATAGAGGGAAAAATGTCATAAATTAAACTATCGATCCAATAACACCAAGTTTGTAAAGATTTGACAACAAATAACGGTTTTATTCGAATTTTACTCTTGAAATTACCTAAATTTAACATAATGTTAATGCAAATGAATGTTTTGGGCAGGGAAATGACAATCACGAAAAGTCATTTGTTGACTGATCTTTATAAACATGGTATTTTTTGTAGATTATTTTGTTTGTCAACTTTGTTGTTAATTTTTTTCTTAACTTTTTTTGAGATATTTGACATAAATATTTTAAATAGCCGCAATTTAAAAAAATACAAATCGGAACAATTTGATTATTTTCGAGAAATGAACATTGGAATTATAAAGGTCATGCCAAATATGGACGTAATACAACTATCCATAATGGAAAAAAAATTACGTGTAAAAACAAATTGCCGGTTGTGTGGGTATTTGGCGGTAATTATATGTTATTAATATAATTTTTACATTTGATGTTGGTAAAGGAACAATGTTCTAAGGTATAGTGAAAGGCTTCTGAAACTCCCTGCATGTATTTATATTTTGTTGGTTAATAACTTTTAAAAGCCTAATAACTAAACAAGTATTTCGAAGATCAAAAGATTATAAAAAAATGTAAACGTAGACTTGGAAGTAATCACTGTCTACTGTTTTATGGACAGTAACAAGTTATTCTGTGGATTCATTGGAAACTACAAATTCTCCAACAGCATCACCACTTTGAGCGTTGTTGCACTACTGAACAACATAAATTGAGGAGGTCTATGTAAAAAGGGCGTATGCCGGTATACGCCCTTTTTGCGGAGATGGCGTTTTCAGATTCCTTGTGTTTTCATTTGTAAGTCTGTGAAATTTCATGTTTGTATCTCTTTGTTTCACCTTCTACTGTCTGATTGTATCAGCTGATGTTTAGGTCTATGTAAAAAGGGCGTATGGCGGTATAACGCCCTTTTTGCGGAGATGGCGTTTTCAGATGCCTCGTGTTTTCATTTGTAAGTCTGTGAAATTTCATGTTTGTATCTCTTTGTTTCACCTTCTACTGTCTGATTGTATCAGCTGATGTTTAGCCCGCCTATGTAAAAAGGATGTAATGTCTATGTAAAAAGGGCGTATGAAAAACATGGCGGCAAGCCATCTCCTGAAAAAGGGCATATGTAAGCATTTTTTTTGCAAAAGGAATTTCTTTAATATTTTAAAATAAACACTCCTACTTATAAATATAAAACGAATCATCGATTATTGAATATTATTTCATTAATAATAGTTTAAGTTGCCTAGGTTTCAGGTTAAAAGATACTCTTGAATGAAGTTTTGCACACTCCATATCTCAATTATTGTGGTTTTCAGACTACAGCCCTTTTTACATAGACCTCCTCAATTACCCCTGAGGTTGAGTGTGTGGTGCCCTCATTTATCAACGTGGACACTACCTGTATTGGGCAGTAACATAGATTGTTTGGATTTTCTCTTCATTAAGTTCTTCCTTTTGGAGTTAAAATTTAAAAAAATTGTGTTTGATTCTTTGCAATAATTTGGTTTCTTTATTTAGTTTTCTTTTTTCTGCACCCACCATCTGCCCAAAGAATGGTACTGTCGTCTTTCGACGACGAAGCTGCAGCCCTCACAAAGTTGAACGCTTCCTCTCCATTCTTTTTGTCGTCTTCCTCTTTAATTTTTACGTTTCTGGAAGTGAGTATTCGTTCGGGTATATTTTCACAAACATCAGGTTTCCCAGCAGTAGAGAGTGAGGTGTGCTGAACCGGAGTTACACAGCCTGTGGATGTTCTATCATGTCTAGTTTCAAAAGAAACTTATGAGCAAACCATACTGTGTGTGAGGCTTACTCTTAGTAAATATAAATTTTTAATGTATTCATCCCAAATTGGGACAACATTGCGTAATGATATCTATTTCCTACAATATCAAGAAGATAAATTGCTATCTATTTGCCTCATTTTTCTGTTCTCTCTTTAGTATAGACTTACTAAATTGATGTGTGTTTTCTTCAGGGGAGAATTTCTGGAGTCAAATGTAAAGAGTAAATGTGACTGATCGTTAACTGATCCCCTGGACAAGCCAAAAAGTATATCAAAATTTACATGTAGATATCGTTAATCAAGGAAACATAAAGAAACACAAGGAAACATACAAAGAAACATAAGGAAACATACAAAGAAACACAAGGAAACATACAAAGGAACACAAGGAAACATACAAAGAAACACAAGGAAACGTAAGGAAACACATAACAAATCGTCAAAAGTATTTGCCATTTGCGTCATTAAAAACATTACTTTGTCCATTTCAATTGTTCTGCACAACCTGAAATTTTTGGTTGGCGTATATGATTTGTAGCAATGAAATACAATATTATTATTAGTATTATAAGTGTGTCAAGAAGTAAGGAGCATTCGAAACATTTCTTTTATAACCAAAGTACTAGATTTATCATCAGAGCGAAATTTATTATTATGTAATAAATTTATCAGTACTTGCCTCTTTTTATGCCGGAAGAGTCACATTGTTGGCGGGATCAGGTTGGTTGGAGTCCCTTGTCTCTCGGGCAGTCACAGAATCTATATGAACATGAAAGAGCGGTATGCAAGACAAGACGTTTATCTGATCCATTACAATCATTACACTCACCCCTTCAGTCATACTCACCTTAAAATACGCACCACAGAGTGCGTCGGTGTTTCAAATAAAATATCTAAAAAAATATCTAAAAATATCTAAATATCATAAACAGCTTCGCTACCATCACAACTTTTTCTTATGGCCTTTTGGTGTTACTTGGAGAAGAAAGAACGAAGGCTTTTTATTTTGTTCCGAACAGCTTTTTCTGTTACAGTTGTATCACATGGGTGAGTCAGTGGCGTAGTGGTTAGCGCGCCGGACTTCGAGACCATGGCAGCGAATCCGCTGGGTTCGAATCCGCGTTCTGCCAGTGACTTTTATCAGTACCTTTCACCTTGTACTGTAGCGGCTCACCCCCTTACTTTGTCTAATACGATCCACGCACAGATCAATAGTCTATGTGGACGGGACAAACAAAGTCAAAAAGAGGTCCGCCAACCTCTTTAAAAAAATTTAAAAATTTACTCGCCAGCGCCGAGTACGCTTCCTTTATTTTTTGTTTATTAGTATAAAGCTTACCTCGGATGTCCCACAAACATTCATGCGACCGGTAATCCTCTATAAAATTAAGGGTTTCTTCATCGCTCATCGTCGACACACCATGAAATTCCGCAAGAAAATAGATTGAAACGCACAGAAATCCAAGGCTGTTGGATCTCCTTGCTCTGCGCCTTGCGCTATTTAATCAAACTTCTCTTGCCTCAAATGGGCATACCGTCAAGAGGCATGCGCTTAACGCACCAAAAAGCACACAAGTGTGGACATAGGTAGGCACATGTGCACCCGCACACGCACACACACTAATTGTGTTTTTTTCTTCTCGGGACCTTAGAATGAAAGAGTAACACGGTCCCGGAACTGGGTCTTACCATGGCTACGACCGTAATAGGGAAATCCCCATAGTGAAATTCTCTAAAATGTGTATACCTGGACATAGCAGATATTTTGGATTATAAGAACGCGATCGTAAAGATAGATATATAAAAGTTCGTTCACAGCAGCCTGCCGGAAATCCAGGAATAAGCATAAGTTGGTTTTAGATTATTTCACCACTGCCTATAGTGAATGAAAACCGATAAAAAATTTTGGATACCTGGTCTTCACATTTATTTCTTCAAATATACAAAAACAATTTTTGAACACACAGTCAAATTCCTTAATGATGTAGTTTGACTGTAGTTCTTAAAAATGTGTATACTGTATATTGCTCTTATAATGTATTATTTTTTTTACATTTAAAATTTCTCTAAACGTGTCACACTTGTGTACATCTCAAAACTTTTCTCAACACAACCAAAAACATGTAGCATGCATGCTATTAAGTTCTCCAAAGTCTCTCTTAAATTCTAAAGTTGAGTGTACCTTTTCTTTCAATGCATTTACTTGCCTTTGCAGCAATTGCACGTTGACAGAGCACGTTGACAGAAATATTGCACGTTGAGTGTAAAAAGTTTAATGTTGGCGTCGGACAATAACAGTTTCTAATCCTGGTTTTCAAAATTTGCCGAGTTGATAGCTATATAAATTTGTTTAGCTATCGTTAAGCTGTAGAAAGCGGATATGAACTGATTAGGTGATGAATTACTCCTAAAGCCCCTTTTGTGCCTGATTAAAGAAAACAAGTTTTCAAAGCATTCTTGGTAAATTTTTCTTGTTGGTAGAATTATATTCCTTTAAGTGCTGTCTGGAAGTTCATAGACATAGGTGTTCTGATTTCAAAGCTTAATAAATTTCATTCTTTTGGTTATGACTTTACCACGGTGGTCATAGATTAGCCAAAACTTAATCCATAGGTCTATTTCAGACAAAATTGTAAGGTGTTTGGAACTCGGAGTTATTTTGCGTCTTAAAGAATGTCCTTTTATGAGAAAACCATTGAAAATGTCAAATCAGTCATTAATTTCCTCGCAAAAATCTGCTCTTGCGAAAGTTGCTTGATGTATGTCTAGCAATAAGGGTTTCTAATGCAGCTCTAACAGTATGGCTTAGCACTCTAGCAGCAGTTGAAACTTTCACTTTTTAAGGAAGGGAGTAGATAGATGGCTGTTTTTGTTAGTTTAGGAGGAAGTTTGAATTTTTCCTTCAAATCACTGGAGTTTAAGCTTTCAATGTGTTTCCAAGAGGCTGCAGCTATAACTGTGTTACCTGACTGGTGATTTATATCATATTAGGCTAGGTTGTTCCGGTTACTTTTTAGAATATGAGGTGGGTCATAAAATAAATATATGCTATCTGAATTAAAAGTGTAGTAGGGTTTGTTTAGTGTTATACCTATGGTTATCATCCAGCAAGCAAAATTAGACCCTGAGTCAGTCACACAGAACTTTACAGTAATGCCAATATCTTTTTAGCGTTGAACAACATTCGTGAAAATGTCATATATGTCTTTTATCAAACCGGTTCTTCGCTGGACTTCAAGTCTGCCGGAACTTTGGAAATATTCCATTCACTACGAGTGCAGAACTGGCAATATTTCGTGTACGTTGTATCCAATTTTCAAAACTTACAATGGTATCAGTCTTGGGGTTGTAACAAATATTTTCCATTAAATAAATTTCATCCATACTTAAGTTTACAATTTTTCATGATCCTGTAGTTTGGGTGTTTTATTTTAGGAGGGTGAAAATTTCATCATTAATGCCACAGTTTAAACGGATGCTTTGAACAAACCTTTGCATGGTAGTTTAAAATGTTTACTTAAAAATACATAACCTTTGGCGCTTTGGGAAAATAAATTTTAACAAAACGTTTTCAGCTGCACGTTTCATCTAAAACCTTTCTTATTCTTGGCAAATTTTTTAAATTGACTTTAAATTAAATTTTTTGTATCACTACCTGAATTACCTCCCTCGACGTCTCACAGTGTGGCAAAATCAAGAAAAGGTGGCAAAAAAAAGTAGGGAAAAAAATTAATTTATTTTCAGTTGTTTTATTACGTATTGATAAATATAAATTAAGTGTGTCATGTACATTTTATATATAAATTTAACATTTTGTTACAGTATTAAAACATTGAGTGTATATACAGGGTGTCACAAAAAAGTGTCATTGTCTATAGAGGACCTGATTCTACATGCAAAAATAAGTCAAAAATAAAGAATAACACTTTTTGGATTTCCGCTTAGTTTAGCCGTAATCCGCCATTTTGTTTTTTAAACATAATGATTTTTATTTCCTTGACTGTTCGTTGTATTAAGTTCATATTTGGCATGAACCTTTATGACAGCAATATCCATTTTCAGGAAAAAATTATTTTTGTCCGATGTGTATTTTCAAAATGGCGGCCATTTTAAATTTTTAAACTCAAATATCTCAAAACCGGTAAATTTTATCAACATTTTACAAGAAACAAAAAAGTTGACAGATAAAATTACGTAACTAATGGTACCAAGTTTGTACGGATCTGTCAACAAATAATGGAGTTATTGAGATTTTTCTTCTAAAATAACCTAAATTTTCATGCATTTTATTGGAAAATCTATGATTTTATGCAATGCAATCACTCAGTTATTTATTGTTTGATCCTTACAATCTTGGTATCATTTGTTAGATAATTTTATTTGTCAATTTTTTGTCATTTGTAAAATTTTGATAAAATTTAGTAACAACTTACAATTTAGTACAACTTTGTAACACGGACTTTAGTAACAAAAATGTCCACTTACAAAAAAATATATATACAAATATTTTTTTCCTTCAATTTGTGTTTTAAAAGAACCTAATGGACATTATTTATTTATTTTTATGTGTAGAATTGGAATATACATAACCAGTCCCGGATTGTTGTGACACCCTGTATAGTGGTTTATTTGCTGTAATACCCTGTTAAAGGACACTGCTTATACGGTTTACAAAAAGTGAATTTTAGTTTACTTACGTTTTAGATGTGGAGATTTTTGTTACAATAACTAATCGTCTGAGTCTGACAAATCTGAAATATTAGCATCTTCCCAAGAATCTTCCATGTTAACGTCTGGTGGACATAAAAGTTCAAGAACTTCCTTTGGGAAGGGGATGAGTTTTTTCTTTGGAAGCTGCCTGTAGCTTGAAATCACAGGGTCCGAAGTAACAAGCATCATGTTAAAAACATCCTGATTAGTTTTTTCTCTCGAACACTTTCTAGAAAATGCTTCTCTATACTTTTTAAAGTCTTTATTTCTGGCCTCTTGCGCTTCCTCCGTCATTTGTCCTATAGGGAACAACGCAGAAGACACTACCTCGGGTCCATGTATGAGTAGTTTGTGCAGTGTAGGCGACATGTAGTACCAAGGATATAAGCTTACGTACAATTTAGCAGTGTCTAGACAAAAAGCTTTAAAACTTGCATTATTAATTACAAATCCACTAGAAATCGTTATTAGTATTGTTTGAAGCTTTTGAATGAGTTCTAAGTTTACTTTTGTTATCTCTGACGATATTTCAGCATTCTTGAAGAATCGCCTTGCTGTGTTCCCATCATTGGAATTTCCGAATGCAGGCTTTGGTTTATCAACAATCAAACCCATCTTATCTCTGAATTCTTTTTGGATCGTTGTCTTGGTTCTATTCACTATATCTTTATCTTCACTTTTCACTTGCCATTTTTGTATTGGCAATCTATATGCAATATGCAAAAGACATTGAAAACATTTTATACAACAATGTAGAACAGACAAACCAAATTCTAAACTAGAAACATCATAATTCTTTGTTTTAAATTTTTGCAAATCATTAAAATCTTTAGACGTAGCTTTGCAAATGTAGCATCTTTGTGTTGAGTTGGTGTCAGTCAATGCGTTGCAAACTTTCCCATCTACCATCGTAAAACATAGTTTGTATGACACATTTGCTGTTCTACCATCATCCAACTGTATGTTTACTTTCTCAAGAGCTTCAATTTCCTCATCAATACGTTGCTTTTCATTTACTGAAACATCTATTGACTCTTTTGCAAAACAAATTTTAATCGGACGGCAGAATCTAGGAGATGATGGACGAGGATTCTGCCATACAATTAACGAGTTCTTGTCATGTGGGTCCCCTGCGGTCAATCTTAAGGGTACGATTGATGAAATAAAAACGCTTGCGTCATCTGCGTCTGCACCAAGAAACTTTTGTTTATAGGATGAATAGCCAGAGCTCCCATCAAATCCCCACTTTAAAACTAAACACAAATTTTCTAATTTAAAAGGTTATAAAGACGTCAATACTTCTCGTTGAATGGAAATTAATCTCTCAGACGTATGGTCCAACAACGCTTGAAGCTTGACTTCTGCAGAAGTTTCAGTTATTGTGATATGCTCTTTGCATGGATAGCAGGCCTTTTTTGCTTGTTGCACCACTTTATATGATGGAAATCGTTGAGAGTCTGCTGACCGTATAACATTGTATTGGCGAGTTGTTAATTTAGCTTCAACGATTGTCGACAAAGCTTGTTCTCCACTCATTTTATTTACCTGAGCATTCAATTTTTTGCAGCTAAAAGATAACTATCTGCATTATTTGGGAAATTGACAATTTCTTCAATTACTTTGGAAGCAGTAGGATACCCGGATGCCCGCAGTTTCATTTTTGTTGCATAGCCAAGCTCTTCAACAGTAAAATTAGTTCTTAAGGATTCAGTTTTGAAAAGTTTTGTTCTCTCAGAACATTCCTCAAAGAACAAAGATGGGCGGCCTAGTTGCGTATTTTTTCCCTCTCGGGCTCTATGGATCTTAAAACCAATCACTTCATCTAACCAATTTTTATTTTTTTTTTCAAGAAACTGTGATTCAGTTCTGTTACATTGAGGCCACTTTTCCTTAAACCGAGACGTAAAGTGGGACAGGGTACGGTTAAGGTCACTGAATTCCTCATCTTGACAATTAGTAATCTGGAATAAATGATTTTTCAAAAATGCAATCCGCTCATCAATTCCAACTTTTCCAGATTCCTTCATGAGCAAAAATAAATCACGTCTTGACATACACAAGTCTTCATCTGAACCTGTAAATATTTACATATTTTGGTGGATGTATAAACAGTATAATAACTACCGGTAAGTTAAAAAAATATCTCTTTTTAATAACATTAAATCTATATTCCTATTTAAAATTCCGTTGAATATAAGTAGTGGCAAACTGCCGAAGAAGGCTTATTTGAATGGAATATTAGTGATGAGGTCGCCCTGTGACGTCACTCAATTGAAGTTACATAAGTGACATTCTGATGACGTCATCGTCAATGAGGTCATCGGTGATTTCTTCTAAGACTTCAACGCTCAGAGGTAATTGAACTGAGCCAGCTCCGGCGGTTTGCCACTACTAATATATGCGTTCCTTTTCATTTAGTTACCAAATAGTGAAAAAATCCAAAAATTTGTGTTTTCATTGAGTAAATTATTTAAAGATTTTTACATAGTTAATAGAAGGAAAATACCATTATCGGTAATCAAGCAAACAATGCCCTTATTAAAAATTTAATGTATTTCTTTTGGGCAAGTATGGGCAAGATATTAGACTGTTTCCTACAAATATAATTTTAAAGCTACAAAATCATATAAAAATGTCTGTGGGGAACCATGGGGAAGGTTGTTAAAGTTTACATACTTTTAGAACTTATGAAAAATTTACAGTTTGAAATACATTATTTTATGTTATTTATTGTAATATAAATATATATATATATATATATATATATATATATATATATATATATATATATATATACATATATACAGGGTGGAAAAAAAGTCTGGAAACGGTCTAATACCTTTAAAAGTATTTAAGTAATAAAACTAAAACCTTGCAAACTTATTTTAAGTGACAAAGTCTACTGCCTGAACTACTTTTTATCCTTAGACCTCCAAGGGGGGACGGCCCATAAGGAGTCAGAAGAAAATCTTAAAAGTAAGCATAGGTCAATATGTACATCAAATTAAAGGTCTCTAAGAATAGAGAACAATGCCGCAAACCTGACCTCAAAAGGATGACCGAGTCAAAAATGGCAGGCGATAAAACTTTGTATTAAAATAATATTGCTGAAAACAAAAAATGCAATAACTCCCGATATACTCGACCTTTTGAGGTCGGGTTTGTGGCAAATTGCTTGGAATGCAAAGCCCTTTAAAATGATACTTCATGTCACTTAGGCCAATGAAGTTTTTCCCAAGACTTCCTTTAGGGACGTCCCTTTGTGGAAGTCGTCAGAGAAACTCATTTGGCCTACGTAATATGATACATCATTTTAAAGCGCTTTGCATTTTAAGCAATTTGACACAAACCCGACCTCAAAAGGTTGAGTGTATCGGGAGTTATTGCATTTTTTGTTTTCAGCAATATGATTTTAATGAAAAGTTTGATTGCCTGCCGTTTTCGACTCGGTCATCCTTTTGAGGTCGGGTTTGCGGCATTGTTCTCAATTCTTACAGACCTTTAATTTGATGTACATATTGACCTATGCTTACATTTAAGATTTCCTTCTGACTCCTTATGGGCCGTCCCCCCTTGGAGGTCTAAGGACAAAAAGTAGTTCAGGTAGTAGACTTTGTCACTCAAAATAAGTTTGCAAAGTTTTAGTTTTATTACTTAAATACTTTTTAAGATATTAGACCGTTTCCAGACTTTTTTTCCACCCTGTATATATATTTTGACATAACTTTACCATGCATGCACTTATCAACTTACCTGAAGACTCTGGATCCATTTTTGACACTGTATCTAATATAACACTTATGCTACAAGAGCACTGAATCTGAAGCACAATAGAGAGCAGTAAACACAGCCAGTATTACCCTGCAAGTGACCAGTTTTTAGGAGGGGTCTGAGAAGAAAAAGAAAGCGATTGCAATCTGGCTGTTATCAATTCCAATACAATGGTTTATAGAAATAACAAAAATCAATTGTTGTTGGCTCTAAGCATATTTTCATATTTTCACCTTTTGCCATGATTTTTTTATTTTGCCACACTGACCAGTGTTGCTGAATTGAGAGAGACACTTTACTAAAAACTAATGATAAAACTTTACACTGTACATGTGGCAGCAGACTAGGCTGGCAACTCAAAAACTCATCTAGTGTGTGGTGTATTGGCCTTTCTATTAGCCAGATTTTCAGAGCGAGCATAAATTTGGTTGTGTCTTGAGCCTCAGGTTAGATGGCAGTACATTACACATCCTGACAGCAAGCAACGGAGAACAATCCTTCTTGCTCAGCCTGCAGTAAGGTACATCTAGGTTGGACCTAGACCTGTAGTATGCGTGGAGCTCCTCACGTATTTCAAAGCTTTCGATGTTAGGTATTGATGTACTATGAGGTATAAGGGACTATTAAGGTATTGAGAGAGTAGGTTTTAAAACTCCTTTTCATGGGTAATGCCTGTTCTTATCCGGTTTGAGTTGATAGGTAATCTTCCTCCACAAGTGCAAATTTTAACTTCCTTTTTTTCTTCCTAAGATGACGCATAACTCTCCCTTTATTTATAATGATCTTTTCCAACTATTAATCATCATCGTAATTTACTAATTAACTATTAACTATTAATCACTAATCGTAATTTTGATTCTTTTGTTCTCTGAGATGAATTAGGAGAAGTTGCACGTGAGGAGCTAGACATATTATCATATGAATATTCATAACTCGGGTAATCTGAGGATTGTTTAATATTCTTAGTCTCAATGTTACTAATTATTAGTTTTATATTTAATCTCTTTTTTGCACTACCAGCCTGATATGAGACTAAGAAGCTTCCAAAGCTTGAATGAGTTTCAAGATTTACTACTGCTGTAGGTTTATGAGAAAGAGTAGAGCATCTATGGGTAATGCTTAGCTGTTGTGAATAGCCATCATGAGAAGAGGAACATGACGCGTGGCTATAGACTGGTCAAAAAGTTGTGTCTGTTGGTTTTATTTGGTTGCTATTGAGGCCTTCGTCTGGTTCTGACGAGGAACTTGCATTTTCATTCAGTCGTATGGTGACGAATGGTGAAGTGGTTATATTGGTTTCTATTGTAAGAATAGCATTGCAAAGAAGAATGTTACTAGTTTGGTTTATGAATTGTGGTCTTTTAAAATGCATTAAAACCAGTCTGTGACTTTTATAAAGAGTTGTGGTGTCTTTGTGAATCAAATCGTCCCTTTTACTAAATACTGCCCAAAACCTACACCTTACCCAATCTTTTGGAAACCGATAAAATGACAAATCAGGATTATTCTTACAACATACATAAGCATTATTACAACAATATAAGGCACTACATTCTAATATATTTGGCTATATTAATGATTTTCAACTCTTGGTCATTTTTCAAATTTGAACACAACAACTAAAGATATAACTAACCAACTAATGTTCGGATTCACCATTACAACAAAATAAAAACTTTAAAAAAGGGCTTAAAAATATTTTTGTTTACTGTTTTATTGGTCAAGTTTGTATAGCTAATTAAAATTTGCAATTTCATTTAAAATTGTTTAATGAGTTATTATAAGGTTAAAATAACTAATTTAAAAAAGACCATAGTGCCATCACTTTAATTTATTTGATCATCTAACCAATGTTAACAAACATAATACACAACTAAAATAATACAAATTTCTAACAAATAATATTTTTTATATTTCTGTTAACTGTTTGCTATTGGTTTACGCTCGTATTACATAGCTAACCAAAATTAGTGACTAGGAAAACTAATTGTTCGATGAGCCATCACTGTAAGGTCAAATCTGGTTAAAAGTAAAAAAAAAATATCAATACACCTTACTACATTTAATATAATTTAATTTTTAAATATATTTTGGGAAATATGATTTTTAATTCTTGAATTGTATGAAAATATTTTCATTGCGGCCCTTATCATTCCATCGGGATTTAATTTGACAACTTTTTTTGTCATCAGTTTTATTGTCAGCTGTGCTGCGCCGATGGCTGTGATTGTGTCGTCAACTGGACGCAACTACCATGAGCGCTAATGAACCCACACCAGCGCTCCAAGCCGCTGATCCTCGAGTAACTGGAGTTTCCGGATGGTTCCAGCGGATACCCTGTGATGAAGTGTTACGACTGTCTCCCAATTACCTATTGTTAGACTGTGCTTCGACAGTCAGTCTCTCGTTAGCCATAGAGGTAGACGGACCTGCACTAAGGTAGGGATCGACCCTGTCCTTTTCGACTCTTATGCGAATTAGATTATTCACTTTATTCGCGAACATATGTTCAATTTTGTATGCTGGATCGATTAAATTTGTAAACCATTTTTGGAATTAAGACCAGGTAGGCTAGCAATCCTGCAACCGCTCTTTTTGGCGAGCTTGTGACCTAATATTTCAACGAACCCGTAAAATACGTCATACTATCCTAAGAATGTCCCTTTTTGAATATTGTTCGGCATCATCGATTTTTTCTTCATGTCTTCTTCCTTTTTCCAAATTTATTCTTTCCATTTTGCATTTCCATGGTTACATTATTTATTTTGCATTCGATTGCTTCTATGAAGGGACTTACATTGTTGACTTACATTCTGTCTCTTTCTCTACTGAGGTTTTTACTTCAGATAGGCGATAACAGGTTCGTAAAAAAATAAACATTCGTTGATTGATGTTTAAATTGTAGATACCTAATCAGAAGAAACCTTACAACCAGCTGAGAACTGAGGCTTCTAAACTTTTCTGCTTATTTATTTTATATTTTATTTTATGGCATATTTATTTTATATCTCTAATACCAATTCCAAAGCCCAAATAGCAAAATGCAAGCTAAATATTCAAGTTAATCTAAAATATTGTGACCTAGGAGTCAGTTCTATGATGGGACTTACAATGTTGATTACGGTTTCTGCCTATTTCTCTACTAAAGGCTTTGTCACACTTGGCTACTTAATAGCAGCTACCTAGTAGCAGCTACTGAAATAACACCTACTTAAAGTACTTAGTAGCTGCTACTGTATATATGTCACATTGGCTACTTAGTAGCTGCTACTTGATAGCTGCTAATAAAGTAGCATAGTGTGACATAGCCTTAAGATAGGCGATAACAGATTCGTCAAAAAACATTCTTTTATTAATATTTCAATTATAGACATCTGATCAAAAGAAACTATACAACCAGTTGAGAACTAAGGCTTCTGATCCGGACATCCAGCTAGCCTAACGGTTAGCGTCTTGGACTTCTGTTCAAGAGGTGACGGATTCCATTCCCGGGATGGCCAACAAAATTTGATGGGCTTAGACCGCTTTTCCAAAAAGCGTTAATGCGTACCTAGTACCAATGTCCTAAACTAAATGCCTCTGGCGTAGATATGAGCAAAAAAAAGAATAATAATAATAATAAGCGCAGTGCGTACTCGAATATCAAGTGTATCATTCGTTTAAATGAAACCGAAGAAAACATTTCCACTAATGGGTAATTTTTTTTTTTTAAACTGACTTAAAATATAATCTGAAGGTAATCAGTTGTTACAATTCACATTTAAAATTCTCATAAATATACATGGTCAACATTTTTAAGCACTCTCTAGAAATAAAACAAATGCTAGGGGGGTGAAGCCCGAAACGAAATTTCCACACTTGCTATATCATAAGCTTTGATTGACATTTCAATCGTCAAAAGGTTCGGTTAAGTAGGTCGAAAGAAAAAGGGACGTAACTAACGACACCCTTATTGAATAAGAAGATGAATAATATTAATATAAACTTATATCTTTCACATTAGTTTGTTTAGAAATAAGTTTTTAAAATTAAGTTGAACTAAGTACTTTTTGCAAAATACTTTGCGGGGTTGGTAAAAAATAAAAATGTAAATATTAAAATTATTAATATGTAGTTGAATCTTTTATAGCGGCTCGAGCGTTCGTGCGTTTGGTGGCACTACCTACTTCCATTACTATATTTTAGTAGTAGATTGTTGTTTAATTATTTTACAATACTGTGTACTGTAATGTATACGTTTAATATGCATTAGATAATAAACGAATTTGAATTAATTTTTATGTAATACTTAACATAAATGTGTCTAAAATTTAAAATGATATTTTGGCATAAATTCTCCAGTACATTCCCATAATTAATTTATAGTTAACCCATATAAAGGAATAATCTGTTATGATCATTATTACAAAAAAATTTATAAAGACACGAAGAAATTGTAAAACTTAATTTTAAAACTAATAATATGTTGTCAGGGTTTCCACAACACAAATTTTATAAATTTTAACATCATATTTAAACACATTTTTTACTAACTCACTGACAAATTTCAGCAGTGCGATTAAAAAGACAAAAATAAAATGTGTCTAACTTAAGGTGTGTAAAATTTATAACAACCAAACTCTAACCCTATAAACTTAAAAAAATATATAATAAAAGAAACGGCGGTTTCTTACAGTTTGCAATACAATTGATTGCTCAATAAAAAAAATTAAAACAATAAACAACTAAAGCCGAGTCCGCACTGGCCGAACATGTTCGCCGAACAAAGTTCTTCCAGCTTTTGTTTTTTCCTTGCTAACCTTTTAGAATGTAAATCGTATGGCTGTAATTGTTCTTTAGGAATGTTTGTTGATTTTTTGTGTTCACCGACAACCAAATTCACCACAAATGCTCGGCCAGTGAGGACGTGGCTAAAAATAAAAATATGTTTTTTTTATTTTTTCACAAAGTTAAAAGAGCCTGGGACTTGCATACATTTTACTGTGTTTTAGTCTGGAGATGTTCAGTTTACCATCGGATAGTGCAATGAAGTCGTTCTACAAGTTATTCCTCGCTCTTTTCATCGTTATGGTCGTATTTGGTAGGTATTAATACAGCTGGCTGATGTAGGGGATGATAATTTTTTTTTCATATTCAATAAAAAATATTTTTTAATTTCAAAGTTCTATTAAAATTTTATTCATATTTTAATGGTATTAATAAATTTACTACTGTAAAATTTTACAATTATAAATATGATTTAGTTTATTTTTACCTTCTACAAGCGTATTTCCAGAAGTTTAATGATATTTACACCACACATTTTACTTACAATAATAGTAAAATAAACAATATTTTAACACATTAGATAACAGAGTAAAAGAAATAATCGACATTGTCTAATCCTATCAAAAATTCCCATAATCCATTAATAAACTGGGTTTTGTTTTGGCAAGTTTTTAACCTTAAGGGTAAATGGTTGAAAAATTTAGGAGCAAGATAGAGGTAAAACTTTTTAAAGTGCGTTAAATTGGGCCTAGGAATATTTATATCAAAACTATTTCTTAAATTTACTGTTCTAAATGTTCTAATATCTATCCTGTTCCCGCTTCTTTCAAAAAATAAACGTAAAACTTTAAAAATAAATAAATTTCTTAATGGTAAAATCCTTAAAGATTTGAATAAAGGGGCAGAGTGGTCAGTTCTTTTCTTATGTGTCATTATTCTAACAAATGTTTTTTGAATATTAGTTAAGGGTTTTAAGGTAGTGAAATGAGTTCCTCCCCATATTGCTAACCCATATTCCATTTTAGAATTTACTAATGCATAAAATACAGTCCGGAGAAGCTGTTTATTACATATAAACGATAACATATAAAATACCCTGACATACTTAACCAGCTTATTTTTTAAGTAGGTGATATGACTTTTCCAATTAACTTTTTCATCTACCAACAATCCCAAATACTTAATTTCTTTTACTTGCTCTATATCTAAACAATTACAATCACTATCTTTAAAAATACATTTCATATCATGATATTTTAAAGGGCTTGGAAAACGAATATTTTTTGTTAAATTAAATAATATGTATTTAGTTTTAGGACTCATTATCATATAATTATTGGTAAACCACCATCTGAGAGTATTTAAATCATATTGCATATCAATTTTTAGTAAATCTACTGAATCAGCCTTGTAAAACAAAGCTGTATCATGGGCGAATGCTACCAATTTCCCTCTAAAAGACCCATTGCATAAACTATTTACATATATTAAAAATAGTGGTCCAGAGAGCTAAGACTGTTTCCTACGGTTTTGACTATATCTTGAACATTTTCATTGGCATTTTCGGGAATACCATTGATTTCCAAGGTATTGCTCCTTGAGTACTGTTCCACATCATCTAGCCGTATTTCAAGCTCGGACACTCTCTTATGTAGTTTTTTGTTTTCCTCAACTACTTCGCTAAACTTTTCTTCAAAAACCTTTAAACTTTCACATTGCTGCTTAATAGTTGTAGTGAGCTCTTCTATTTTTTCATGACATGATTCTACGGACTTACCGAGATCGGCTTCTAGGAGTGTGAGTTGTTCCTTGTTCTCCGCTCGCATCTCCTGCAACAATGTAATCACGTCTGCGATGTTTGGGTCACCCTTGGACAGCTCCGACTCGGCTCTCATACTCTTCCGACGTTCCTTGGTACAAGAGTCACATCTCCATACTTCATTTTCGTTCACAAGACACATCTGCTGGTGTTAAATTAACACATCCACCGTGGAAGAAACTTTGACAATCATTACACTGGATTTTCGATTGATTTTGAGTAAATTTTTTGGAACACTGTTTACACTTTCCACTCATTTTTTTAGAAGAATTATTTAAATCAACTTAGTCTCAACGCAATAAGTTAATTTGAAATGACAGAAGGAATATTATTTCGTGAACAAACTAGACTGTGCCTATCTAATCTCCATAAGATAAGGGACCGGCCCGCCACAGAACCGCACGCTTCGAGCTCCAAAGCATAACTGCAAGGGGCAGCCGAGCTTTTAAAAAACGATTAAGCACGAAAGCACAAGGACGCTTTAGTTCCGAGTGATGAGCAGTGTTTTCCTATAGGGAATACGCTATTACGGTGGTAGTCACGGTAAGACCTAAGCCCGAGACCATCATAATTTTTTTTGTTTTAAGGTCCCTAGAAGCAAATAAAAAAAAAACAAAAAAAACACACGTTTAGACATACCTGGGATAGTCTGTTCTTAATCTATACAGTGTGATTTTAAAGTCCCGGAAGGGTGAAATATTTTTTTACCATTATATATAAAGTAATAATACTTGGTATATCAATAATAGCCATAAATTTCTACTCTTTTAAGCTATTTTCACTTTTTTATTCCTTAAGGACGACGGCCCTCGAGGAGTGAGACAAATTCTTAAATATCAGCAAAAGTCGAGTTTGTTATTGTGTAGGTCGTACTTAGCAGAGTACAATACCAACAACTAGACTTCAAACGGATGACCCAGACGGAAATTGCAGGCAAACAAAGTTTCCATAAAAATCATATGGGTAAAAATTTAAAATGCAATAACTTTCTTTTTATAATACTGCACGAAATCAGCCTCTTTTTTTTGTTCTCTCAATAGTACCAAAACCGATTCTTTTTTTTGTCCTAGGACTGAAAAATCAGCTGGAGATTTTTTTAGGTCCTAGGACTGAAATGTCAGCATGGCCCGACAAACTACTTAACACAACGCATGCAAATCAAGAAAATGCCATATTTAAGAAGATATATCAGATCAAGTATGAAAATCAATAATTTAATATAGTAATTACCCCAGAAGAAATAATTCACTAACCAGAAACCAAACTTAGTCATATAAGTGAAATCATATGTTGAGGAAGAAGTTGTTGTATTTAGTTTTAAGGCTATTTGTTTATATATCGACTTGATAATGGCCTAAAGAGCCGAAACTAGTTGTCAAATAAATAATTTAATATGAAAAAGGGTACTTAGTTATTATAATGTACTTAATATTAATATATATATGACTTTGAACGAACGGTATTTTTGGTCTCTGGGGTCCTCAAAACGAAAAAATAACATGTCTCGGGCGTGACTACCACTGTAATAGCGTATCCCTATAGGGAAATTCGCTAAAAAGTAACCTGAATTAAAATGAGTGGAATGGATCTTTGGCATTAAATTTTAAAAAAGAAGCTATTTCCAGGTAAGCGTGGAAGACAGACGTGTGTCTCCACTGTGTGTGATGACTGTCAGACTCACCTACATATACCGCGGGATGTTAAAAAGGTGGGAGAATTGTATCTTAACACTGGGTGTTTGGTGTATTGTGAACATTTGCAATGGCAGTTTTGGGTGCCTTTATAGCAGAAATAAATATGTTGCTATCACAACTTTCATGGGAGACTGTTAGTACGTCTATGTCCTGCCTAACATAAGTCGCCAAGCAAAATACGGAGTATTTTTTTATTTATTGATTGAAAAATCTTTTTTTTACATATGGCATTTTAACTATGGACTGGTATGTCGCTCTCGGGCTTTTTAATCTTGTATACGAGGCCCTTGTAGTGTGAGAACTACTAACAATAGAGTGTTAATGATTTAAGTCCTTCTGTAATGTTCGCAGGCACTGTAGAAGCCATCGGATCTTCGCCCAAGAAGACGAACGGCTGCGTCAATCCAATAACCCACAAGTGCGAAGAGGTGAAGAGTACGACAAATTGTGAGATTATTTGCCAGATAGGTTGATAATCCCCGTAAGCGCACAAGGGCTGCGCGGATGGACAGGCGTTTCGAATGTAAAGGTTAAAATAAAATTCTATAGTGACATTCTCTAGCAATAACTGTATTTACCTGACTCCATTTCAATTTGCAATCAGCTGACCTGTCACGCGCTGCTGCAAACTCAAAGTAAAAGATTATTCTTAAACATTATAGCAAGCGGAAATATTTTATAAGAATTTTTAATTGTGTTAATTCCCCTGAGCTCTTAAGGAAAACTGGTAAACAATTTATTAAGTTTTAAAAATTTTTTGTTTAGGAAAAACATAGCATAAATGTTTATATTCTAAAATAATATTTGTTAAAAGATTTATTATTGATTAACTGGGTTATTTTATCTGAGAGTTGAAACATTAATTGTGTTTTTTCACCTTAGGGCTAGTAGTCCTAATGGTAGTAGTAAAAATGGTATTGATTTTTTAGACGACGTTTTTCTACAGATTTTTTTAAAAACTGATAATAATTTGAATGATACGATAGAACCCGCATACATTAACAGCTAAATTGCTATTCACACCAAATTAGGTGATATTTCCTAATTACTTTGGTGTAATATTTTATCAAAGAATTAGTTGGCAAATCATTGCCAATTTACCTGTTGGTGGTTTTGTACTATTGCATAAAATACCCCAATGTTAAACTATAAAAAAACTATAAAGTTTGAGTTTGATTCTATCTAATATGTCGAATGAAGTTTAACTATAAATTACAATGGCTATTTTTTATGCCACCGTGTTATCATATAAATTTGAATATTGCAGCTAAGATTAAAAATTACTAGGCATTTACAAGAATACTAAACAACGCGGATTCAGTATACAGGTTTTGGCCCAAAAATAAGTGGCACAGCTTAGTTTTTTTCACTATATACACGTCAAAGATAAGGTTAAAGATATACTCGTATGTCAGTAGTGAATTGGAAACATGTTATTAAAGTAATATTAAATAATATGATTATTTTATTTGATGTTAATGATCGTCAATCCACCGTTGGTTGTGGATGGGGCTACGGTTGTCTCTCACTTTCTTTTGTAAATCTGGTGGCAGCTCCTTGTAGATATTTTCTGGTACCTCATCTGAAAAAGTTTTTGAAGCACAAATAAAAGAAGCAACTTTCTAGGTTTTTCTTCACTGCATTTCAGTGGAACTTTTTTTAATTTCAATTTTTAATTTTTTTCTGGCATGGTAATTAATTTAAGTACTAATGATATAGTGCCTGTATCTAAGTAAGAAGCACCAGGTGCCAAGAATTGTTGGTTTTTCCTCACGACTGGGCTAAACATTTCTCTCGTCAAACTTACAATACAATAATGAAAAAAGCAAATCGTTCAATAGTGTTTTTGAGTTTAAGCTTAGTTTTTTATGTGTGGGTAAAATGTATATAAAAATATTTAAAAAAATATGTACGGTTTATAAATCGCTCATTGTTTATAAAATCACGTTATATTAGAAATATCTATCAGCATTATAGTTAATAAAAATTATATTCTAATTCAGATTCAATTAGTTAACTATGTTTGGTACAAATTAGACAATGCCCATCACATTCATTTTTCACAATTTATCTCAATTATTCCCAATCATCTCCTCCTTTTAACCCCTTGCCTTATCATATTTTACTCCCCTCTCATTCTCTATTTCTTTCTTTCATACACACACACATATATATATATATATATATATATATATATATATATATATATATATATATATATATATATATATATATATGTATATATATATATATATATATATATATATATATATATATATATATATATATATATATAGGTTATCAATAAAGTTATCTCCACCGTGTATTCATAATTTAATTATTTTTTCAATCATCTGTTTTATATTTCACATGTTATTTTTATTCATTTTTTTTCATCTAATTGATTTTAAAATCAATTTCCAATGAAAAGAATATGAGATCAAAAATATAAATATAATCTTTGTAAATGTGAACAATTACGAAGTTGAAGATGAGTGCATAGTGACTATATAAGATTACATATTAATATGGGCAATAAATGAAGATTATTCAAGAAAATGCATAATTTTAACATGAAAGGTTATATTAGTATTACGAAAAATCGTTTTTACACATAGAACTCAAATATTATCAAATGTTATATTAATATTCCTTTGTTATTTATCTCACATTATAACTTTTTTCCACTTCACTTATTACCAATTCTTCAAGGTTTTCTAGATCCTAAAACCTCTGGATGGTCCGCTTTAATCGAAGGAAAAATCTATTATACTCTTAATTTAAAACCCCACAAGTTACATCATAAAATCTGACTAATCACTTTTCACATCCTTAATTCTATAAAGGCATTTGTAATTGATGGGACATTGAATTATGTTGCAAACTGATCATTAATAGAAGTTCCATAAATATTATTAAGATGTTTATAAGTTGATTTGTGTACTAAGACTCACCGCTACACCTGTACACCAGATCGGACCACGTGATCATGGGTTGTGAGAAGCAGTAGACGCCGAGACGGCCACCTTTGAGGGTAGAGTCAAACACGTTTCCGGAGTCGGTTATTACCTGGCTCCCTGAACACGAGGAAAAATGGCGGATGAGGCAAACATCAAACATCCAACCATGAAAACATGTTGGGTATTATGGCAAGTCAAATTAAACAAATGTCAGAAATCAATTTATTAAACAATCATTTTAATTACGTCAAACTTGTTATGTAAAGAAAACGTTTCGGACAAAGAAGGACCATCAAAAAGTTTTGGATGAGGCGAACATGTTAGATGAAGATAATTTCAAAGGAGAAGCAACATTATCATGTGAGTTGAGCTTGCATAAGACAACATTTTAGGTGAGGCAACATGTCTTTTAAGGATGTTTGAAGAGCTCAGCATGTCAGATGAAGCAAACATGTTGGATGAGCTAAAGATGTGCACTCTCATATTAAGTGTGCCTGACCTTGACCTATAAAAAATACATATAACTAGCTACATGGGAGGATCTTCTTCCTAAAACGACTAAACTTCCTTAAATTTGTTTTGATGTTAGACGCAATGTTTATTAATGCAGAAGAAGCAATGTCAGCAAGAGGATTTATAACAAAAAATCGAACCATCATTAGTAATTCGGTTATTGATTCAATAGTGGAAGATTGTTTTGATGAAATTTTAACTAAAATTGAACACGAAGGAAGAGGATCAGGTTTGTATTTAAGTTAGTGTAGTATGTATGGAAATTAGATTCCACAAGAATGGGTATGACCTAATGGGCAGCAGTTACGTTGCACTTCCAAAAAAGAAAATTATGTGTAAATTTACAAAATGAAGATACTGAATGTTTTCGATACGCCATGGCCTCAAAATTTGTATTACGCAATGTGCAAAGACCCCGCCAAGAATATGAGAACTACAGATACAGATACAATTTTCAAGGCCTGTTTTACCCGGTAGGCTTAAAAGATATTTCAAAATGTTAAGAACAAAATCCTGGAACATCAGTTAACGTATTTGGTTTGTACAGCTCTTCCACAGTTTATCCTTTAAAGGTGGTAAAAACAAGCTTGCAGACCATACGGACTTGTTGTTAAATACCAAGGATGAAGTTTCACACTATGCATGGATCAAAACATTTGAAAGACTTATCAATAAGCAATCATCAAAAAATGAACACAAAAATATAATTTGTTAAAGATTTTTTTAAAATTAGAAATGATAGAACTAAGAGAGAAATCCATATTTATACTGTAAAAATAATATTTTTCTAATGTATAATTTCAAAAATATTTTAAATTAAAATTAAAAATAAAATATAAAAAATTTAAAGTCAAATATCTTATAACTGATAAATTTTTATGAAAAATTTATGTCACAGAAAAAATTAAATAATTTAACTATAAAATTAATGATACCAAGGTTGTAAGGATATTACAACAAATAACGTAGTTAAGTGATTTTTCAGCAGGGAAACATTGATTTTGCAATGAAAATAAAGGTTTTTTAATAGAAAAATCACAATAACCCCATTGTTTGTTATTAGATCCCTTACAAACTTGGCATCACTGATTAGAAAATTAAAGTTTTCACCATTTTTTGCGTCTTGGAAAATGTTGATAAATTTTAACTGTTTTATCATATTTGAGTTTAAAAATTTAAAATGGCCGACATTTAAAAACATGCATTGGAACAATAACTTTTGGTCTACACCAAATATGAAGTTCCTACATCAATCCGTCACCGAAATAAAAATCATTAAGTGAAAAAATGGCTAATAATGGTTAACATGCATATTAGGACTTACCTTCATTTGATTTTTCGCTTATTTTGACCCAATTAAGCATATGAAGTTTGGTAACGAACTTTAAAGACACCCTAAATATAGAATCGATATAGTTAAATTGAATTAATTACCTTAAAAAATGTCATTAAAATATGATTAACTGCATTTTTGAGTGATATTAAAATATGAGTGATCGCATTTTAAAACGCCATTCAAATGCGATTAATTGCAGTTTTATAAATGCAATTAATTGCATTTTTAATATGGGAAGCTATGTGGTATTTACCTTGAAATATCCTTAACCTGATGAGGCCGATGTGGGGCCTGTGCAATAGGAGCCAGCGGTAGGCCACCTTCCTCTTATACGGGGTCCGGTTTGGGTCCTTCCACAGAATGTAAACCTGTCAAATACATAATATTTGAGGAATGTGTCTCTACTATATCAATATTTTATAACTCGTAACATATTAATTTAGCTGGACGACAGTGTTTGCATTTTTCAGAAATGGATTGACAGGTGTTTTGACAGCTCTGTATGTTGAAGTCAAGTACAATATATTTTAGTCTTCAATAAAAAAATCAATATTATAGTTGCTTAGCTTTTATTCAAGTACCTGGAAGCCGATAATTTGTTCAGTGAAGTTATACAATTCTTTGTAGTAATGATTAATTCATAAATTCACATAAGGTTATCGTACGATCCCGAGTGCAAATAAGCTTTTTTCTTTTAAAGGGGACCTCGTTCGCTCTCCCCCGCTCGCCCGATGTCTAACTCGCTATGCTTTTAGGTGCTGCACTCTCGTATTAATTAAAATGAACTACTGGTTTAAACTGTAACACGTAGTTTTATTGCTGATTTTACACTTGTTAATATTATTTAGTTTTTATAATATATAACTTAACAACCATAATCATCAATATAAAGATTTAAAAAACTGATAAATTATCCTATACTATAATAAGAGGTGTGTCGGAAGCAATGTATGTTCCACGACCTCGAAATCTAGCAGGTAGATTTTGCTTAAAGGTGCATTCACACTTGGCTAGTTACTAGCTGCGAGTGACAGCTGTATTAAAAAATAATCCAAAAATCCTGCTAGTACTCGCTGGTAAGGTAATTTTACATTCACACTACGCTAGTTGCTAGCAAGTTGCTAGTAGAAGAAACGAATGTAAACACGTTTTGTATTAAACATATGGTTTATGAAAATTAAATTATGGACAGTAAATTAAGTATTCCTACTATTTTAAATATAAGAATATATTATACAAACTGTTTTGTTAAAGCCAATATGTGGGAGAATATTTATTATCATAATGCTATTAATCGGATTTATTGGTTTTTAGTTTGACCCATGACCACCGAAAATGAGCATGGTGGGAAGATTGGCTTCTCCCACGACGCTTACAAATTTGGCACGTGCTTTTTATTCGGCACACAGTATTACTTGTGCTTCAATGTTATATTGCTACAGTTTTATTTTAATTTCTCACAATTTAAATGATTTTAAGATAGGCTTAAACATTAATTTAGTTATGAGTGTTACGTGCGTCTGAAAATGAGCTATCTACCCAATAGGCTGAGCTATCATCACGCGGTAGGCCTACCTACCACTGCTCTTATTGGCCTTCCTAGATTAAAATTATTTTTCTAGGAGCGTCTGACGCTCGATTTCGAGGCAGCTGCAGACGCTACGACCCCCGTATATTCCATAGTGTATACACCTCAAATAATTAAAAAGTTGAGCATTTAAAAAAGTCACAAAATTTTGGCATTTTTGTGAATATGAAAAATTATTTGGTAAGGCATTAATAAATTAAATAGCTCATAATCTTTGGTTATGACTTGAAGCGCCAACTTTTTAAGAACCTGTGAGACTTAGTAAATACTGCACACGGTTTCTGCTAAGGAAGTCTTCACATACCGATACCAAAATCAAACTAATTGACAATGTAAAATACTCTGAAAACTTTATTTGCGTCCATCCGTAAATGATTAGTTATTAGGTAATAACTTAATAATGTTGCATTAAATAATCTAAATACAGTTAATCTGAATCATTTATATTGATTTAATTTAATAAATTTTAGGTGCAGTTACACTTGATAGCTATTATTCTTTACAAAACCACTTCTTTCATGGCTGAAAACACATCTAGTAAAAAGGTCGAAATTGTACTTGGCAGTATCTACTCTAAATAACAAAGCCAACGACTGGATAAAAACTGTCACCCGTTGTTATATGTAGGCCTATCGAAGTGTGATTTCCAGTTTTGTTTTTGGGGTGATGGCTTTTATTAATCTTATATCTGATTTCATTAAATTTTTGTAAAGGCACTCGCATCACCCTCTGAAATGAATCAGGATCTTCCACTCTCAGCTCATCAAATAGCGTAGATGAAGCTCCAAGTTCCTATCTTCGACCAATCCAGGGTCCAACCCACCATCTCCTCTTTCTCCTATACTAATCTCTTTCTCACATAACTCGGAAATTATGTAATCTTATGCACCTTAAAGGTGCATTCACACTTAGCTAGTTACTAGCTGCTAGTTGTTATTTGTTTACAAAATTAATTTTTTAATTGACTAGCAACTAGCCAACAGCAAGCTAGCTTCCACTAGCGCTCGTGTGATAATATTTGTAATATGTATGAATCAGCTGACATATTTATATATATAATTGTTTTGTTTTAACCCTAAAAAGGAATAACAATATTTTAAATGTCCTCCAGTGGCATTTCGAAGAAAATAAGGAATACACCTTAAAAAATACAATTTCGAGTATG
This sequence comes from Neoaliturus tenellus, assembly GCA_030545055.2. Classification (NCBI taxonomy): domain Eukaryota; kingdom Metazoa; phylum Arthropoda; class Insecta; order Hemiptera; family Cicadellidae; genus Neoaliturus; species Neoaliturus tenellus. The sequence continues at coordinate 209,072,639 of CM061531.1, forward strand.
TGAGAAAGAGATTAGTATAGGAGAAAGAGGAGATGGTGGGTTGGACCCTGGATTGGTCGAAGATAGGAACTTGGAGCTTCATCTACGCTATTTGATGAGCTGAGAGTGGAAGATCCTGATTCATTTCAGAGGGTGATGCGAGTGCCTTTACAAAAATTTAATGAAATCAGATATAAGATTAATAAAAGCCATCACCCCAAAAACAAAACTGGAAATCACACTTCGATAGGCCTACATATAACAACGGGTGACAGTTTTTATCCAGTCGTTGGCTTTGTTATTTAGAGTAGATACTGCCAAGTACAATTTCGACCTTTTTACTAGATGTGTTTCAGCCATGAAAGAAGTGGTTTTGTAAAGAATAATAGCTATCAAGTGTAACTGCACCTAAAATTTATTAAATTAAATCAATATAAATGATTCAGATTAACTGTATTTAGATTATTTAATGCAACATTATTAAGTTATTACCTAATAACTAATCATTTACGGATGGACGCAAATAAAGTTTTCAGAGTATTTTACATTGTCAATTAGTTTGATTTTGGTATCGGTATGTGAAGACTTCCTTAGCAGAAACCGTGTGCAGTATTTACTAAGTCTCACAGGTTCTTAAAAAGTTGGCGCTTCAAGTCATAACCAAAGATTATGAGCTATTTAATTTATTAATGCCTTACCAAATAATTTTTCATATTCACAAAAATGCCAAAATTTTGTGACTTTTTTAAATGCTCAACTTTTTAATTATTTGAGGTGTATACACTATGGAATATACGGGGGTCGTAGCGTCTGCAGCTGCCTCGAAATCGAGCGTCAGACGCTCCTAGAAAAATAATTTTAATCTAGGAAGGCCAATAAGAGCAGTGGTAGGTAGGCCTACCGCGTGATGATAGCTCAGCCTATTGGGTAGATAGCTCATTTTCAGACGCACGTAACACTCATAACTAAATTAATGTTTAAGCCTATCTTAAAATCATTTAAATTGTGAGAAATTAAAATAAAACTGTAGCAATATAACATTGAAGCACAAGTAATACTGTGTGCCGAATAAAAAGCACGTGCCAAATTTGTAAGCGTCGTGGGAGAAGCCAATCTTCCCACCATGCTCATTTTCGGTGGTCATGGGTCAAACTAAAAACCAATAAATCCGATTAATAGCATTATGATAATAAATATTCTCCCACATATTGGCTTTAACAAAACAGTTTGTATAATATATTCTTATATTTAAAATAGTAGGAATACTTAATTTACTGTCCATAATTTAATTTTCATAAACCATATGTTTAATACAAAACGTGTTTACATTCGTTTCTTCTACTAGCAACTTGCTAGCAACTAGCGTAGTGTGAATGTAAAATTACCTTACCAGCGAGTACTAGCAGGATTTTGGATTATTTTTTAATACAGCTGTCACTCGCAGCTAGTAACTAGCCAAGTGTGAATGCACCTTAAAACTTTACATTCAAAGGCGCGTTTACACTATAGTTGCCAACCGAGAGTCATCAACAATTTTAGTCGACAACTGTGGTCGACAACCCGAGTTGACAATCAAATATATCAAGGTTGTTGACCAAATAAATGCGCGATGACACATAATTGAGAACCAATCATTTCGAACCAATCATTTGATATAATTTACTATTTAGCTGACACAGATGATCGTCCGCTCTAACATTGGTTGTTTACTAATTGTATTAATTTGCGAGTTTTTACTTGTTTGAACAGGCATAAAAATATTATCAAACCAATACACATTTGGATGTTTTTATAATATTATGAGTGCTCAAAATAATGAATTAATAATATCCAGTTACAGATCTTTTATGTTTACAACAACTTTTTAAGTGTGCTAAGTGTTGGTTTATTTTTTCTACCACGTGGCCACTGCCGCAATGCACCACTAGGCAGAACCAGAGGACCAAAATTATAGGCTTCAACTGCTACTAAAATTTCTCTGCATACTTCTACCTTTTTCAGAATGCCATGGCATGAGTGTCTATATTCATAAACGAAGCAAAATATAAATTTATTAGGAAAGATGAAATATGGTCCATAAACCTTGCTAAACATTCTCGTGAAAAATAATTTAAGTTAAGTTCTAAGGTGATAATAATTATTTTTGAATGTAATATTAGAGGCAGCTATAAGTAGTATCTAATTAGATTTTTTTAATTAGATTATCTGAGTAAAAGATTATTCATGAATAAAACATATTTTCTATCCTCCGAACAAATACAATTTGTTTTCAATCGTGCTTTTAATCTCTGCCTTAAAAGTAGCTTCTCGACTAATGGTTTGACTGCACTTCATTTGTAAACAAAGGTTGAAATGAATTGCTACCTTGCAAACATGTGGCATTTGGGTTGTGTCTACCAACTGCCTCATATTTCCCAAAAACATTTGTAAATTTGATTTTTAATATTTTTTTTATTTTAAAGATTATTTGTCATAAAATATAGGTAATTTTTAAACTTTGACAATCACATGTCAATGTAAAGCCGCGTATACACTGGAGTTGCAGACACGTGTTGGCACAAAAAGTTGCCGATTTTTGTTGCGTAGATGTAAACAGCTCTAATTTGGTTTGCAACATTTCAAGTTGCAGACACATTTGGCGTGTTGGCAACTAAATTTTTGTTTCCACTGAGAGTCGGTAAAGATCAAAGGATTGCAACAAATGTTGGCAACAAGTGTTGTCGACAAAAGTTGCAGTGACAAATTAACGGTGCAACAAAAGTTGCAGACATCCCCTCAGTCCCCGCTCCACCTGCCAGTACCACGTGACTGTCCTGGCGCTGGTGTGGTGATGCCGCATTCAGTATCGCTCACTAGGAGCATACAGTTCAAAGTGTCGTTTGTCTGTACGCCGTGTGCCAGTGCACTTGAGTTGTTATTGTGTGTATATGTATTGAAACTGTCCATAGTTGTAGTTAATATGGATTGGTCTAGGGATCAAATTGTATCATTAATTAAGCTGTATCAAGAAATGCCCGTTCTGTGGAACCCAGCGTTGCTGAATACAAATATTGTACTTTTGATATTTTAAAAAGTAGCTTAAACTAGTATAGGAATCTCCACTTGCAAGAAAACGCAATGTCACTGCGATTTTTTCTTTAACTGGTATAGCTGCTCTCCATTTGGTCCCTTTTTACAATCTTAGGTCCTATAATCATTACCAAAGTATTCAAAATCACTGCTGGCCATCCTTAAAGAATTCTTCACACTTCCGTCCGTTCTCAGTTCATATGTCAACGGGTCACTGTCATCTTATTAAAATATTTCAACAAATCACTTCCACTGTAAACGCATCTTGCTCTTAATGAAGGTGTTTAGAGGGGTTTGTGAATAATTAAAAATAAAATGAAGGACCGTGCGGAATAAAGTATAAAACATTGAGGTTTCATGATAGAAGTGTATTTTTCTAAGGTAACAATAAAAATGTAAACAAACAGTTATTCATTTGATAAACATGTGAAATAAAATCATGTGTTAGTTACAGGTCAAGAGAAAAAAATACTAAACATACCGCCCGCCTTGAAGCGGCATTGCTTCAATCAATAGGTAACGGAAATAACTTGACAACTGGTCGGGTGATTGTTCCTGAGGCAGTCTTGACCTGGGCAACTCTCACTATTCCATCAGTACCAGGGTTGACAGCAACAATACGTCCAAGAGGCCATTCCAGAGGAGGAGAGGGCGCATGAATTAAAACTAAATCTCCAACTTTGAGGTTATCTTGATGGACATTCCATTTCATTCGTTGTTGTAAAGTGTAAAGATATTCTTTACTCCATCGACGCCAAATATGTTGATGGTATTGTTGAATGAGTTTCCAGTGCTTGATGCGATTTGGTGAAGTAGATGTCAGATCCATTTCAGGTAATAGAACAATGGGTCCACCAACCAGAAAGTGCCCTGGAGTTAAAGCTGATAAATCTGATGGATCGTTGGAAAGTGGGGTTAAGGGCCGAGAGTTCAGCATAGCTTCGACTCGAGTTGTGAGGGTGATAAATTCTGGAAGTGTTGGAATATTATTTCCTAACACGCGGGATAGATGATATTTTGCACTTTTAATGGCACTTTCCCAAATTCCACCTTGATGGGGTGCAGCTGGAGGGTTGAAATGGAACTTGATGTTATGACTTGAGGCAAAGTTGTGGATTTGTTCTGATGATTGTGGGGAAGTTGTAATAGACTTAATGATTCTTCGCAGTTCAGAACTTGCTCCAACAAAGTTTGTTCCGCAGTCGGAGTAAATATCTTTGCAGACTCCACGACGGGAAATAAATCGTGTCAAGCAAGCAAGAAATGAGTCACTTGTGAGATCAGTAGATACTTCGATATGAACCGCTTTAGTAACCATGCATATGAACAAGCATATGTAGACTTTAACTTGTTTCATAAATCGCATATTGGCCATCTTGACGGTGAAAGGTCCGCCGTAATCCAAACCCGTTGACAAGAAGGGTTTGGCAGGGACAACTCGAGAAGAGGGAAGTTCCCCTATTAACGGAGCTTGATTCGTGGGTCGGTGCTTGAAACATGTTATGCACTTGTGAAGTCGTGAACGTATGATGCTTCGAGCGCTCATAATCCAGACATGTTGGTGAATAAGGGATTGTACAAGTTGAGGTCCTGCGTGCAGATAATGAATATGAAAGTAGTCAATGAGAATATGTGTTACATTGTGATTTTTCGGAAGTAAGATTGGGTGTTTGGTATCAAACGAAAGGTTAGTGAATTTCAATCTTCCTCCCACACGGATTAGACCATGATCATCAATAAACGGATTTAGCTTTGAAAAGCGTACACTGCAACGCTTATTTTGTGTGATTGATGAAAACTCTTCTGTGAACACTTCCTTCTGAACACAGAAAAAGATTTTCAAACGTGCGTCTCGAAGCTCTTCTGTAGTGATGAAACCTGTGAGGTGATCATGTGATCTGCAGTTGCGAATGAAGCGCAACACTAGAGCCATTATTCTAAGAAGTTTAGTCCAAGAGGAGTATTTGCTCAAAACTGGCCATTTTTCAACAGTATTAATCGTGAGTACAGGCAATGGAGTTGATTTTACTTCCATTGTAGAATCAAGAGGTAGAGGATTGAAGTCCAGTTCAGGCCAATCACTTGAAGATGAGCGTAACCAAGCAGGGCCATTCCACCATAACGAATGATGCGTTAACTCTGAAACTAGTAGACCCCTGGATGCACAGTCTGCAGGGTTATCAGTAGAAGATACATGTCTCCACGATTCAATGGAAGTGAGCTCTTGAGTTTGAGCAACGCGGTTTGCTACATGTGTTTTTAACTGGTAGGAAGGAGTATGTAACCAAGTTAAGACAATTGTAGAATCACACCACAAATAGGTATTTTCATCAGATATTATGTCTGAAAAAAGGTTTCGGCAGTAAGATACAAGTTTAGCTAATAAATGAGCTGCGCAGAGTTCGAGTCTTGGTAGAGTTACTCTTTTCAGAGGGGCTACTTTACTTTTGGCTATGATGAAATTTACACTCACATCCCGATCATCTTCTTGGTTACGGAAGTAAAGGACCGCTGCATACCCTGATTCTGAAGCGTCGCAAAAGCCATGAAGCTGAATGATGCCTGAAGCGGGAAAGTGTAATGAGCGAGGGATCGAGACGTTTGTAATACTTTGAACGTCAGAAAGTATTTGTTCACATTTGAAGGTCATGTCAGGAGGAAGTGGTTCATCAAAGTTGATTCCTTGTGTCCATAAAAGTTGCATGAAACGTTTAAACAATAAAATGAAAGGAGTGAGGAAACCACAAGGATCGTAAAGTTTTGCTATAGTGCTCAGAACTGATCGTTTAGTTACAGGTACGTTAGTGGGAAATTGCAAATTATAAGAGAAGGCATCACTAGTAAGAGACCATTGAAGGCCAAGTACACTAAACTGTGGAGTTTGAGATTCTTTCAGAAATTTAGGAATCTCCAAATAGTTTTCTGGCAAGTTACAAAGCAATTTAGGAGAGTTTGATATCCATTTTCGGAGTTCAAATCCACCTCTTTTCAGCAAAGAGATGAGTTGCGTTTGCAATTGAAGGGCTTCAGTCTCTGAGTTGGCTCCAGTTATTATGTCATCGACATAGGTTTGATTCATCAAAACATTTGCAGCATCAAGGAAATTTTGACCTTCATCTTCCGCAAGCTGATGAAGTGTACGAATAGCTAAGTATGGAGAACTATTCACACCGTAAGTTACAGTGTTGAGTTCAAAGATTGACAATGGATGATTTGGGTGGTCTAGCCACAGAATCAATTGCATCTTTCGGTCATCAGGGTGGATCAGTATTTGACGGTACATTTGCTTAATGTCGCAACAAAAAACAACATTATGCCTTCGAAATTGCAAGATAATATCACAAATGTTAGTTTGCAACTTTCTCCCTGTCATCAGAATATCGTTTAATGATATCCCAGTATTCGTTTTACAACTAGCATCGAATACTGTCCTTAGCTTAGTGGTACTACTATTGTCCTTGATTATACCGTGATGAGGTAAGAAATAGTGAGATTGTGGTATACTAGTATTATCACACAATGACATATGTCCTAATTCGAGGTACTCGTCCATGAATTCATGGTAGAGTTGAGAGAATCTAGGGTTTGAAACGAATTTTCGTTCCATAGCGTTGAGTCGAATTTCAGCTGCATGTTTGGAGGAACCGAGAACTGGGTGTTCATGTTTAAAAGGTAGGCGTACTACATAGCGTCCGTCTTTGTCACGAGTGTGTGTTTCAGCAAAATGTTTGTCACACAACTCTTCGTCACGACTTTTCCTAGAAGCGATTGGTGGTTCTTCTTGAACCCAAAATTTCTGAAGTGAATCATGTAAATTCGAGTCACTAATGGCATGCATGCAGAGGTTATGATTAGAGATTGGAGGATCAGTGAGCGACGAAAACGAACTTAAGCCATGTTTCACTGGAGCAGACCCCATGACCACGTAGCCGAAATGGGTGCCTATGAGATGAGGCATCTGTGGGCCAAGGGAAAGTTGTTCATGAGTGAGTACATGAGGGTATAATGCAGCACCTAGAACAATGTCGATACGTCCAGGTTCATGGAACGATGGATCTGCAAGTGCGTAAGATTGTGCCTGTTTTAATACATCAATAGAAACGGGCACTCGAGGGAGATTGGCTGTTAATTTATTCAATATTAACATTGGATGTTGAGAAGCGATTGGCATTCCAGACAATGTTTCGATATCAACACATGTCTGACCGTTAGTGCGAGCGGTTGACTGCTGAATACCTGATAGTTGGATACTGGATTTTGATCGACGGGCTCCTAATATATTGGCTGCATGTTCTGACATGAGATCACACATACTTCCTGAGTCCAATAATGCTCGGAAAACATGATAATTTCCTTCAGTAGTCTTGAGTTTTACCAGGTGAGTACCGAGAAGAACTGTATATTGAAGTGGGTGGTTTGAGGAATGCGGTTGAGAGGTAAGAGTTACAGAGTTTGATTCAGTTTTCTGGGCTACAGACTCAGAAGGTGCGGTTTGAGAGCATGAAGGTGTGGTTTGGGAGCATTTATTCATTGAAGAGTTGTTATGAGATGCGGGTTGTAAATGAAGCATGGTATGGTGACGTTTATGTCACAGTTTACAAGAGGATTGTGACTTGCATTCTTTCAGAGTGTGGTTACCAAGACAGGAAACACAATGATTATGTTCTTTGACAGCATTAAAGCGTTCATTAGGTGTTTTAGATTGAAACACAGGACATGCGTAAATTTTGTGATCAGATTTATTACAAACAAAGCATTGAACTACTGGTTTATTACCTGAACTCCGTAGTGATGGACGCTGGCAAGGCTGTGACAGTGGCATGGTCACATTTTTCCTTGTAACAAATCCTGAAAAATTATTAGGCTTCGCATGGTTACTCACTTGTTGATCAGGAACAACACTGATTTGCATTGCATCCTCTAAGTAGTTACATTCATTGGTAAGAAACTCAATGATCTCTTGGGATGTCGGTAAAGTATGGTTTGATTTAGTTTTAGAGTCTCGACATGTTTCTCTAAAAGATTCTAGTTTGTGACGAAGCTCTATGTCCATTTTTCGCAAAAGTAATCCACCAGTAAAAGGTTTGAATCCTGAACGTTATATCCCAAGGCTGTAAGAGCTTGAGCATTCTCATTAAATAGATTCACAAAATGTCGTACCCCTTGTATATTCGATTTTGAAATGTTAGGTAAGTCCAACAATTTATTCAATTGCAGGATTTGCAGACGTCTGTCGTTTTGGTAACGATTACGCAACAATTCATAAGCTACAGTGTAGTTTTCTGGTGTGATACTTAAACTACGTATGACATTCAGTGCTTCACCTTCCAAAGAACCTAATAAGTATTGGAAACGTGTGACGTTGGAAAGAGATTCATTGTTATGGATTGTCACATCGTATAAATTAATGAAAGAGAGCCAATTTGATAAATCTCCCGAAAACTTAGGAAGGTTTATCTTCGGTAGTCTGACTTGAGAACAGTTTTGAAAGGAAGAAGAAATATTAGTGTTACTTTCATTTTGAGAACCTGAAGAATGAAGAGGTTGTAACAGAGACTGAATGTGACCCACTATAAACATATATGATTCATTTATTTCTTCCTCGTCATTAATTATTGAATCAAAATCAATATTTTCAGACGTAAGGCTAGTTACCAATTTAATGTTGGCGTCGAAGTCTTCTTTCTTCTTATCCACTTCTTTGAGGCACGTCGATAATGTCTGTAGTTGGGCTGACGAAGGAGGATCCACTTGGGTTTCAATAGTTTTTATAGTCTTTTGTATGGATTTGTAACGACTTTTAATGAGTTTCACGGAACGTTCATAAGTCTCTATTGAGAACACACTTTCACGTGGAGGAGCCATTTATGATAATGAGAAAAAGTACGTCAAACAAAACAGAAGAAAAAGTATAAAAAAATAAAAATTGGAAATGATAAATTATTAGGACTGTAAACAAAGTATAGTTGGATCAATCCGGTTCGAATCTGACCATGTTTAGAGGGGTTTGTGAATAATTAAAAATAAAATGAAGGACCGTGCGGAATAAAGTATAAAACATTGAGGTTTCATGATAGAAGTGTATTTTTCTAAGGTAACAATAAAAATGTAAACAAACAGTTATTCATTTGATAAACATGTGAAATAAAATCATGTGTTAGTTACAGGTCAAGAGAAAAAAATACTAAACAGAAGGCCTTACCCAATACCTACGGGGTGCACGTTGTTTTGCCAATATCAAACAGTATGCTGCTGCTATAACAGCATCCTCTAGTCAACACTCGCCATCTTGACTGACTGGACGAGTGTTGCCTTTCTGTTGCCGATAAAAGTTGCAGTGGAACAATTGACAATGAATTTTGTATGCAACAAAAAGTCGGCAACAAAAAGTCGACAACAAAATGTGGCAGACAAAAAATTGCAGACAAAAGTCTGCAACTCCAGTGAAAACGCGGCTTAAAAGTTTAAAATTATGTAGTAGTTTATTCTGTTAAAAAAATAACAAATAACAAATATCATATGTGTATTTTAGCGAATTTCCCTATAGGGAATACGCTATTACGATAGTAGTCACGGTAAGACCTAAGCCCGGGACCATGATTCTTTTACGTTTTGAGGTCAATAGAAGCCAAAAACACCGTTCGTTCAAATTGATATATATATATATATATATATATATATATATATATATATATTATATTATGTCCGTGAACACGATAGCTTTTGAACGGAACCTCCGATTTTGATGAAATTTGGTACAGGGGTGTAAGCCAGCGTCTACTAGGTTGAGTTCGCGAACCAGAATGATCGGACCATGGGAACGGGGTTTTATGGGGTTTCAAAAGGGTTAAAAATGGGTTTTTGGCTTTTTTTACTTTTATTTAGAAAATTCAACAATTTTAACTTAAACCATTTAAAAGAGCTTAAAAAAACAAACAATCTAGTATTTTGAATTTTTTACCTAGCTTAAATGGTTATGGAGAAAATCCAAAAAGTATATTTTCCATGTTATTCTTATGGGAAATCAACAAAACCTTCTATCTTGCTTATTTAGTGACATATCTTGATAAAATTTGGTATGTACATTCATTAGGAAGCATTTAACTTATATTTGCTTAGAAAACCCATATGGCGGCAAACCTACGTACTCACCCCTATAGGGTTTATGGGGAAAATAAAGAACACCATAGCCTTATAAAATTTGGTACGTACAATCACTAGGTAGATTTTAACTTATATTTACCAACAAAACCCATATGGCAGCAAACCTACATACTCTCATCCCCATGGATTTTTTGGGGAAATAGAAAATATACCAATATTCCATTGGAAATTCGCTGAGTACGGAGGTCTGCTGCGACGGGGGTATTGTTTTATATAGTGTTCCTCCTCTATGTGAGGGATGTTAAAGGAAGGTTTGAGAATTTCATTTCATCAATTGAGGCCGGTTTACGGAAGGTTTGAGGATGGTTGGCGGCGGAGTGGTAAGGAAGGTTTGAAGGAGGTTTGTGAATTCCGCTCCAAAAGACACATTCATAATATAAAAAATTCTATTTCATTGGCGATCATGCTCTTCATTCTCAACCCTTGTAAAAAATTATAGGAGTCAAGATGAGCAAAATTGATCGATTGAGTGGTTTGTTTACATTCCACATTATGTGTCTGATTAAGTGGCCTTAATAAAGTGACTGAATTGGTCTAAATAATTTGTAAATGACTGACCCCTGGAACTCAAATTTTCGACCCAACTCGACTGTCTATCCTAACAAATTAATTATAACGACTACGAAATTTACCTTACCACCGAAATTCAATCACATTTACTTAATGGTACTTGGCCACTTGTTATTTAAATTGTGATTTAAGTCAATAAAGTTTTTTTAAATTTAATCCATAGAAATAATTATTTTAATCAAAATAAAATCAATCCAATTTTGAACCATTGGATAATAAATTATAATATACTTGTGAAATAAAAATAAATTAATTTTTAAGAACTAATTTTAATCTAGTACAATAATTTAATATAATAATAGTTTTTATCCAACAAAAATTATTTAACAAAATACAAAATATTACATGTTACAAGTTCCGCAGTAAACAGATATCAATCTGCCTATAGACCCACCAGCAAAGGGAGTTCTGCAGTAACCTCAGCAAACTGATATCAATGAGCTTGTAAACCCACCTGGTTCGTGATGTTGGTGTAGCAGCAGAGGGAGTTCCGCAGTCACCTCAACAAACTGATATAAATGAACTTGTAAACCCACCTGGTTTGGGTTGTTGGTGGAACAGCAGAGAGAGTTCCGCAGTCACGTCAACAAACTGATATCAATGAGCTTGAAAACCCACCTGGTGTGTGGTGTTGGTGGAACAGCAGAGGGAGTTTCGCAGTCACCTCAGCAAACTGATATCAATGAGCCTGTAAACCCACCTGGTTCGTGGTGTTGGTGGAGTCCCAGAGGGAGTTTCATAGTCACCTCAGCAAACTGATATCAGTGAGCTTGTTAACCCGCCTGGTTCATGGTGTTGGTGGGGTCCCAGAGGGAGTTTCGCAGTCACCTCAGCAAACTGATATCAATGAGCTTGTAAACCCACCTGGTTCGTGGTGTTGGTGGAGTACCAGAGGGAGTTTCAGTCACCTCAGCAAACTGATATCAATGAGCTTGTAAACCCACCTGGTTCGTGGTGTTGGTGGAGTCCCAGAGGGAGTTTCATACTCACCTCAGCAAACTGATATCAGTGAGCTTGTAAACCCGCCTGGTTCGTGGTGTTGGTGGAGTCCCAGAGGGAGTTTCATACTCACCTCAGCAAACTGATATCAGTGAGCTTGTAAACCCGCCTGGTTCATGGTGTTGGTGGGGTCCCAGAGGGAGTTTCGCAGTCACCTCAGCAAACTGATATCAATGAGCTTGTAAACCCACCTGGTTCGTGGTGTTGGTGGAGTACCAGAGGGAGTTTCAGTCACCTCAGCAAACTGATATCAATGAGTTTGTAAACCCACCTGGTTCGTGGTGTTGGTGGAGTCCCAGAGGGAGTTCCGCAGTCACCTCAGCAAACTGATATCAATGAGCTTGTAAACCCACCTGGTTCGTGGTGTTGGTGGAGTCCCAGAGGGAGTTTCGCAGTCACCTCAGCAAACTGATATCAGTGAGCTTGTAAACCCGCCTGGTTCGTGGTGTTGGTGGAGCCTCAGAGGGAGTTTCGCAGTCACCTCAGCAAACTGTTATCAATGAGCTTGTAAACCCACCTGGTTCGTGGTGTTGGTGGAGAAATAGAGGGAGTTTCGCAGTCACCTCAGCAAACTGATATCAATGAGCTTGTAAACCCACCTGGTTCGTGGTGTTGGTGGAGTCCCAGAGGGAGTTTCGCAGTCACCTCAGCAAACTGATATCAATGAGCTTGTAAACCCACCTGGTTCGTGGTGTTGGTGGAGTACCAGAGGGAGTTTCAGTCACCTCAGCAAACTGATATCAATGAGTTTGTAAACCCACCTGGTTCGTGGTGTTGGTGGAGTCCCAGAGGGAGTTCCGCAGTCACCTCAGCAAACTGATATCAATGAGCTTGTAAACCCACCTGGTTCGTGGTGTTGGTGGAGTCCCAGAGGGAGTTTCAGTCACCTCAGCAAACTGATATCAGTGAGCTTGTAAACCCGCCTGGTTCGTGGTGTTGGTGGAGCCTCAGAGGGAGTTCCGCAGTCACCTCAGCAAACTGATATCAATGAGCTTGTAAACCCACCTGGTTCGTGGTGTTGGTGGAGCCCCAGAGGGAGTTCCGCAGTCACCTCAGCAAACTGATATCAATGAGCTTGTAAACCCACCTGGTTCGTGGTGTTGGTGGAGTCCCAGAGGGAGTTTCGCAGCCTACTCCCAGGTCCTGTGTTTGAGTTCACAAGCCTCAGCATAATTCCCGGTACCCCAACTGCATGAAATGGAGACTCCTTCCAGTACTCTTGATGGCCCCTCTTCCAAGTTACTACGTAGAATTGGCTGTTGGATTGGAAGCTGTTAAAAAAATAAGGTTGGCTTGGATAAAAACAGTACAAGTGTAAGAGATGCAAAGAAAGAACAATTATTTTCTTTCGATTTAGATAGTAATTTGGCTATCACATCATGAAAACGTTAAGAGAGTAAAATAAGCAGTAGCTAGTTTTAATGTTAGTAACAACTAAAAAATACCTGAAAACGAATCCCATAAAATCATCGTCGTCTCCAGGGTCGTCATTATAAAACGTTCCTTCATAGTCCACACCACCGAAGGCGTCAAACCCTGAAAACAATATTTTTTTTACAGTCAGGACTATAAAAAAAGTTTCCTTAAAACCTTGCAGACATATTTTAGACATTATACTTTAGATCCTTTTATACACTTTATTTGAAAATTGACGCACGGTGGATACATACACGGTGTATATTAAGATAGGGCTACAAGGTCAGTCCTAGTGGACGTTGCTGAAACTACATGAATATGTTTGGCATTGTTCACAAGCATACTCAGGGCGAAAAACAGTATCTAGTATTCGGTGTAAAACACTGTGAATAAAGAAACGCTGCTGCACTTCAGCACGTGTAAGAACCAAGACTTAGGTAGATGATGGTGAGGAAGGAGATTTGGCTGCGTGGATTAGGCCTTTTATTTAATACATGTTGTTATTCATTAGATAGGTTCATAGCCTGCTCGCCCAGCAGTTTCAGCGGCTGCCGAGAGATGCTGTCAGTATTGCGGGTCTCGCAGGTGAAACATTTAACGTGCAGTGTTACACTTACTCAAATTTTTCAGTTTTATTTTAAGTCCAAAAAAAACTCGGGATTGATTTTAAATTAAAGATAAAGAATTGGGCTATTTGATCTACTTTAAGGTTCTTTCATAGTTTAAATCCACATCAAGCTATAAATGGGTCCAACTTTGATCAACTTTGAGCCATTATGGCTTAATGTGGATTCAAAATATGAATAAAAATTTAAAATAGTACAAGTCTTTATCTTTCATTTAAAACCCCTCCCACTTTAATCGGACTTAAAATAAACTCGGAAAATGCGAGCATGTGAAGCACTGCATGACGTTCTGAGATCAGCCTTTTTTAGCCTCCGATTAAGGTGAGTATGACTGAAGGATTAGTGTGATGATAGTATCAGATGAGTTGTTGATTTGTTACTGACAAAAATCCCCTTCATTTTTTCAGGATCATTAAATAATAGCCCAATTGCCAAAGGCAGGTATTTTGTATTTAATCTACGGAAACATAATGTTGTCTATTGCTCAGCTATAATATAACAGGGCTAATGGATGTATAATTTATTTTATAAAATTCTACTTGTGTTCACAATGTAACAAAAGCTACAAGATTAATTACATAAAACTTAAACGTCAATGAATGAAGTTAAATAGCAATGATTTGGGTAAAGCGACCCTGACTCACCAACGGCCACCCCAGGATCGCTGTTGAGCGTTTCCAGGATTTCCGCTCCCTTGTTGAGAATAACCCAGAGTGGATCTGGCTGGGCGTCTCCGAAGGGATCAAGGTTAAACATCTCAAATTGCCTAAACACATTCATCATATTCATGTAAATTTGCTGATCTCACCAATTCAAACAAGTGTTTGTAGGTCAATGTACTGCGGACACTCTCCTACTTATAAAAAATTGTGTTTGTCCATCACCCACAAATTTACTCATATATTACAATGTATAATAATTTATATTTGTTTGGGACCAATTTGAAACCTCTAGAGTTGTTCGAGCTTTCAGTTCTCGTACAGCTTGACAGACACGAAGGTCTTGTGTTTTAAAGAAGTTTTCTTTTTTAAGGAAAAATTGCTTTAGAGTAAAAAGATTTGGATGTCAAGGGCAATAAAATTTTTAATATTGGTTACACTCCAAAAGGTTACACTTATTATATGTAATATTTTACGATACGTATATATATATATATATATATATATATATATATATATATACTTTTTTTTAACCATGAGACTTTATCTCAATACATAAAAGTGATTTTTTTCATACAGCATCATTTTTCTTTGCTAGTTACGAGTATTAATTTCAAAGCTAAAGTGGCTAAAGACTAATAGCAATTATTCATACATGGAATACATAAAGGTTCGCATAGGCTTAATATTTTTTTGGAAAATTACCATTAAAACTTCGTACATCATTAATATATATATATATATATATATATATATATATATATATATATATATATATATATATATATATTATGAATGTGCTTTACCGTTTCCCATCATATCAGTGTAATACCTTGAATCAGATTAAAATCTTAAATGTAAGCATCGTTAGATAAGTACATAAAATTCAACATTTTACCTTTCAGAATAAAACTTTGAAAACCGTAAATGAAAAGGATGATCGATATTGCAGGCAAATAATCTTTTCGTTGAATAACCTAAAGGAAACGTTAAAATACGTCAAATTTCATTATTTCATCCTTTTATGGATTATTGATATGAATTAAAAAATGGTAATATTCAGTTTGATTTGACAAAGATAATTGAAGTTTTATACAACACATCCTCTAGCTGTCCCTCAAGGAAGTCCAAGAGAAGTTTATTTTAGTTTTTGCCTCATAACACATAGTTATAAAGTCTTTGAATTTAGAGTAATATGCCACAAACTGGACCCGCAAAAGTTTGTGTATTAAAAGATTTTTAAGTTGTGTTCTATGATTTTGATGGAAAGTTTGATTAGTAGTCATATCCGTCTCGGTCGTCCAATTGAGGTTCGGTTTGTGGCATTCTACACTACTACTACTAATTGAGAAATTAAATGCGAGGTCATTATATCTTACATTTACATTTCAGATTTTTGGAAGAGTAAAAATTATGTACTTGCTTCGATTGCTTTATCTGTAAAACTTCAGATGCGATCAAGGCCGTACGGGATTTATGTCCTCCCTGATAAGTTCCTACAGCTACAACCGTTTTAGAGCAATAAATAATCACAATTAAGGAACGGTAATACTGTATCATGGTGCTTGTTATTTTCACTCACTATTGGTTCTGCTCAAAGTGTACACATACCAACCAGCCATATATAAAAATTTATCATATTCTCTTTTATACAAATTTAATTTTTATTCTTATTGTTTCGCTATTTTTAAGGAGTAATTTAGACTTTTACTGTATTGAAAATTAATAGGGAGAAAACAAAACTATTTAAGATTGTGACTCATATCTAAACAACTCCTACGTTTAAAATTGGCCCAACATAGAATAATTTTGCTTGGGGAGGCAAGATATTTAATGGTTCATTTAATGGCCCACATTCTCTGAATGATTTTAAAACAGCCCTATTTCTTGTTAGAAGCTAAAAAGAAACCTGTCATTTTTACATATTTCTTCTAAACAGTATGAAAAATTATTCCATTCCCCATTTAATTATCCCGTTTAATAAATAAAGAGAGCATTTAATAAAATTTATCAACCTAATACTATTATCATAATATGCAATAACAGCAGTTTTCCGTCCCGTTATTATTCCGCAAAATTATTATTCGTCTTTTGATGGTATTCTATATTATCAAAATTTAAAATACCCCACTTTAATCCCCTTAAAGAGGGGTGTCCATGGTGAAGTCGATGGTCCATCATCGAAATCAAAGGTTTCTTATAAAAGATGTCATGTAAACGGATATATATATGAACGAACTGTGTTTTTGGCTTCTAGGAACCTTAAAAGTCACGTGGTCCAAGGCTTAGATTTTACCGTAAGTATTACCGTAATAGGGAAATTCACTTGAATAATGTGAACAAAGACTTTTAAAATAACTTTTCAAAGGCAAAATTTAGACATAAGTTTAATGAATGTATTGTATGATTAAAACGAAAAGAGTAACATTCTTTTATTAAAATTAATTAAGTAAGAGAGAAAGTTATTGAACGTAAACAGATAAAGAAATTTAAAATAATATATGAAAGATGTTTTGTCTTTATAATAAATTTATTTGTTACAGTATGATGAACCATGATGAACTTATCTCTGTTCTTGATCAAATTTCGTCATAAGTTCAATTATACGGTCGACTAACCTCGAAAATTGTGTTTGTATTTAACAAAAAGTTGTATTATTAACTTTGCACAGAAACAAAAATTTCGGGGAAGTACAGTATACTGCTATTTCCTTAATATAAGGATAATACTACCTAATGGAAATAGTTCTATTTGTTTTATTAATTTATTTGTCTAAAACCCTACCTAAAGTCGGTGGTATGGATGAGGCTATTGTTGGGGCAGTTATCCAAATAGTCTGGGAAACCGTCGGAGTCCCAATCGTCCTCGCATGCGTCCCCACGGCCGTTACCTGAAAGTAAATAAACATTTTTGTCATTATTGTTTCACTTAATAATGATTTGAGAAAACATCTCAGTAATGACCAGAGGTGACAAACGAGGATGTAGCAATCAATTGGGACGCAGGGATTTGCATTTGTTCATTTTAAATAAAGTGTTAATTTCTAGGCATCTCACACCTTTTACGGCAGTAAGAATATTACATTTAAGATAATTTCTAACTACCTGAAGAAATTCAATAAGGAAAATTCATCCGTGAGAAAAAAAATTATAAATACTTTATTTACTGAGGTGATTCAAGACAACCCCTTGGACACTATGTACAAAACCAAATAAGTAAGGACCTCCTTTGTAAAAAAAATTTATTTTTTCCACGAAAACCAGAAAAATAAAGCTGATATTTATACATATCTAAAAATCTATATGTTCGTGAACACGACAGCTGTTTAAGATAACATCGAATTTTGATAAAATTTGGCACAAGCGTTTGAATGGGCAGCATCTATTTGAATGAGTTAGCACACAAGAATGGTCAAACCATTAGATGGGGTTTCAAAAAGGTCCAAAATAGTTTTTTGGTTTTTTTCGGATCCTATATATATTTTTTATTATTTAAAAACTTTTACCTAAACATTTTCAAAGGCCTAGAAATCAAACCATCCAGTATTTTGAGGTTTTTAATTAGCTTGATCGGTTATCGAGAAAAAATGCTTTTTATATTATTCTTATGTGAAATTAACAAAATTCTCTATTATACTCATTTATTGACTTAGCTTGATAAAATTAGGTATGTAGATTCACTTTAGGGGCTTTAACTTATATTTTCTTACAAAACCCATATGACTGCAAACATACATATACTCACCCTCATGTTGTTTATGGGAAGAAAATAAAATACCAAAATTAAGTATGAAACTCACTGAGGTGGCAAGTCTGCTGCAACGGGGGTACTATCATTCCTGTACGCATTTGAAAAAGAGGTCTAACGTTTTTTCTCCTAAATGAGTTTTTTCCTTTAGCGCCTACGCCTACCGTCCACATCCTTCTGATCAGTGTTGTACACCAGCGGGCAGTTGTCTTTGTCGTTGGGTATTCCGTCTCCGTCGATGTCCGGGTCACAAGCGTCCCCGATATCGTCCCCGTCAGTGTCCAGCTGATCGGAGTTGGGCACTTGCGGGCAGTTGTCCCTGTCGTCCTGGACACCGTCCCTAGACATTCACACACCAATACGGGATTACTAGCAAACTCGTTTTAAATATTGTTTTAGCAAAGGTTATAAATACGAAATTTTGAAAGTGGTTTGATTCTTATAATATTACGTATTATACACACTAATTAATTCGTAATAAGAAAATAAATATAATTTAGGTACTAACCCAACACAGGAGATTAAAAATTGTTAAATACTAATTAATATTTTTTCCGATTATAAACTCTCATTATAACATTGTAAAACGGGCGTTGTAATAGCCATGACTTTAATTTCTATTTAATTTTTTATGAAACTTCTCCTTTGATGCTTTCAGGTAATACGTTGTACAGTTAAGAACCACAATTTGCCGTTTTCTTTTAATTCATTTTCGTGTGATGAGAGGGCAGGTTACAGTCAGTAGCATGTCTGGTGTTATACGTATTCATTTTGTATTTTGGATGTATTATTACAAAGATTTATCGATACAATTATGCAAACAACAGGTAAGTTGGTAAATCTGGTAGCACCCATAAAATGTTTCACGAATAACAAATTCAAACGTTAAAACTAGTTTTTAAAAGTAACGATTTAAAGGGGTTTTTTCGAGCCAAGACAATTTTTTCGCATTCTTAGTCTACTTTATTTTACAAGCAATCACATCTCAAAAATGGCTGAGATTCATATTTTTGCAAAGAAAGCTAAAAAAAAGTTTGTTGATGTCCTGGGTGACAAATAAGAAAGTGAAGATAATAGATGCTTCAAGTTTATTATTTATGAGTAAAAACCACTTACACTAGCTATAATGCAGGCTCCTATAGAAACTTGTAGTTTTATTAGTCTGTCTACTCAATTATATTTTTATGTTTATAATTTCACTCCTTCCATGATTTACGAACTAGTATTTATAAAATAACAAAATAAAGGCTGTTTTTATATTTTATTTATTTATTTAGGGGGAGGAGAAATAATGAAATAACATGAATTTTATTTAAAAACAGATACAATACAATGTATAATTTATATTTTAGATAATTAACTTAAATTTGCAAATGTTACTTAAAAATTTAGATTTTTTTTCGATACAGATGCTGAGTGCCTGCACCATCCTCAAATTCTCGAGCCGAATTAGATTTTCTTCGTGATCTTCCTAAACACATACTTGTGGCTCTTAAAATTGAGCATGTCAATCGGACCCTTATCCAGTTCACAACTAGGCTGTATGGCTTCCCCCATTTTTCAGACAGTCTCTTATCAGGGTTTGGAATTCATTCCCTAAGATTCCCCTGACTGAGGTTATTAAGGGGCTGAAAGAGGCATTTCGGCGATCATAAGCTGACATGTATTCCCTTTTCTTCTATTCCTCTGCATTTTGTATGGCTTTCTCATGAGGTTTGGAGATATATGATGGAGCATCAGTGTCAATGACACGGATATCAAACAATGCTTCCATCTGTGTCTCCCATACACCTCTACATGCCAAGTCAGCTTTAATCGCAGGTGCATTTAAATTTTCTTTTTCAGCTATAAGAGGCTATTTAATGCAATTTCCAAATGCCTGTTCCATTTGGTTTCCTAATGTATCCCTGATTTCATTATGGCGTTTTATTATCAGGCCACCGACCAGACATATTAGGGTATTAAAATCTTTCCCGCAGCCATCACATATGGTTGGTAAGTTGATTGGCGTCCTTCCATATCGCAATGCTAGGGAATCTCTATACTCTTGCGGTGACATGTCTAGGTTTAATTTCTTGAGTGGTACGCAAGACAACCAGCCACCATATCTTGATTTAGGGTCTGCGTTACGTAATATTATATTTTGCCTGTGTTGTGAAAAAAAATTATATTTTCATTCAATAACTTTTTTCTGTGGGTTGCTTTTGTTCTCGACAGGTCTTTAATGTAGATTTATAGTATCTTCATGCCCACTGAACTCGAAAGGGGTTTTTTGTGCAAGAGCTTTCACCCTCTTTTTGAAGTTTCCTAGATGGTTTTTGATTGCATCACTGGATTGCCATACATATTCCTCCTCCTTTTACTGTTAAATGTAGTATTTCATGCTCTTCTTTACTTAGGCCGTTTTGCAATCCAAACAGATGAGGAAACCGTGATTTTATAATAGTGCACTACATTGGTTTGAACATTTCTGGTTCAATTTCCACTACTCTTTAAAAAAAAGTCCATTCTGCTTGCAACGATTTGGTAGCAACAGTATGGACAGATTGAGGATGTATTCCTGCAATCTCTGCTAGATTTTCAACACGTTGCGTCCAAACATTTTTTTTTTGCAATTTTTTTCTTTTCTTAACCACAGTCTCCTAAAAAGTTACTGCCATGAATAATTTCCATTCCCTCTATTTACTTCATAATTGAATTTGGTATTTCAAAATCATCGTTCCAAATTATTATTATTTTTTATTTATTTATTTTTTTTAAATCTTGATTGTAGTATCCATATTTTGGACCTATTTCTTTGAGTTTTTGCCACCATTTCATTACTTTTTAAAGCAATCCTTGACAGGTTGAATCATCTGCATACTAGTTCTGGTGTACATCTGGCATACTTTTTAATTCCTGAATTAGTGGAAGAGTTGCTAATCCTTACAAAATCATCGACAATGGATCTCCGTGGGTGACACCTTCTTGGCTGAACAGTCTTTTACTCCAGGGATTATTAAGTCATTGATAAGTGTTGTAAATAAATCTGGCAGCTCTGGGCCAATGCAGCCTTGCTTACCACAATGCATTTATTCTGTTATTTTTACTAGGAGTACGCTCGTACCTCCCGTAAGCGTCTATTCGAAGAAGAAATTTAAAATTTTGCATTAGGGATTGTCACATTCAAAAAGTTTAATCCCACTTTGTAATAGTTTCAAAAACAACTAAAATCAATAACAACAACAATAAAAAAATATATATCTAAATAAAAAACTCACTTTTCTTATAATTGAGCGGAGCGAGCGAAGCTCCTATACCACACTCTGGCTTTTTATTTACACGTACTCCTCCTGAACGACTGAAGTGATCCTCACAAAATTTTGCTCGTAGTAACCATCTATGGGAAGGTATAAATCTGAAATGGTCCAAATCGGACATTAGGGTTCTGCCCTACGGCCCTTTAAAGTTACCATGTTATTTTCATAGGAGATATATTTTATTTGGTTTGTTTACTGTGTGTTGATTATACAGTTGTTATAAGGATCAAATTTAACTGCAGACTGTTACTATCAGCTGTTTAAGAATACAGTAGTTTTGTGAAATTGTTGTTTTGTTTATTTTAGTGGTTTGTTTATACCTTCCACCCAATATTTTGGACGACGCACCATTTAATATCTTGTAAACATATAATACCACGCCGCACCAAACCTGCGTAGTCAAAAATTATTAGAGTATTGCAGACTTGTGGCGAGCAAGCGCAACGAACAACCTAAATCTGGCGAAGAGTGTGTGCAGCGAATGAGCCGACCCAAAAGGTGAGTGAGCGCAGCGAACGAACTAAATTGACGGCGAGTGAGCGTAGCGAACGAAGTGACCCAAATGGAGAGTGAGCGCAGCGAACGAGCTAAACCCTGACAGTGAGTGAGCGTAGCGAACGAGCTCACTTGAATTACCTATAAAACATTTGATATTATTGATTTAAAAAATAGTCGCTCCGCTCAATATTGCAAGCAGATAACTGCATTGTATACCTAGTTAGGCAGTACTTACTTCGTAGTTAGTTTTAATTTAATGGATTTGTGTCATACACATTGTTTTATATGCATTTACTACGATTAGTCTTAAACATTTTTACAGTATTTTAATTATTTAGGATAGTACAAATAAGTTTCCTTGCCTCATGTACACAAAACAAATTTTTTTTTTAATTAGGCCTATCACCCCAGAGAACATTCAAGAATATTCACACACTTAAGCCTACCAAAATTGTTTTGTTTATCCTACAGATGTAAATTTTCACTACTTGTGACTAGTTTGAGGTCATTCATAACCCATCTTTAGTCACAAAACCCTATCTTTTATACAGTATTATAATTTATGAATATTTACGCCCACTTGCACAATTATTGTACATACGGTTGATGCGGTGACGATATTACAAATGTAGCAACAGATCAGCAAACTCAGTAATTTTCGATCAAAGTTCATTTTTTTCCCAATAGACACCATAGGCAAAATGATGTAGGTTTGCTACCATGGGCGTGTTGTACATAAATATACTATATATTTGTCAAATATCACCCACTCATGAGTCAGAGAATCTCAATAACCAAAGGGTAGGGTCATTGACTGGGACGGTGGCGACGTCCTGTAATCCAGCTACTTGGAGGTCACGAATTGTGGATAGTTATGAGCGATGGCTTGTGGATGCGATATTCCCTGGTGGGGATTAACGTCCGCACTAGTGAATACTAGTTCATCCATAAGTACCATCCTCATAATTAGACCAATTCGTATATGGGAGGTTGAAATTGTGGTTCGGATCCCACGTTAAACTGTAGGTCCCTAGATACCATTGGCTGTTGGGCTATGAATTAACAGTCCTGTCTAAGGAGAATGTCGACCTTAGTCAGTAACAAGACTACAAGATCGCGCCACAATCATCCTACACTCATCCCTCATTCATACTTGGCTTTAAACTACCTATTGAGTTAGGTCGCCATTTTAATAAAGGTATTAAAGGTAAGGTATTAAAGGTATAGAGGGATGAAATTTGGCATGAACTTCTTTACTCAAAGGTGCTCACTAAGAAACGGTTTTGCAACATTCCATCAGGGCTCCCCAGCACAGAATTTTGATTTTGATCTAACGTTATTCATAAGGCCAATTTTTAATATATTGTATACAATATATATACAGTATAATAATATAAATCTAGGAAACAATTGAACTGAAAAACTTGATGATGTAAGGGGTTGACAGTTGTAATGTGAGATCCACTTTGCCCAAAGGTGCTCACTAAGAAACGCTTTTGAAAAGCTTTTTAAGGGCTCCACCCCAAAGGACTTCAAAATTACTTTGAGGCCTATGGGGTTGAAATTTGAAATGACACTCTCTTTTGTTCATAGGTCCTCACTAAGAAACACTTTTGCAAAATTCCTTCAGGGCTCCACCGCTCCGCCCCACAGGCCTTCAAAATTTCTGTCAAAACTACTATAGAGTTTACGCAGTTGAAATTTGGCATGGGCCAAATAGTGTTCTTTTGTAATAGTCACTCTTTGCTGATAGGTGTTCACTAAGAAAAGATTTTTAAAATATATTTTTTTAAGTTCTTTATGATTCTACCCCAAAAGGCTTAAAAAATATGATGTTATCCTTGTGGTCAATTTTTAAATGTGAATCAAGGAAACAATGGATCTCAAAGATTGTAGGGCCTACAGCACTGCAGGGTTACCATTTGTAAAGGACTTTCATTTTTCTCATTGGTGCTCATTATGAAACGGTTTTGCAAATTTTGTTAACAGCTCCGCCCCACGGAACCTCAAAATTGC
This sequence comes from Neoaliturus tenellus, assembly GCA_030545055.2. Lineage (NCBI taxonomy): Eukaryota > Metazoa > Arthropoda > Insecta > Hemiptera > Cicadellidae > Neoaliturus > Neoaliturus tenellus. Next base: position 209,096,681 of record CM061531.1, read on the forward strand.
CATAGATCCTAGCAAGTTGAAATTTAAAGTGGACAGTGCTCTTTAATAATAGGTGCTAGCTAAGGTTCTGCAAAATCCCTTCAGGGCTTCGCTAACACAACGTCAATGTTTCAATAGAATTCTTAAGAAGAAGACTTTGTTACCCTTTAAAGATATTTTGTTATCCATAAAATAAAATCCCGAAGCCATGATGGGCCACAGACAGTAAAGGAACCCCTTCCCATTAGAGGTACATACTGAATTTGATAAAGTTTTGGTATTTATTTTATTTTTCCCATTACAGCGTGCAGGTAGGTAGGTAAATTTGCCAACATATGGGTGTTGTAAGCAAATATAGGTTACCCCAGATAACCTAAAGATATCTATCGGTTATCTGTGGTTTAACCCTTCCTAGTTTAACCACCGGATAGTACATCCGGTACTAAATTTTGAGAGGTTATGTTACCAATAAGAAAGTGAGTTACAGTTTTGAGTTGAGTTTCCATAAGAATAACATGGTAAATGTATTTAGGGGTTTCTCTGTAACCAATTATGACAAGTTTTAAAAATTCAAAATAATTATTTTTTTAATTTTCAAGTTCCTTCAAATAGTTTAATGGTTACTTGTTAAAATTGATGGTTTTGTGATGCCTTAAGTACACTATCGCCAAATTGTTTGGGCAAGTGCTGGAGCAAAAGTTGGGTTTAACTCGCTCAGCAAACTCATGAAATACACTATCGCTGTCACTGTATGAGCTGATCTCGAAACACTTAGGCAAACAGTGAAGCAGTGAAGTTAGGCATTACCAAATCCTTTTTCAATTTAATTTCAGTAACAGCATGATTACGTTTACCCCTCATACAACCCCTTACATCTGCCAGATTGCGTATATCTTAGATGTGCTCATGTGTCGGGCCCCACAACACAGACTCCGGATGATAATAGGCCTACTCAAGAAACTCTAGGTTTCATTTCACCACTCCCTTTATAACAAGCAGTTATAAAATAACACCAAAGAAATTAATACAAACCAACATACTCCAACTTTGGACCAGAATAGAAGAACCTCATGTACTGGGTCACTGGGTGGATTCGTGCTGAATGCTTGGGTCTGCTCGCGTCCTTTGATTTGTGCAAAAACCGACCGCAGATGGAGCAAGCAGGCGAGCACGACACTGGAGAAGCGAACCATGGTGAACTAAGTCAACCAGAGTCAAGCTCACTTAGAACACTATCTGCTTGACCTTGCTTGCCTTGCTTAAAGGATAGTATACTGCAGGAATTTAATTAAAATTAAAGGACGATTAAGTGTTTTACTTTTATAACATCACGTACCTACCACTTTGAATTTATCTTCAAACAGCTGTTAATGTGTGGACTCAACTATGTATGATAATACTCAAGGAACTCAACAAGATTTCATTTGACCACTTCATTAATAACAAGCAGTTATAAATTACAGTAACACCAAAGAGATCGATTTACACAGAATAAACACCGAGACAAACCCCAACTCGATACCAGAACAAAAGCAAACTTAAGAGAGAGTGTACTGGGTCGATTCTTTCACGATGCTTGGGTTCGTGCAAAGAACCGACTCCAGATATAGCACAGGCAAGTACAAACCAACAATGGCGATGCGAACCATAGCGAACAGAGTTGAGCGGAGTTAAGCACACCCAGCACGTACTTAAGTGCTCGGACCTTGCTTGTCTTTATTCGACAATAGAGTACTGCAGGTTACAAACACTGTTACTGCAGACTAATTGCTATATTTCTCACCTCTAACTCTCGATATATATTTTTGTGATATTTAAAGCATTTTTAATTATGCATTTTCCTGATTTTGAGCGTTTAGTGTCAAAACAACAGATCTTATAAAAAATCTAAATAATATTTTTGGAAAATATTTATACAAACTTACAGTTTTGGTTAAATGACTCTGCCTTATGTTAAACCTCAAAACCAAATTTAATTGCATAAAAAAATATTTAGTTTTTATTATTTTTTAAGTTAAGGTCCAGTGACTATGGTTGGTCCAACTGAACAATCTGTGAGATGTTTTTTGAAGATCTTCAAAAGAGCTACAGTTCCTAATGGGAAATTTGCTAAAAGTAAATACCGTCATCGCAGCAGACCTGCTAAACTCAGTGAATTTGGAAAGGAATTTGATATTTTGTATTTTAACCATAAACACCATACGGATGAGTATATGTAAGTTTACTGCCATGGGATGTTGTTGAAAATAAAAAATGTTGACCATATGAAGCCATATACCAAGTTTCATCAATACAGTAGAAGCCCTCAAATCCGGCCACCTCGGGACAGGACCACCGGCCGGATTTCAAAATGGCCAGATTAACTGGTGGTTTATTAAACGTGTTAAATAGAGACCTGTGTTATATGTGTATTACAACAATGAACTATTAGGATGTATTTAACAATGAAGGATAGCACACTTGCCCAATCAATGTAATGTATCAACTTTTTAACCATCATGATTTGCTCCTTCTCAGAAGTTGTACCGCCGAAATGACGATAAGAAACGGACAAGGGGTCGCTAGTGATGAACCTGCGCTTAACAGACAATAATACTGGTCTTCTGTCAACGAAGGCCCTAACAATGGGACCGTAAAAGTGACAGAATTTGTCTAGTTACCTAACCTCAACGATAGGACCGCGTAACACCCAACAAAAAGATAAAAATCACAGATAGAACACTAACAAAAAGTTTTAGAAAATAGTCGTAGCCAAATAGTCCAGAAAATGCCAATTGAACTGATATATTTTAGTGACATATCATGGGAAAAGTTTACTCTCGTATATTTTTTCTGTGGAAACGTCCGGGGCTGAATATTTTATTTCCGGAATACCGCGGCCGGATTATCCGGCAGCCGAACCATCCGAGGCCGGGCTAGAGGGCTTCTACTGTATAAGTTTATAAATAAAGGAGTTTGCCTATTCTCCATATGATTGACATGGAAAAAGAGCATGCAGGTTTGCTGCCATGATAATAACAAATACTTCCGTCGCAGCAGACCTGCGTACTGAGAGAATTTCCTACAGATTTTGATATTTTTATTTTACCCACAAATACCATGGGGGTGAGTATGTTGGTTTTGGAAGCATGTATAAGTTGTACCTTTCTTAGTGAATTTACATACCAAATTTTATCAAGCTATGCCAATAAATAAGAAAGATAGAGAGTTTTGTTTATTTCCCTAAGAATAACATGGGAAACTTATTTTTGGATTTTCTGCATAACCATTTGAGCTTTTAACCAGATCAAAAATTCAAAATACTAAATTGTTTGTTTTTTAGCTGTTTTAAATGGTACAGGTTAAATTTGTGGAATTTGATAAATTAAGGCCAAAAAAGCCAAAAACCTATTTTTTACGATTTAGAAAACCCTTAAAACCCTGTTAAGAGTCTGCACTACCTGCGTCATCTTGGATTTTTAGTCCCATAAGAACAATGTTAAATTCAAAAAATTACTGTTGTCTTTGAAACACCATATTTCAATAATTTACATCGGATTTGCATGAAACTTGAAAATGTTCACCATAAGGGAATAGCGAAGTGCATGACGTGGATAGATTTTCAATAAACCTACTAAAAATTGTTTAAAAGTGGTTTAAAAATGGTGTAAAATATGTTTATATTTTATTCGTTATTCGAGTGGATAATTTTTTTAAAATTAAATTTCTATCAAGCACTAGATACTATGGTAAATTTTAAAATGACATTAAGTTTGAAATTTTCCGGAAAAACAAACTCACAGTAATGTTTCAAATTTAACATTGCTCTTATGGGACAAACTGCCGAGATGGCGAAGGTAGTGCAGACTCTTAACACCGCCCGATCATTCTGGTTTGTGGACTCGATAAAGTAAATGCTGCCTTAAACCCCAGTATCAAATTTGATCAAAATCTGAGGTTTCGTTCCAAAGTTATCATGTTCACGGACACATTTAACTTATAATCATAAAAGAGGGAATATGTATGTATGTATGTATGTTGCCTATGGACTCCAAAACCGCTCGACAGATTGCAATGAAACTTTCAGGCATTAATCAGCATTATTCAAGGATGGTTTGTGTGTAGTTAAGGTGCAAATCTGTCCAAAGGGCTCTGACCCAGAGGGCATACAATAGTTTGAAAAAATCTGAAAATCTATATTTTGTCTTTTTTTATTGGTTGTTAAGAAACAAATTCAATGAAAAATTATAATTTTAGGTATTCCAGCGATTTCTTATATATAAGGTGAGAGTAACAGCGAGTAAGAGTAGCGGATGAGATAAACCTGATGGCCCGAGTGAACGTAGCGAACGAGCTTAATTACCAATCAAATGAATTCAATCACGGGTCAAAGCCGTAATGGGAAACAGCTTGTATAGATATACATATTCATTCCACTCACAAAAATGGTCAGTTAAGCATAAACAAACTTATTCCCAATATGGCGGACAAATAATAAATTTATTTTTAAATTGATGTTATTATGAAAAATATGATTTTAAAACAATATTTTTAAGACATTTTTATTCATAAGATTATTTTATTTTACTAAATGGTTTAGGAGAAATAATCAATTAAAGTTAGCCCCATGTTATATTCTTATGGGACTAAAAATTAACTTCAACTGCCTGTAGCTCCCTAACCATTAAGTTTAGAGAAAGATGTCAATGAATGAAAAAAAATCTTCAAATTGCGTGGTAAATCCAAAAATGACATTATAATTGGGGGTTCATACTTAAAAAATTTTTATTTGACTGCCATATTGAAAAATGGCAGCCATTTACAAAATATTTATTTACTTAATTTTAAACTTCTTTAAAAACAAGGGAGTGTTCCCCTTTTAAAGTTTACTGTAAGATGTATATTTTACAAAATCCCAATAGTGGCACAGTAAAAAAATACCCTGTATAAACAAATATATGAATTTAAACGAACGGAGTTTATGGCTTCTGGGAACCTCAAAGCAAAAAAGTAACATGGTCCCAGGCGTAGGTCTTACCGTGACTACTACCGTAATAGCGTATTCCCTACAGGAAAATTCGCTAAAAACCAAGATTTTTTAAACATAAATAGATGGATCTCAACCAAATGAAGGTAAATACCATGTAGGTCCTACCAAGCTAAACTAAGACTTTTTAATATCCCGGTAACCAATGGATATATAGAAAAGTTTTAATGTACTATATCGTGTGTTTTTTTCAAGCTAATTCCTGTGGTAGAAAATAAAAATTTAAAATTTTGCAAAATTACATATGAAAAACGAAAAAACCTTTTTTTGAGGTAAAAAACTACCCTTTCCGGTAGGTCAATAACTGCGATGAACTCATCTTAATAATGGTAGAATTACACATCTCTACTAAATTTGGTCCTGATCGGGCTGTTTTTATCATCGTTTTTATCAATGGATGAAATTTTGATTTTGCAATTAAAATTGTGCGATGAAATCAATAGAATCAACAAGTTTCATTAAGCCACACTACTATTGAATGGAAATATCTATAGATCTGATGGATATATCTATCATATCAACAAACTTACCAAATCAATCAATACCTAGCCTAAATAATAACTTTATAAGATTACAATTACTAATTACCGTACCCTATTTTGTTAAGATTTTTATTCCCACATTTAGGCTTTAATAAAAAACAAAACCATTTAACCTAACATAATCAATATCAACAAAACCAAAACACAACTAATCATAATGACATAATAACAAACATAGAACAAAAGAACAATTAGGCCTACCTATGTATCTTACTTAAATGTGGACTTTCCTGGGCTTAGGATGGTTCCTCATGTTAATAGATTTTAGTTGAGGTTAATGTTAGTTTTTGTTAGAGTAAATTTTGTCATGCTAAGTTAAATTTTGTATTTTACACAGTAATTTTCAGTCCTATTCAATTGAAATATCGATATATATTTTCATTCAATAGTAGTGTAGGCGCTGTATGAAACTGTACCAACAACAACGATATTGAGGTAAGATATAGGCCTACGAACAATCAAACCTAACAATCTAACCATAAGCCTCCTTCACTTTAATGGAAAGCAATATTTATAACAACAAAATCAATTATTTTTGGAAACATTTAAAAGCCATATTCCCTTAATACAATTTGGTAAAAAATACCTTGCTGATTCGTATTTAGCAGCATATTTGTGTGACGACGCTATATTATGAAGTCTGCATCTCTTGACAACTAAGACCTACAAATAAAAACTTATAGGTAGTTTGTTTAGTGTTTTCCTTTAATGTAATTAGGCTATATTACTTAAAATTTGGGCGAAACTTCGTTATCCGACTCCACCATTACGCCTATTATCGATGTGGAAATTTCAATATTGCGATAATATTGCTATTTTATACGATACAATTACACGATACGTTTAGGATTTTATCACCTGATAGTTTTGTTATAATATAATTAAACATACCATTTGACAATAAAACAAATTTAGGCCTAAGTTATTGAAAACAAGTAATTGAAAAAAAAACAAGTAAATATTGTAACTAATGTAACTTGTAACATTATCAAAGAACAACAAAAAATAAACTAACCAAGTTTATTGTGTAGGTGTATCTTAATTGTGAAAAGAAGGAGACTTCGTTAGACCTAAAGAGGCGTCACACAAATGCTGCCAAATACGAATCAGAAAGGTATTTTTTTGGCTAATGTAATCGAGGTAATAAAGCCTATGCGTTTGAAATGTTTCCAATCACCATTGATTTTGTTGTTATAAACATCGCTGTCAATAAAAGTGACAGAGGTTTATGGTTAGACTGTTAGGTTATATTATTATTATGATACATTTCTTAATTCAATATTATTGTTTTGTTGATTTGTTTTCAACGCACAATTTTAATCGCAATAGGCCTATAAAAATTTTCACATCGATAAAAACGGTGGACTCGGATAATGAAGCTTCGCCATAATTTGTACTTGTTTTGTTTATTTTCGGTTACTTGTGTGCAGTATATTTGTTTTATTGTCGCAAGACATTTTTAGAACTGTAACACTGAATCAGTGTACCTAATAAAATCGTAACTGTATCATGTGATTGCATAATCGATAAAATAGCAATATTTTTGCAATTTTTAAATTTCAACCATTGATAAAAACTATGGAGTAGGATATCAAACTTTTACCGATCTATCTAGGCCTGACTCTAATTATCCACTAAAAACATATGTTAACATTCTCAATTAGGCCTACTCTTAGAAATAACCTATGGTAACTGGCAGAGATCCTCATTAAGTTATATTCAACTACTGTACATGTCAAGTAAGCTCTGCTTTTTACACCAAACATTAGCCTAGTAACTTAAGCCTCAAGTCCTTCACATAACACCCACAACAAGTTGTCTTCCGTATTAAGTTACTTACCCAACCGGGACTTCTTTTGGTTTATTTGAAAAGCAAAATATGTTCAATTAAATTAATTTTAATAGGGTCTATATGAATATAATTGTTACAGTTAATTGGTTTGGTTAACATATTGGTAGATTCACAATTTGCAAATTAGCGCTTCTGAGTTAGGCCTCCTTCAAAAAGTGAATTAATTAGCCTACACTATGAAAGTAACAGGAATGATACAAACATAGCCTTTGTGGTATTCTTCTGTAATTCATGATTTATACTGCTTTTCAAGGTGTACGGTACCCACTAAAATCCAAAATGTAATGAATACACATTGATACACAACCTGCACAAAGAAATAAAACAAGTGACCCCTGCCTGGCCCTAAAAAGGCTTTGCCTACCAAAAGTTGTCAACGTCAAGAAATAAAACAATCTAGAACTTACTGTTCAATTTACTTCATAAAACACTTTTTTAAGAAAAGACATTAATTAGTTGTGTATACAATGTAGTTGATTTTCGTTACTCAAATTAAATTTAAACTTAATTGGATCCGACAATATGACATTTCACATAACCTCAACTTTGTTTATGTTTATGCATGCGACTACTTCACTCCGCTCATTCGCTCCGTTCCGAATCCAATAATTTGGACTGGCCTGGAATATAGTCGGTCAATAGACCAATCAGAAGGTCTCAGTCTTGATTGTTAAGACTCGCAAAGACGTTGCTAAAAAGTAAACACAGCACCGACCACTAAAAATGTCTCCAATGCATTTCTTATGGGAAAAATTAAAAAGTCACATTTTAAGATTATTTTATTAATATCCAACCAAATACTTTCAACAACGAAAGGGTTCTTAACAGTTGCATAAAGAGTCTTCAACTGAAATTTGAGGCCAATCTGTTACTTCTATCGAGCGTAATCGTCGGACAAAGAATTAGCACTATGAGTCACTCTAGGTCTATTCTTCGAATAGACAATTAAATGCATTATCAGCATCCACTAATAACATGCACCATTCATTTTTATTGTTATAGTTTTCGTCGAAAATTGTTTGCATAAAATGAATTGCGCTCTCTATTCCCGATTTTAGTCTCCCCCAATGTTGGTTGGTGCCTAGAGCATGTTTAACATCATCACCAAATGCAATTATTATGCATTTAGCAATGATCCGCCTAAGACATTCTTCTATTCCGATCGGTCTCACAACGGGACATTTGTCAAAGGCGATCAATCTATTTGCCATTAAGGCTCTTATTTTATGGTAAGGAATCACTTCCCCATTTAATTTCATAGCTAAAGTGGCTATAGAAGATCTGAGAAACGAACTTTTCTTTCCATGTCTCAACAAAAAACCCGTCCAATATTCTAAGGAACTCCCTCCCGGACCACCACTTCCATGAGGTTGTATTGGTACTTTCTCGACATGTTCTGCAGTTATTTCTGTATTTTCCAGCTGTGGAATTTTACTGTTAAGGGAAACCTAAATTTAACGACAGACCTCCGCTCCTGATTCATCCGGACTCAAGTTTTATGACTTTTTGCAGGTGTACCAACGGCTTAAGAGTCATCTTCACCCCTGTGCAAGTAGCCCATTATTGCGCAGTCGGCAATGTTAAACATACTGGTTTTAATGCAAAACATGGTATTTTATTCCCCTGTTTCGGACGCCGTTTTACAAATGATTTTCTTTAAACTTGGTAAGTGTTTAGCTGAATAGTTATATTAGGCCCTTCAAACCTAGAAATTTTGAAAATTTAACATATATTACTAAGGGAAATCGAGTTACTTCGCAACGTCACAGACATTCACAACATTCATAATCAGCAGTATGAAGTACAATTTAAAAAAATGATTAAATTATTTTTACCACACAGTAGTTACAATTTTAATAATTACACAACTGGTTGACTTGCAAAACCACATGTTTATTCTGGATTTCCTGGTAGATTTTCCTGGTATATACAGGGTGTTCGGAAAAAACGTTTCAGGAATTCAGGAGGTTATTGTTCACATCAAAATAAGCAAAAAAGTTCCTATAAACATATGTCCTAAAATGCTTCGTTAACCCGCTAGCCGCCATTTTGTTTTTTACACAAAATAATTTGTATTTCCGTAATGAATCATTGTATTAAATTAATATTTGGCATGCACCTTCATCATAGCAATACCCATTTTCAAGAAAAAAATTATTTTTTTCCAATGTGTATTTTCAAAATGGCGGCCATTTTAAAATTTTAAACTAAAATATCTCAAAACCGGTAAATTTTATGAAAATTTTATTAGACACAAAAAAGTTGACGAATTTAATTATCTAACCAATGATACCAAGTTTGTAAGGATCTGACAACAAATAACGGAGTTATTGAGATTTTTCTGCGTAAAAACATTGATTTTGCATTGTAATTAATGCAAATTAAGGTAATTTTAATTGAAAAATCTCAATAACTCCGTTATTTGTTGTCAGATCCTTACAAACTTGGTACCATTGGTTAGATAATTAAATTTGTCAACTTTTTTGTGTCTAGTAAAATTTTTATAAAATTTACCCGTTTTGAGATATTTTGGTTTAAAATTTTAAAATGGCCGCCATTTTGAAAATACACATTGGAAAAAAATAACTTTTTTCTTGAAAATGGGCATTGCTATGATGAAGGTTCATGCCAAATATTAACTTGATACAATGATCCATTACGGAAATAAAAATTTTTTAGTGTAAAAAACAAAATGGCGGCTAGCGGGTTAACGAGGCATTTTAGGACATATGTTTACAGGGACTTTTTTGCTTATTTTTATGTGGGCAATAACCTCCTGAATTCCTGAAACGTTTTTTCCGAACACCCTGTATAACTGTATTTATATTATTTTTATGCCAGAACTAAGTTATTTGCAAAGTTTGAAGAACATTTTTCGAGCCGTTTTGGAGATCCATGTGCAAACATACATAAAAATATACCTTACTCGGATTAGGGTATAGAATAATGTTTACCCGTCGCTGTCCTTATTGTTGTCACAGGCATCTCCTACTCCATCTCCATCGCTGTCCTTTTGGTCTGGGTTTTTGACACTAGGACAATTGTCGCATACGTCACCTACCCCATCACCGTCCGTGTCTTTCTGTTCCGAGTTGGGGACGGCCGGACAGTTGTCATCCTCGTTGGGAATGCCTGCAACAGGGACCCATGTACAGGGTGTCTATAAAAACCTTTACAACTTTACGATCCTCTTCCATGTAACATACAAGTTTTCTAAAAACACCACATGAAAGAGTGGCTAAAAGGTTTTAATCAGTAGCAGTTTTATCAGCTGATTGGTTAATATTGTTGTTTGGTAAACAATAACAAATAATTTGTTAGTCCCATAAGAATGGATGTTCGTATTAAAGCGCAGTGTGTGGAGTGGTTTATTGAAACCAAGTCTGATGATGTTGTTCAACGGAGATTTCGGACAAGATACAATAGGAAGACAAAAAATTAGAGCTTGGTACTAAAAGTTTATGAACACTGGCAGTTTGTATCACAAGAAAGGGAATGGTCGACCCCGTGTCTGTGATGAAGATGCGCGGCGTGTTCAACAAATATTATTTGTGAACAGTAAAAAAAAAATCTACGAGATGTGCAGCACACGAGTTGAACATAAAATGCGCTGCCATACACGAAATCCTCAAATAACTTAAATCTCGTGCTTACAAACTTCAAATTTTGCAAAAGATTACCCCAAATTACTGGATTCTCCGAAGAGAATTTGCTGTTACTCTGCTAGATCGGTTGTCCCAAGATAATAACTATTTAAGAAAAATTATTTTCTCAGACGCTACTTTTCACTTATGTGGGAAAGTAAACCGGCAAAATGTAAGGATGTGGAGATTCAAGAATCGTCATTGTTATCAAGAGCACACCAGGGACAGTGAAAAATTAAATGCTTGGTTTGGAGTGTTTCACGATAGGGTAGTTTGCCCTTTTTTCTTCCAAGAAAACATATCAATGGAAACGTTTACATTGATACGTTGGAGAGTGTTGGTTTTCCCCAACTAGAAGAATTAAACCAAATGTAATTTTTCATCAGGACGGTGCTCCTCCGCACTGTAGAGACTTTGTTCGAAATTGTGTGGATAGGTCATTCCCAAACCGTTTAGTTGGCCGTGATGGGCAAAATATCTTGGCCTCATAGGTCACCAGATATTACCACTTGCGACTTTTTTTGTGTGGGGCTTTGTTAAGGACCGTGTCTATACCAATATAGTAAATAGCAAAGAAGAACTCAGAGAAAGAGTCCTGATTGTTTGTACCTATTCCTTCTACCATAATTGCAATACATTAAATGTTTTATCATATACTAAATATCATTTAGGTTATGTTTGATTTTATTCTGTTGGAACACACTGTTAACTATTAAACATAACCTCAAACTAAAAAAAGCAGCAATTACTAAACGACAACAATGACCAACAGCTGTGGCATGGTTTGTAACAACAGCTAACTTTAAATTGCTATTTTATTTAGTATGCGGGGAATGAACATTGCCGCTATAGAGCGGGAATGAAACGTAAACAGAAAATGAACTGTTTTGCATATGGTTTACAGGTGTGGCAATGTAATTATTTCCATGCAGTGGTAAGAAAATGCGATGTTCCATATTGATGAAATTTTGACCTACGGCAATACAAAGGACGAGAATTAACAATATCTTAAACAAAACTTCAAGATGCAGGATTTGTTTTAAATGAAAAAAATCATTATTTTGTCAAGGTGAAGTCAAGTTTTTGGGCCATAATTTATCAAAACGTTGAATTAAGGCGGATAATTAGAGTAGCAGCTAGTCTTGGTTTAAGTAAAGCTAACAATGTTTCACAATTGAGACAGTTTGTAGGTACCTTAATTTTAGTTTTGAAATATATTCTAAACAGTAATGTTGTCATGCAGGTACTCTATGATCTAATGAAACAGTCAAATGAGTTGAGCAAGAGAGGGCATTTGAACAAATAAAGAGCATTTTTCATGTATACGATGAAACTATGTTTTCATGCAATGCCTGTACTTCTGGTTTAGGGGTTGTGCTCTTGCAGATAAAAGATGCAGATAAAAAATTGCAGATATAGGCGTTGTGTTCTGCGAGTGAGCAGTTGAAAGTTACAGGAAAAAGTCACTTTCGGTTATTGTGATAAGTACTATTAATAGAGTTTTGTACAGAAATTATTCTTTAAAAAGCATATTGAGTTAAATAAAGCTTATAGCTTAATGATGAAACGTTTGTATTGACCGTCGTTGTCCTTGTCAGGGTCGCAGGCGTCACCGATGCCGTCGTGGTCGATGTCGTACTGGTCGGGATTGGAGACGCTGGGGCAGTTGTCGCACGCGTCGCCTATCTTGTCCCCGTCCGTGTCCTTCTGGTCCGGGTTGTACACGAGTGGGCATTTGTCCTGCGGCATATGCAGCGCGTTAGAGATTGTAGCTTGAGTAAAATTTCTCTTTCGTTATCATTACCGTTAGCCTTAAAGGCTTTATTTTGAGTAGAGATGTGGGCATACGCTCTCGATAAAGAGTCCTACAGGTTGTGACTCGCCCGGGTTTAGCGTCAAGCGGTGCGCTGGGTGTGTTCCGCCTACCGGACAGTGTCCGAGCCTGCCTTCCTGGGGGTCACCGGAGTCATTCCTGTCAAGCTCTTGGCAGGAGAGAGGAGGGCGATTCATCAGAGACAAGGCGAGATTGGCAAGGACACGGCAAGAACAGAAGAGCGCTCCCAAACCTTCCAGCAGTGGCAACACAGCTGGGAGCACGACACCCAAGAACGATCACCTGCGCGACTTATCAAGCAGGTCCAACCGTGGGTGGAACGGCGGCATGGGGAGGTGGACTACTACCTGACCCAATGCCTTATAGGTCACGGCTATTTTCGGTCGTACCTGAACCGAATGGGCAAGAACGGTTCACTGGACTCCATTTATTGCCTGGTTGTTCCTGACGATGCGGAGCACACCTTCTTCCGCGCCAACGTTGGGAATGGCCCCACTTGGAGGCCACAAAAATTTTTGGTGCATTTTCGGTGGACTCGGTCTGCCAAAAGATCTTTGAGGATGATGGCAACTGGGATTGTTTATCAGCGTTCGTCCGGGACATCCTTCTTGAAAAGAAAACTGATCGGGACCGCGAAGTGGCCCAGATCCCTTGATCGAGCGGCTGGATAAGAAGCGAGCCCCACGGGCGTAAGCCAAATTTAGGCCTAGCCTGACGTAATGTGATAAACAATTCCAGGTTAGAATCCTAAAGAGTAGAGGAGGTTTTTTAGTGGGTGAACCCATTTTTAGGACTGGCCACCTGTGTGCGTGATTCATTTTTCCCGATTCACCCTAAAAACTTTCTTTATTTAACACACTTAAGGGTTTTTGTAATTTAAACTTCCTATCATTTTCACACGATATTAAATTTTTTGGTACTTTCAGAGCATTTTAAATTAAATGCCATTTATTTAGCATTTTTACACGCAATTAAAATGCAATATTTTTTAAATTACATCTTCACATACGGACTCATTCTAAATAAACCTTTTTTTTTTACAAAAAAGCGAATCCAGTTTACAGACCATGTGTTCCTTGGTTGTAAATAGGAAAGTAGTGTATATTTATGCTTATCATTACAGAAAGATTTTTTCCTTAACTCTTAATATACTCATAAATTATCCTTGGGTCTGATTAAAAATTTAAATTTATTTTAAATTATAATCAGTGACAAAATTAGATACCTTATGAAGTTAAATCAAATTATTAATAATAATATCAATCAGGTTAAATTTAGAGAGCTATAAATTCATCTCAGAAAGGGGAGCACTCCTTCATGGATATTGCCACTCCTGGTAGTATCTATATATTCATCCAATATTCATTTTCCACAGTTTTTGAAACTGTTAATATTGGAATGTTTAAATGTTGAATAGTTTATAAAAGCAATAATAATATAATTTTAAAACATTAAAATCGCATTCAAATTGTATTTAATTTGCATTAAAACCACATTTTAAGTATATTAAAATTGCATTCTAAATGTGATTTAGATTATTTAAAATTTATTATGATTGTTTTTAAAATTCAATTGAATACAGTTTTAGGGGACAAAAGTTGTAAACGCAATGAATTCCATTTCAAAATAGTGTAAAATTATGATTCATTGAGTTCAAATTGCCATTAAAATATGATTAATTGCGTTTTAAAATGTAAATCAAATGTGATTAATTGCATTGTTAAAAAACAACCAATGACATTTGTTATATGGTCTTGCAAATTTCCCATAAGGAAATTCACTAATACACACTTTTTTAAACTGTTAAAGAAAAAAAGTGAAACACATTATTTTAGAATTAATTATTATTTAAGACTATTAGTTACCCGGCGCCCGTTGCAGCGTCCAAATTAAGTTGTTTACAGAAATAAAGCTATTTTAATATTTTTTATATATAACAAAAAAAGTCAATGGATAGAAAGTATATTACAATTTTATTGTGAAGCCAAAGGATAAACAATGTTTTTTGTCTTTTGATTTGGTGTATAAATGTACAAATTTTCTGGCGTACCAGCTCGAGAGCACGCCACGAGTGCCTATGACGTACTGAACTGGCCATGCGAATCAGGAACTTTCCAAATTTAAAGCCGCAATAGTCCAAGATTGCCCTTGTGCCTTATTGATCGTAAGCCTACTTGCAAAAGCAAGATCACATAAGAGCAAAGAGGAACATCCATGTAAAACTTCAACCCCGAGGGCAATAGAGTAATTTTCAAGACCTGTGGGGCGGAGCCCTAAAGAGCTTCAAAAATTATATTAGCAAAACCATTTGGTCAGTACCTATGAGCAAAGAGGCACGTCCATGTCAAATTTCAACCCCAGTGGCCCTAGTTATTTTTGAGTCCAGTGGGTCTAAGCAATAAAGTGGTTCAAAAACTATATTTGCGTAAACGTTTCTTAGTGAGCACATATGAGCAAAAAGAGTAGTCCATCAATTTTCAACCCCGGTGGCACTAAAGTAATTTCGAAGTCCCGTGGGCGGAGCCCTAAAGACCTCGAAACTCCACACAAACCATCCTTGAATAATGCTTAATAATGCCTGAAAGTTGCTTTACAATCTGTTGAGCGGTTTCGGAGTCCATAGACAACATACATACACACATACATACTTCCTCTTTTATAGATATAGATTGAACTTATCTAAATAAAAATTTTCAATTCATATAGAAGGGATTTACTCTTTTTTTTGTGTGTAAAAAGTTCTCAAACATGTTACTTGGAGATATGACCACTTTTATTTTGAAAATATAGTTAGATTAGTGTTCACATAAAAACCAGTGGCCCCTAAAATACTTCATCAAAAATGTTTTGTTTAATTTTAGTGCAACGAAATGGAAACAACAGGAACAAAGGAGACATTAAAAATTTGCTTAAAAGTTTTTCCTTCATTACTTTTAATTTTACTGGTTTATGCGATCACTCTCCGTGACATTTAATTTTGTATCTCAAATGCAACAAAGTGCTTTAGGCTATTAAAGAGAATTTAAACGAAGTTCAAGGTGAAGTGGACAACAGGGCGTTCTATTTATTTAGTATTGTATGGAATTTTCCCTAAAATTCTAGAGGGTACCTACCATATTTTATAACATTGAAATGATAATCATAAAATACTCCTTGAACACTATGTTAGTTTTAAAAAGTTCTCAGTGGTGTTTCTTGTACCTAAAATCAAACTATTACAATTTTTAACCTTTTACATTGATCGGACATATGTAACATATGAAATAATTAGTATTCATACAAGTACAACATGACTACGTATTTATTTTAATTTAATGTTATTTACATTATTAAAATACATTAAGGTCCAGCCACATTTCATAGTAATATATGTAACACACATATACATTTCATTTATAAATAAACACTTTAAGAATGTATTACTACTCACTTTAATAATCAGTCCTTGATGAATGTAGGATATCAAAAAAATTAGTAACATATTAATATACAATAGTAATAATAGTTTTTTCCTATGATGTTTTAGCAAATAAAAAATATTAACTATATTAGTGTTTTGTCACATATGTACCAATTTAATGATATATTACGTGAGGATATTCCATTACAGGAATTGATTTAAAAAATATAAATTACATGAAAATTACGTTCTTAAGGCGAAGGTCACCGCAAGGTAACATTGTTGAAAACTAAAAAGTTTTTCAAATTTTTAAGTCATCAAGGTCTCATAAAAAATTGAAACACACTTAATTTTCATGTGCGATTCTCCCAAACGCCACCGCAAGCGTAACCACGTCGTGACAGTCGACGATAGCCAAGGTACTAACCTGATCGTTGCGGACACCGTCACCGTCAATGTCCGTGTCACATGCGTCCCCTATGCCGTCTCCATTTCTATCCTCCTGACCGGAGTTGGACACTGAAGGACAGTTGTCCTAGGAATAAATCATTTGGTTATTTTATACAAAGTAAACATCGATCATGTAAAATATATGGTTAAAAGTAATCCATTTGCATGAAATTACTATAATTAATTAATATAATGCAATGAAGGACTTTTGATTTTGCTAGAAGCGAGTTTAAGGGGTGTTAGGGCCTCTTACTGTTGTTATTTTATGTCAATCACTAAAATTGTTAACATAGCATAAACTCTTTAAAATAAAGACCATAACTCTGGGCAACTGATCATCTCCTTTCCACCCAACCATAGCTATGGGCTACTGAGTGTGTCCTTCACCCAACCATAGCTCTGGGCTACTGATCATCTCCTTTCCACCCATCCATAACTCTGGGCTACTGAGTGTGTCCTGTTCACCCAACCATAGCTATGGGCTACTGAGTGTGTCCTTCACCCAACCATAGCTCTGGGCTACTGATCATCTCCTTTCCACCCAACCATACCTCTGGGCTACTGAGTGTGTCCTGTTCACCCATCCATAACTCTGGGCTACTGAGTGTGTCCTTCACCCAACCATAGCTCTGGGCTACTGATCATCTCCTTTCCACCCAACCATACCTCTGGGCTACTGAGTGTGTCCTGTTCACCCAACCATAGCTCTGGGCTACTGAGTGTGTCCTGTTCACCCAACCATAGCTCTGGGCTACTGATCATCTCCTTTCCACCCAACCATAGCTCTGGGCTACTGAGTGTGTCCTTTCCACCCAACCATAGGTCTGGGCTACTGAGTGTGTCCTATTCACCAAACCATAGCTCTGGGCTACTGATCATCTCCTTTACACCCAACCATAGGTCTGGGCTACTGAGTGTGTCCTGTTCACCAAACCATAGCTCTGGGCTACTGAGTGTGTCCTGTTCACCAAACCATAGCTCTGGGCTACTGATCATCTCCTTTCCACCCAACTATAGCTCTGGGCTATTGATCATCTCCTTTACACCCAACCATAGCTCTGGGCTACTGAATGTGTCC
Source organism: Neoaliturus tenellus (assembly GCA_030545055.2). Lineage (NCBI taxonomy): Eukaryota > Metazoa > Arthropoda > Insecta > Hemiptera > Cicadellidae > Neoaliturus > Neoaliturus tenellus. Next base: position 209,114,486 of record CM061531.1, read on the forward strand.
TGTTCACCAAACCATAGCTCTGGGCTACTGATCATCTCCTTTCCACCCAATCATAGCTCTGGGCTATTGATTATCTCCTTTCCACCCAACCATAGGTCTGGGCTACTGAGTGTGTCCTGTTCACCCAACCATAGCTCTGGGCTACTGATCATCTCCTTTCCACCCATCCATAGCTCTGGGCTACTGAGTGTGTCCTTCACCCAACCATAGCTCTGGGCTACTGATCATCTCCTTTCCACCCAACCATAGCTCTGGGCTACTGAGTGTGTTCTTCACCCAACCATAGCTCTGGGCTACTGATCATCTCCTTTCACCCAACCATAGCTCTGGGCTACTGAGTGTGTCCTGTTCACCCAACCATAGCTCTGGACTACTGAGTGTGTCCTGTTCACCCAACCATAGCTCTGGGCTTCTGATCATCTCCTTTCCACCCAACCATAGGTCTGGGCTACTGAGTGTGTCCTGTTCACCAAACCATAGCTCTGGGCTACTGATCTTCTCCTTTCCACCCAACCATTTCTCTGGGCTACTGGTCACCTCCTTTCCACCCAACCATAGCTCTGGGCTACTGATCATCTCCTTTCCACCAACCATAGCTCTGGGCTATTGAGTGTGTCCTGTTCACCCAACCATAGCTCTGGGCTTCTGATCATCTCCTTTCCACCCAACCATAGCTCTGGGTTACTCAGTGTGTCCTGTTCACCCAACCATAGCTCTGGGCTACTGATCATCTCCTTTCCACCCAACCATAGCTCTGGGCTACTGATCATCTCCTTTCCACCCAACCATAGCTCTGGGTTACTCAGTGTGTCCTGTTCACCCAACCATTTCTCTGGGCTACTGGTCACCTCCTTTCCACCCAACCATAGCTCTGGGCTACTGATCATCTCCTTTCCACCCAACCATAGCTCTGGACTACTGAGTGTGTCCTGTTCACCCAACCATAGCTCTGGGCTTCTGATCATCTCCTTTCCACCCAACCATAGCTCTGGGTTACTCAGTGTGTCCTGTTCACCCAACCATAGCTCTGGGCTACTGATCATCTCCTTTCCACCCAACCAGAGCTCTGGGCTATTGAGTGTGTCCTGTTCACCCAACCATAGCTCTGGGCTACTGATCATCTCCTTTCCACCCAACCATAGCTCTGGGCTACTGAGTGTGTCCTGTTCACCCAACCATAGCTCTGGGCTACTGAGTGTGTCCTGTTCACCCAACCATAGCTCTGGGCTACTGAGTGTGTCCTGTTCACCCAACCATAGCTCTGGGCTATTGAGTGTGTCCTGTTCACCCAACCATAGTTCTGGGCTACTGAGTGTGTCCTGTTCACCCAACCATAGCTCTGGGCTACTGATCATCTCCTTTCCGCCCACCATAGGCATCATATGATCAGAGCATGTCCTGGCCAGCCAACCATTGCTCTGGGCTACTAAACATGTCCTGTCCACTTAACCATAGCTCTGGGCTAATGAGCATGTACTGGTCACTCAATCATAGCTCTGAGCTACTAAACATATCCTGTCCACCTAATAATAGCTCATGCTACTTATCATGTCCTCTCTACCCAACTTTAACTCAGGCTACTGAGGAGGTCCCGTCTCTTCAACTATCGTTCTGGGCTAAAAGCTCTCCTAAGCTCGTAACATCCTTTAGGTAACAGGTCCTTGCTAACCAACCATAGGTCTGGGCTACTGAGAAGCTCTAGGATAAAGTTCTACTAAGCTCGTACAAAGATTCATGTAACTAACCTTTCTACAGTGGATGTCGGGGCACCCCAAGTCCCGGTCTGGGAAGCCATCCAAATCCGAGTCTTTCCCACAAACCTTGCCGTCTCCTGCCCATCCGATTTCGCACTGTGAAAGTAGTAAAACTGTTGTCAACATTTGGATTATATTACGTCAGTTATCTACTTACTATTATTGTGCCTGTATGGTTTTATTTTATGTTAAATCTACATTGTTTAATGGATTTTAGTTGAAAAGTTATTTTTCTGCTCGATTCCTTTCCTTTAGCTGTGTAAAATGGAGGGGACTGGTGCAAATTTAAGTGACAGCTCTGCCAAAGGTAGAGATCGCATCGCTAAGTCTTAGTTGTGTTGGAGGTTGGGCATAATCTCCAAAAGCATGAGTGGAAACCCGGTATTGAGCGATAAATTCTTGGGTATAAAATCTTTACTTATAAAATACGCTAAGGGTTTTTCGTGTGGAGAACTCCTCCTACAATTTTAAACCAATTTTCAAGTTTTGGTGTCGTTGGATAGGGCTTGGTCTGTAATTGTTTCCGCCAAAGATTTTGAGAATCGGACTTAAATAAGGGCGCTAGTCAATGGCGCTATCCACAAACAGAATTTGAAATTTTCCTATTAGAATAACATTGAGATTGTTTGAGCATTTTTAACACCTGTTAACGTACAGCTGTAGTTTTTTGTGATCTCTGATATATTCAAAATATTGGATTGGTTGGATTTCATTGATTTAAAACCAAATAAATCTAAATTATATACTCCCGAATGTGTAACTCACTCATCGGGGTATCAGAAATTCGTCAAATGTCGGTAAAGTAGATCTCCTATATATCACTTACTACAGAGTGATTCCCAAGCGAGAACTAAACTTACCGACCTGTATTACTGAGAAAATTGCCAACATACTGGAAGTCACGGATTACCGAAACACCCTTTTTAAGAAATTTGATAACATTAACCAATTGTGCCTTTATAGTAAAAGCGGTCTATTCACCGAGAGTAATTTCAATGTACAGGGTGTATCTGAAATTACCTCTCCAGACCGGAAGTCACTGATGTCAAATACAAACTCTCACTTTAAATAATTTTTTTTTAGTTTTACACGGTTTTTAAGAAAACTTTACAATTTGTTACAACATGACGGAGATTAATGAACATGTATTTAAATGTTTAGTAAAACTAATCACGTGATAATTGATGTTTTATGATGGTATATTATTTTTAATGAGGTTCTTAGACATTTACATGTTTGGTAAGTTCTGTTATATGTAAAATGTTCAGACATAATATATGTTAAATTTCCCCCAGTTAAAAAACTAATGTCATGCTATTTATTAATCTAAATCAGTATGATTAGGGTTTTAAAATATTAAATTTTAAAGTTGCTTCAAAATAACGTCTGGTCCCCTCTGTATTGAAATCAGTGTCAATCAACAGAGCAAAATATGTTTACCTACAACGGCACTATTTGTTGTTTTTTTTTTGTTTTTTTTTTTGTACAATTTTAAAAGAGGTGCAAGGTTGGTATGGGACAATCGGTAAGACAGTATCATATTTGAACGATAGTCCTCCCAAAAATTGGTCTTTATTTGGGATGGCACTTAATTTCTAACGAACTCATAAGGAAGTACATCATTGACTTTACCTGATAGCATGCTAATTTAGATTTTACAATTCAAAAAAAATTTAACTAAAATAGCAGATTACACAATTGATTTATCTTTTAGTGCGTACTAAGTTAATGTTTAATTTAAAAGGGTGGCAGTACAGTATTTTCATTTAAAATAAAAAAAGCTTTTTTATTTCCTGCCCCAGAAAACTATCTGATTTCAAAATTTAGCAACCAAACATTTTTACCCAAAATAAATATGACATTATTTTTTCTACTCTAGCGGCCAAATTATAACATCTGAGGCAATCTTCGCGAACATCTTTCAAGTTACTACAAGTTTGGTTCTATGAATTTTTGCCCCCCAGTCCACACAATTAAACATAATTAAATGTTTATTTATTTTTGCGGGGAATTTTACCCCATGTAGATGTAATTTTACAACTACTATAATATTTTTTCTCAGAACCTTCACTTTGCACATAGACATATCTTGCACAGTACCAATATCAATTAAATTATCAAACTTAAAAATTATCATGATAATTTTCAATATCACGTATTCTTCTTTTGACTGTGAGTCGGAACGAATTGCTATATCAAGCAACTGATTGTTTTACTTTGATTGTTATTTACTGACCTGGTCCTGCGGCTAAAACATACGTCCTTTGATGTGTATGGTAATTTTAATATTTTAACCATTATTTAACATACTTTTGTTAGTAACTACTGTATTATTGTATTTAGAAGCTTGAAGTTTTTTTTATTTGCCTTGACAGTAATATTTTAGGAAATTAGGTAAATTTTAAAGTTTTACAGCATTAAAAACTGAAATGAAGGAATTGTAATGAATGCCAATATATTTATTAAACTACAAATATCGTTCTTTTGCCTTCTTGTTTTGTGGTACAACCTACTTCCATCAAAACAGATATTTTTCCCACTTCCAACATCTTTCTGGAATACACTTCAGTCATAAGTTATCATAATAGTATCTCCAATTTTTTTTTACACATACAATTCTGATCGTAATACCTAGAATAATACATAGTTAAGTATTATTTCCCAACTCTCAATTTTTTTATTTTTATTTTTTATATTGAAATGAGGGGAACTAAGAAGGGGATTTAAACGAAGAGCCGTAGGTTCTTCAGCGAACACAATGAGTGGTATTGGAGTGGAGCTCTCAACTAGCCTCATTGCATGAGAGGTTTATAGTAATTTTTATAGTAATTACGGAATTGGGGTAACCAATTAGGGGGTGGACCCTACATCCAGCATAACCTAGAAATATTTACCTAGAATATTTACATATATTACGTAAAAAATTATCATTTCGCAGTTAAAATCTTGTTAGCGAATTTTAATTACGAAGGTTTACTAAAACCGATTCATAAGAGTTTTTCAAAGCGTTTGTTACTATTGATTGTGAATTTTGTGTATTAAACCGTTTTGTTACTGTCTTCAACGTATAGCTCTTCCGTGGAACTAACTTATTACATACTTGACTTTTAATTATTCTACAAATTTAGGGCAACCCCTAAGGGGGCATGGGGCGGAGCCCCATCGAAGCCGTAGGCGAGTTTAACTTTTATATTGTTTCAAAGTAAATTGCTCGATGTCGAGCAATACGTATACTTAACGGTAAGAAAAGCATAGGTGCAAATCATATGATTATACAAAAAATTTTAAGTACCGTCAATGTATACAGAACCAAATAAGTAGTGTCATCCTTATGACGAAGTAAGAGCGCCACCTTTGAAACACAGATAGCACCAAGATGTAATTTTATTAACGAAGGATGCGGATTGGTTGAATGGAAACAGATGGAGTAAAAATTTTGCAGGAGTTTTTTGTTGTATTGATTTTTGGGAAACAAATATGCTCATTTTGACATTCAAGAAGTAGAAAGAGTGCTTCCGCGACAATAAGGAGAAGTAGGCCTCATCCTATAGGCCTAAGTGTCAGCGATTTATTTTCCTCTGGTTTTCGAGGGCCAAACTAATTTTTTATGGGATGTCCCAACGAGGTTGAAATAGATATAGAGTGATAAACACGTGTTAATTTGTTGTGATCTGATGGTTCACTCCATTTTACCCATGGTTTTCGCTGTTTTCTTGGGAACCACCCACACTTTACCCTCGTTTCCTCGGTTACCCATTTTTAGGTATTCTATTGGTTGCAGCAAGCTTAAAAAATCACAGATAATACTTTAAAAACATCTGATTAATTGTTGTTTGTCTTTAAAATTACTTTGATTTTATGGTCTGTGATCAAGCTTTTGAGATTGGTTACCATATAACTGGCTGGGTAGCTGAGTGGTTATAGTGCTCGCCTTTGAATCCAAAGGTTGCCGGATCGATCCTGAGAAAAATTAGTAGCTTTTTAAAGGTTCGATTCCGGACCCAGTTGCCATTTGTCATTGTTCTATTAATTAATGATGCTTTCTAACAACTGGTCGATGTTAGATAGTAACAAGACTGGGGTTTGGACCGTTCCCCATCAAAAAGTTAAAAAAATGCCACTGGCGTAGACACAAAATACAAAAAAAAAAAAATACAAAAATACATAGAAGGTTCGCAATGTGGGTAAATTTCTAATGCCAGATGGACAATTGTAAACCAAAGTCTGGTTACCAAAGACATGTTGGGAATCGTTGGTAAAATGGCACCAATCAACAGCCGACAAAATTGCCTATCCTAGTAGTATTCCATTGTATATCTATTTCGACCTCGTTGGGATGTCCCTATACGGTTCTGTTTAAATTGGTATACATTGATGTTTGAACAATGAAGGCAGTTTTTAGATATTACTAGCTGACCCACCCGTGCTTTGAAACGGTACTCAAATTGCAATGCCAACCCGAGAAATTTTATGTCCTTCAGGTGAGCTCGTTTGCGACGCTCACTAGCCTCAAGTCTATAATATCCTTTTTATCATTCTGCACGAAATCGGCCTGTTTTTGTTCTCTCAATAGTACACACTGCACATTACTTACTTTCTAAATATAATCTTGAAAATACAACTTTATAGTTAATTTTTTTTACGATCAAAAGTCTAATTCCGCATTATGACAAAAAAGTGTCTTTTTGATGCTTAATCGTTTTTAAAAACTAGATTGCACCAAAAAGACCCACTTTTGCTCCTAGTGATGAAAACTACTATTAGTTTCTTACTAATTTCTTCAACACTTTAAATGAGAACAACTGTTTGTTAAATAAATACCCCTAAACTTTTTCATGTGTTCATCACTAAAATATTGCTCCCATAAGAATAACATGGTAATTTTTTTGTAGATGTCTCGGGCGGAGCCCTAACGAGGGACATATCGTCAAGAGCTTTCAATTAAATATAAGGTTGTAGTTGTTTTGTTTTCTGGGGATGCTCAAACAACTTGTGTTACAATTTAATAAACTACGTTTTTATCATTCTGCCCGAAATCAACCTGTTTTTTAATCTCTTAATAGTACTAAAACCGATTCTTTTCTGTCCTAGGACTGAAAAATCATCTGGAGAATTTTTTAGGTCCTAGTACTGAAAAGTCAGCTGTTTGCCAAGTATATTACTATTGATTTATTAATGTTGAGGAGCAGAATTTTGAAATTCAAACGTTATGAAAAGCATTGTTGGTAAATAACAGAAATGTAAACACTGCATATTACTTACTTTGTAAATATAACCTCGAAAATACCACTTTAGAGTTAATATTTTTAACGATCAAAAGTCTAATTTTCGCATTATGATAAAAAACGTTGTTCATCACAAAAATGTCTTTTTGATGCTTAATCGTTTTTAAAAACTCGGCTGCGCCTCGTTTTTAAAACACGATTGCGCACCAAAAAGATCCACTTTTGCTCCTAGTGATGAAAACTACTATTTGTATCGTGTTTACACTTTTGACTGGATATAAATATTTTTTTACCAAAATAGTCCAATGCCATGAAGAATAAATTTTTAACAGCTGTTTATTTAAATTATTAAATTGAATTAAAACAATTTAAACACAACGTACTTAAAGGTTGCCTGTTACAGGTTTGATAATTCTGTTGTATACACGCTTAAATTTTGACGTAAATTACATCTGCAAAGCCCACTAGAGCAAAGCCCAGAAGCTTATGAAAAACAGGAGTAGGCATATCTTAATATTTTTCCTAGATAAACAAGGATAGTTTCACAAAATTTCAGGTCAAGCGGTTCAGTAGTCTTTGCGCCTATTCAAGACAAGAAAAGATACATACTTTATTTGTTATAGATAGAGATTAAAAAAAAAAATATTTAAGAAAAATTGCTATAAGATGTCTATCACAAGTTAAAATTTTTGTTTACAGTTTAAATACGTCCTCCACCCCAATATTCTCGAAGAGGATCAAGTTAAAAAAACAACCTATTTCAAAGGGAATACTGGCGTGCTATGACGTCTCATACCCTCACATAATTAGCTTCTGTGTCACTTTAAACATTTTGTAACATTTTACAACATATTTATAGAGCGAAGCTCGGCTCCCCGGTACTAGGAATTGATCATTTCTTTAAAAGACATGTTTTCAGGTGGGGTAAATTCCATGATTATTTTACCTTATTTTGGGCTCTCCCACCTCCAGGATATTGTTCAGTATTCGTCCTTTCCAGCGGCGATCTTCGCACTTGTCAACATTTAAAAAAACACAAACACACGACACATAAGAAAAAAACGAACACGAACACATACAAAATCCGACGTTTCGGGAAACCAAAACATCGTTTCCCGTTTTCAAGGGTCCTTTAACCTAACTTTTGCGAGTCTTGCCGAGCGCCTAACCACGACTGGCGGTGCATCCAAAGTTGGGGGAGGGGGAGCGGCGATCCTGGGTTTTCCTGCAGCTGATCCAAATTCAATAAACTGAAAGAGTTTAAAATTCGCAATTCTACAGGCAGTGGCACAGGAATCAACAGAGATGCCACGACAGATATCAGCGGGTCACTAGATAAGCTGGTTGTCAACCTATCAAGCAGACCTTTGACCGATGCGGAAAAATCTGTTCTCAGCAAGGGCCTAAACTTCAGCATTGCCCCGAACCGAGCTTCTAACGTTGACATAATTACCTCTATAGAACCTGCGGCCACACTGCTACCTGTGGAACATAAAGACTTATACAGGTGTAATATAGTTAATGCACTAAAAAATCCTAAACCCGTTAATAGTAACTTGAGCATTAGAGACAAAACTGCACTTAAACAATTAAAACAGGACGACTCTGTTGTAATACTTCCATCAGATAAAGGAGGTTCTGTTGTTATGATGGACAAATCTGACTATAAGGAAAAAATTAATGATTTAATATGTGGTGGCCAGTACAAACTTTTAAACCGGGACCCCACTAACTCGGTCCAAAACAAAATAAAATTAGAATTAAAGAAAATAAAACATTTGGTAAAAGAAAACACATTTTTTAGATTAAGTCCTCAGTACTCAAAAGCTCCTCATTTGTATGGGCTGCCTAAGTTACACAAAGAGGGAATCCCCATCAGGCCAATTGTGAGTGCTATAAACTCTCCACATTATGAGCTCTCTAAGTTCATTCTTCCAATATTGTCTCCATTATTTGGTCTATCTGAAACTTGTATAAAGAATTCTGAAGAGTTTGTGGAAAAACTAAAGTTATTTCCGCCTACTGAAAAAACAATAATGGTCAGCTTTGATGTATGCAATCTATTCCCAAATGTCCCCATTGAACCCTGTTTATCAATTGTTAGGAGAAAATTGGAAAATGACGGAAGTTTAACTGAAAGGACAAATATCCCAGTCTCAACAATAATTGAACTTTTAAATGTTTGTATCAAATCTAACTATTTCCAGTTTGAAGATAAGTTCTATGAACAAACAGAAGGCATGGCCATGGGAGGGGTGCTAAGTCCGATCTTGAGCAATCTTTTTATGGAGTTCTTTGAAAATGAGGCAATCAGTAAATATAATATAAAGCCTAGGCTATGGGTCCGGTACGTGGATGATGTTTTCTGCCTATGGGAGGAGTCTGAAACGGAACTGCTAAATTTTAAAAGTTATTTAAATAACCAGTATGACTCCATTAAGTTTACTATCGAACTAGAGAAAGAAAACAGGCTGCCGTTCTTGGATGTCTTAGTTCATAAATCATTAGGTACTTGGGAAACCAGCATGTACAAAAAGCCTACGGCAACTGGACAGTATCTTTCCTATTCCTCCAATCACCCTGAGCATGTAAAAGTGGGCTTGGCTGTAGGATTAATTAAACGGGCCAAGTACATTTGCAGTACTGAGATATTATATAAAAAAAGAACTAGAAAACATTAAAAAAGCATTGAATAACAGTGGCTATCCTAATTGTGTTTTTAATAAGGCCTTAAATAAGGTAGAAAATAGTATTATAAATTGGGACCAAAATATAACACAGCATGAGAAACCAATCACGACGGTTTGCATTCCGTATATTAAGAATCTATCGGAGAAGGTGAGGCGCATTAATGCCAAACATAACATTAGAACAGTTTTCAGGTCAAATAATACAATAAGTAGTCAGGTGACTAAATTAAAACCGAAAAACGAAAACCAAGAAAATAAAAATGTTGTATATAAGATTCCCTGCTCCTGTGGCCTTAACTACATAGGTCAAACCTCCAGACCTGCTCAAGTGTGAATTTTAGAACATTGGAAAAAGGTACAGAATAAAGAAAGTTACGGTTCTAAAATATGCGAACATGTGTTTGACACAGGGCATAATGTCAAATGGGACGACAGTGTCATACTGTATAAAGAGCCTGACTGGAGGAAACGCAATTTGGCCGAATCTCTGTTTATGGCAATGGAAAATCGCCCCATTTCAAGACCATCTGTCGAAATAAGCCCTGTTTATTTAGAAGTTGTAAGTAAGGAATTGGCTCGATTGTCTGATACTGGACGTAAACAAACGTTATCAGCTGCAGGAAAACCCAGGATCGCCGCTCCCCCTCCCCCAACTTTGGATGCACCGCCAGTCGTGGTTAGGCGCTCGGCAAGACTCGCAAAAGTTAGGTTAAAGGACCCTTGAAAACGGGAAACGTTGTTTTGGTTTCCCGAAACGTCGGATTTTGTATGTGTTCGTGTTCGTTTTTTTAGTATGTGTCGTGTGTTTGTGTTTTTTTAAATGTTGACAAGTGCGAAGATCGCCGCTGGAAAGGACGAATACTGAACAATATCCTGGAGGTGGGAGAGCCCAAAATAAGGTAAAATAATTAGGAATTGATCAGTAAACCGAGTATCAATTTTGTTTATATTTTATGAACAACCATGACGAAGATTACCTGCCATTGGTGATGGGCTGACCCACCTGACATCTGTAGGTGTCCAGCGTGATGGTGTAGCACAGGGCGTGAGTGTCGCACCGGGTGCCGTCCGGACAGGTGTGGTTGGGACGGTGGCAGCCTACCGTCTGGTTGCCCTCGTAGCCGGAGAGGCAACCGCCACATCGGAACGATCCCTGCATCAACAATATTGTCTGTTTGTGATTAACTTAACAAGGTTTATAATCATTTTATGGACATAGTTCAACAATTTGACCATTGTGACCAAAATATCACAATGTGAGTAAAGTTTCTTTTCGTAACTCGGTTGTAAACCTCGAACATAAAGTTTCGCTCCAAACTTTAGTGGTGGAAAAAATGGTTGTATTTTTGTTATTTAAAGTTGCTTAATAGAAAATTATAATATTTTCAACTAACCATTAATTTGGAACGTTTTACTTCATTATTTAAGGATTTCATCAATCAGTTTCATGACATAAAAAATATAGAAAAAGGTAATATATACTAGTAATTTCGATCGGAAGTTTCAATACATTGAATTTAATTCTCAATAAACTTGATCTCCTACCCCTTCCTTTTCCAAACCCAAATATGTATATTCAATCAATGCATTTCTTAAATAGAAACTTAGATTAAATTACTTTTAAAAATTTGTTATACATTCTAGGAAAAAACTGCCTTCAAAGTAACTGGTGGTGTTGTTAACTATTCCATCCCACATTTAGGCCTAAGCTGGCAACCCATGATAAACAAAAGATGAGAAACTTAAATTTTTTTTTAACTCATCATTGGAAAACTTTTGCGGTAAAAAAAATCTTAAAAGAGTTATCTTACAAAAATGCCATTGGAGTTCTTATAACAACAAGATCAATAAATAAAATTCAAAAAGTGAAAAAGCTACGTCCCGTACCGGAGTGTTGACGCAGATACTGTTGGGGACGCAGCCGCCATTGTGTCCGTCGCTGCACTCGTCGATGTCGACGCAGGGCTTGTGATCTTGGGTGCGCCCCGCCACCGCCCCCGGGTACGAGACAGCGAAGGGAACTGAGGGAGAACCCGTGTAGCCAGGGGGACACAGCCCATACTGGACGGCTGAAATAAGTTATTTAATGACAGAATAATAATCAATATTTATAGGTTTAAACTATAAAGAAAATTACGAAGTGCAAGACCAAAGATGTGCAAGGAGACAAAAGCGGTGAATTAAGAAAGATTTTTAAACAATTAGGGAAAGAAGCGGTAGGCCATAAAAAAGTCGAAGATAAAATGTGGGTGAGAAGAAAGAAGTATAGAGGGAAGAAGGTAGAACGAAAAATCTCAAAGAAGGTGAAAAAAAGGAAATGGCCAAAAAAACTATCCTAGGGAAAGTGCTAAAATGTGAAAATAACTTACTTTTACTTGGATTTTACTTATAAAATGTAAAAATTATTAATATTCTTATATGTAGATTCCCATGCATTGTTAAACATTGTTAGTGGAATAATAAATATTATCTATACTCATTTAATACTCTAAGGGGTTTTTTTTTTGTGTTGAGAACTCTTCCTACAATTTTCAACAGATAATCAAGAGATAATTCAGAGTTTCAGGTTTTTGGTGTCGTTGGATAGGGCTTGGTCTGTAGTTGTTTCCGCCAAAAACTGATGGGAATCGGACTGAAAATAAAGGCGCTATCTACCATTGAAATCTCAAAATTTTTCATTAAAATAACATTGGGATTGAATAAAGCATTTAAAACATCTGTTAATAACCAGCTGCAAATACGTGTAGTTATTGGTGATTACAGAAATTCACGTTATTGGATTGGTCTGATGTCATTGATTTAGAGCTAAAGTAACATTTGTACTGTAATAAAATATATTGCTCGATTTCGAGCAACACGTATACTAGTTGTTATTAAATAGTTAAACTTGAAATTAGTACTTGTCAAAGACACCACCTATTATTTCAAGGTAAGGTGAATAGAATGAGATGTGTTATATTTTTTATTTTCATTTGACATATGTCTTGAGACACCGACGCACTCGTAAGGTGCTAATTTTAAGATAAATAATACTGAAGGGTAATGTGACGAGTGTGATGGATGAGATGAGGTGTAGCTTTGTAACTGACAAAAAGCAGCTGATAATGTTCCAAGATCATTCATTAATATAAAAACGCACAGAGGCCGCTAGGTCCAGTTTTGAATAATAAAAATATACTAACTTTTCTCAGGAATTGGCAACTTTCGGATTAAAAGACGTGCTCTACGACCATTTGCCAGTTGATTACACTCTAACAAAGTGCTGTCTGAGTAATTTTTATAACCTTTTGAAAAAACTTCAAAGTATTTAAGGTAGACGCCTGTTTCTAAACATAGCTACAGAAGGCGGAAATGTCAGCAAGAAGGACGGAGGGTGTGTCACTGGTTTTGGTTTGGTTAGGCTAGCATAAGTTAATATGGGTTCTGTTTTTCTTTGTTCACTCATCTTAAAAGGAAAAAATCTTCAGAATATGATCTACAGTATACAGTAACAGATAACGCACACATTAGTATTGAAGACATGGAGTGTCTAACCTCGAAGGAATTTTTAAACGTAAATCAGACGCATGGTTTAGTCAAGCGAAATCAAAGATAAAGGAAACAAGATTGAACTATTAAAATTGGTGGTGCCTACAGCTGACATGTGTCAAAGATTTGCGAGAACATTTTAATTAAGAGAGCTCCATTAGAAGTCATCTGTTAAAAGTGTCAGGTGTGGCCAAAAGGTGATGTTACGATTTCCGGCAGGGACACTGGAAATGTTTGTATGCACACACCTTAATCTTAAATAATTCGGTTGTATGGATTTTGATAGATAAAATATACGTAATTATACTTGCAGTAAGTTCAATATACATTACTATGTACAAATTAAATAAACTCCTAATTAATTATTAAAAACAATAATGCAAATTAACCTAATGAATGAACTAATTATCATTTAATGAAAATGATAAATTAGTACCTTTACACATCACCAGGTGGTGTGCCACGAAGCATTGCAATCTCGCACCACAATCCACTTTAGTGCAAGGGTCTTGGCAGGATTTATCTATACATTTCTGGTAATCTTCACAATCCTGATCGGACGTACACCGCTTAGCAGTAATCGTGGTGTTTCCTAAGGTTAAAACACACATTAGTTAGAGAAATCTAATGATTTTAAAACAATCAAGGCAAATCTGTTATACTAAACAATTGAATTGAACTCGATCAGTTTAACTAATATTACAAATTACAAGTTTTCCAATGTTGTATTTATGTGAATATTGTTATGTAAACAACCACTAAAAAATACATCAACTTTGTGCTTGGATATTAGTTTGAAAAGTTAAAAACAACAAATTAATTTTGTTTTTAGTCATGTTTAAATTTAAATAAAAGTACGATAGCCTTTATTCAAATAATATATTTGTATACAAAGCGTCTATTTGAAAGCCTTACGTATTTTAACTCATGGTTTTAACTTTATACATATTATGAAATAAACCTATTATTTATTTACTTAAATGTAAGTCTCAAGTACATATTGCTAACTTGTATAGAATATATATTTGGCAGAATTATTTGAAATAAAGTTACCCTCTATTAAATATTAACACCTCAATTTTAAATTATGTGGATTAAAATATTAAAATTAAATGTATATTTTGTATTTTTTAAGAAGTAACAGTGCGTCCTATGGTTCTATGAAACCCAGTCCCCCATTCCCGGTACTGTCCCAAGACTTTTTGTGTGTACATTTACAACACCTGCACCTGATGTAAGAAGTATCGAGAGGTGGTATATGTACTTTTGTGACAGGGTTAGTGTGTGTGACAAGAAACGAACTTGACGCCCGCGCATCACTGAAGTCACGGTGGACTGGGTGTGATCGTCCGACTAAATGGCTTCCTCGGTCAGAGACCCTACTCCTCTGGACTTTTTTTATCTGGGGGTTTGTAAAGATGTAGTGTATTCTATCCCAGTTCTTGATTTAGAGTCACTAAGAGAGAGAATAATAAATGCAGTGCAGTCTGACACTATTTAATGTTAACCAAAATATGGGAATAAATAAAAAGTCGCCTAGAATATTTACAGACAACCCGAGGTGACACATAGAATTTTATTGAGTTTGAACATATGTAAATAAAACTTAAGAAGCCACTTGTTAATTCTGTAAATAAAACAATATTCTACCATTATTTGTTTTATCAGGGCAAGACTTTATGGTCACCTAGTATATTAAAAGTTAGCTGTAATGTGACTTACGTGGTTGGCGTAGCTTCCATAAAAAGCAGTATTGGCATACGTGAAGAGTAGATAATATTTATTATTACATTTATACCTTAAGTACAAAAAATCTCTATAACCATATTATTCATTAAAAAAAATTAATAAATGTATTAACCTCTGCACATTATTTGGTGGTTCATCACGCGACATTCCATGTTTTTTTCACAATTCCATACACTGCACGGGTTTTGACATGAGTGGTTTATACACGATTGGTCATATTCACAATCCTGATGCGATGAACATCTCTTTGCAGGAAGTTTCGGAATTTCTAAGCATAAAAATCATATTAATAAAACACGAATAAAATAAACAAGGAGGTAAAAATTTATATATAACTAGGCAAACATGACTCTTTTCCTTCTTTTGTCAGTGTGTGTGCATCGTATGAGAAATAAGCGCATACCATTAGAAAGGTAGGGTTCTGTAGATGAGCAGAAACCAATTATAATTCACAACGGCTTCCAGGGCTACGCCTTATAGGCTTTCAAAGTTCCCAGGTTATTCTCACGAAAGGAGAGTAATTTATTGAATCCTTATACTAAGATTAAAAAATTGTAAATCCTGTATTATTATTTACTGTAGTTGTAATAATAAATGGTAGCAAATCAGGAAGAACAGTTTTTAGTAATGAAAGATTTTTAAACTGACTGGATCAAGATCAACTGAATGGTTTGTCAATTTCGACCGATGTACGATCCCTAGTGTTTAATTATGAAACAAAGCTCTGGCGTTTAGTAACTAAATTCAATGTTACTACGATTACCCTTGATTTCAAATCAATTTTATAGATATTTTAAAGTATTAATATTTTAAAAAGATTGTTTTTTCGTTATCAAGACCATTTATGTTAATTGAGTACTTAAAGCTTTTTTAAGGGAAAAAGGTCCTAACCGTGTAAAGTTTGTTGGTTATCAAACACGTGATGTGACCTGTTGAACTGAAGTCAAAGACGCTAACCGTTAGGCTACCAAGGTACTTGAGCTTTTAATTGATACAGAAACTATAAGTTAGAAAGATTATG
Organism: Neoaliturus tenellus; assembly: GCA_030545055.2. NCBI lineage: Eukaryota > Metazoa > Arthropoda > Insecta > Hemiptera > Cicadellidae > Neoaliturus > Neoaliturus tenellus. The sequence continues at coordinate 209,130,453 of CM061531.1, forward strand.
GGTTTAAGTATTTATTATTGATAGAATAAAAGCGTTTTACCTGTAGGTAATTCTAGGTAGCGTTCTAATTAGCTGTAGGTATAATGCGTTAAATAAACTTATTTACTATGATCATGAAAAATCTACGTATTTATAATAATACAATTTTTTAATGCACCTGTTTACTCTTTGATGTGCCAATGTCACATAAAAATTCTGGAGATTAGAAACCAGTTCATAAAAGCCTAGCTACTAGTAGTTGAAACAAAACAGTGAGTTACTGTTGAGACTTATTTAATACTAGGCAGGAAACTAAATCATATTTGCTTAACTCACCCCGTTGCACATACCTATATACATCATACAGCATAACTACGTACTCTTCCCGATTGTAAATTCGCTTACAATTGTAAATTAAGATATCTTTGGGTAAGATTATTACAATAATTGAATTGTATTATTACGGGAAATGATGCAATGGGGGACAAACCTTTACTATTTTATGGTACAAGAAACGTAGGCCTAACATCGTGAAGCTATGGTTTTATACAAATATTGACAGTACATATTATTAGTTACGATACAATAATTGAAGCGTTATACCTTTGCACATCGCTATACCTTTTTCCACTTGACATTGGAAGATCGTACCACACTGTGTTGCGATGCAAGGTCTTAGCATAGATCGTAAAGGGTTTAAGAGAGATATGCTATTAACAAATGCATTTCATCCATTCAAGAATATTATAATTCAAGATGAGAATATTAAATTTTAAGTTGAAGATAATGACTAAAACAGATGTGTAGGCTGATACAATAATTGTCTCGCAAAAAAAATTGACTTGATTTACACGTGATGATCGAATATCGACCGGGTGGGCGATCCAGGAATTTATTTTTTAAACAAAGCTTTACCGTTGATTATTCACATTTAATGCTAATGAGATTTCCCTTGATTTTTTAATAAATTATATATATTTAAAGTTATTTAGTATGATAATAGATAATTAACTTATTTATTATAACTATAAATTTTTTATGCACAGATGGTCCAATGTCAGCAATAAAGTTTTAAAATGAAATACCAATCACAAAATTTCAGCCTCAAGAATCTGCAGACAATTTTATTTTACAATAAATAAAAGACAGCTATGCGCAAAGATTGACAAATTTTAATGAAGACATTCATCTTAGTTACAATTAATTGTATTCCTGGGCAAATTTACTCCAATTAAAAAATGAAAACACATTCATCAAATCAGAATGCTTTAGAAACGCAGCAAATTACGTATGAAACAAACTACAATCACATCTAAAAAAAAAAAAAAAAAAAAAATAGGAATTATAAAATAATGTTTGGGACTTGTCATTATTTATTACTAAGCAGGAAATTAAGTAGTATTTACTTAACTCACCAATGAAGGTATTTTGGGGTGGGATTATTACACTGATAAAAATAATATTTCATGAAAAACTGGATATATCGCAAAGGAATAAAACCCCTTTACTATTTAAAAGTACAAATACCAGTACACGTAGGACTAATATCGTTAATCCTACAAATTATGACGTTATATATTATTATTAACGATACAATAATTGAAGCGTTATACCTTTGCACATCGCTATGTGTTTTTCCACTTGACATTGGAAGATCGTACCACACCGTGTTGTGGTGCAAGGGTCTTGGCAAGATCGTTGTATGCAAGCGAGGCGGTCGCTACAATCCAGATCTGATGAACATTGGCTTGTGGGACCTTCTGATGGGTTCAGCTGATCTGCATAACAACAAACACGTTCAATAATTTTGTCTATTGATATTTTTATGTTAAAATTGAATATTGAACTTACTTAAGGAGATAAATAGTAATTTAGTTCAAGGAATTATCACTAATGTAAGTTAAAATTGAATAGATAATAATTTTACAAGTTAAGCTTTATTTACAGTGTAAAAATATTCAACTAAACTTAATCAGTGCTGGCAATATGTAAAATGGTAAACAAAACAGTTTTTTTCACCTATTAGAAAACTCTTGTTTTTCTAAAAATATTTATTATATTCATTGGTGGCGTAGAATTCAAATTACCGGACGTAGATTCTCTGAATGACTTTGTCATCAATAGTATTTCCTGTCAATTGCATCTGCTAGGACTGAAAGTATGTGTTAGAATATTGAAATCAATGAAAAGCGATTACTCACAAATAAAACATAATGAAAATTGCAATTCACTTACAAAGATAAGTAAGCGAATTTATCAACTATGTTAATTACTTTGATTTTGTTGTCTGGAGATATTAAGTTATACATTACCACCATTACTTACCATTACCACAAAGTAATACACTAGTAAAATAAAATAACTTCAAAACAAGTGAATTATGTCCTTATTACAATCTTAATTTCAAAAGAATGGATTCTCACTTAAAAGGAACTCATAGGGACTGTATGGAATTACTACAATTAAGTATGACTATTGATTTTAAAAAGCTCTTGAAAGGTTAGGCAACTAAAAATTACACTTAAAGTGAAATTTGAAAACTTGTGTTCCAAAAGTGCGAAATGGTTTGAGTGGGATGCATTCTGATAAATCTAGGTTTAAGGGAGAAAATAAAATTCAAGAATTTTTTTTACTAACTTGAATAAAAAAAACTAATTATTATAAAGAAAGGTGTCGAAACTACAATCTGAAAATAGCATTGTTAAATCAAGTTTAGAACAATTAAAAATAAAACTAGAAATGTTACCAGTAAATGGCTCGATGACTATTTTACAAGCCTACTTAAACTCAATAACACATAGCATAAACGATAGGAATGACATAAAGATAATTTACATTATGACTTGAGTCCTCTAGAATCAAAACTCACATTATCCAAAAACCAAAAAAATTGAGTTAGCAGCTGTTTTCTATAGATTTTACAGCGGGGAATCTAAATATGCAATCGGTTTGAGTCAAATCTCACTCTATCCATTAGAAAAAGCCATTCAAAGTCAAGCGTTAGTATCAAAACTCACAATATCCATTGGATATTGTTAGTTTTGACCCCAAGCTATTTCCACCAATGAGAGAAGGTTTCACAGGTCATGTGACCATTGTTTTGGTCTTGGTATTTTGATAATATGGACATCTGAAGCTCTTTTAAGAGTGTGTATTCTTGTTTTACTCGTGTATTTATGATAATATTTTAATTGTTTATCAATTTCATAAATAATGGAATTACCCGTAACTCCGAGTAGAGATGGGCAAAGAACAAGGAAACCCAAGAAATCCCCATCATCATGGGATAAAAATGTTAAAAAGACAAACAGGTATGTTACTTTCATCTTAACCTAAAACAACTATTCTTTGAGGCTTAGTATTCAAAATAAATATGGCTTTACTAATTATCTAACTTGGAAATGTTAACATTTTAGACAAGGAAAAATAACTATCCTCAATCGGTTGAACTTAAATCAGTTATATTATTTTGGCGTAGTAAGTTATTTAAGCTGGTTCAAAACGGTTTTGCATAGCGAAGGCCTAGGCCTACGTTATTGTAAACAACCTGCAGAAACACTAAGCCAGAAGAAAGCAATCTTTTTTAGGCGCAGCCTAAAAGGTGCTTTCTGTTTTAGGTACAAAGCAAAGAGTCTACCAGATTACCCCAAATGTGAACACAAAAAAGGCTCTTTTCAATGCAAAACTCTTACGATGAGAGACATAAAAAACTTCCATGAAAGGTTTTATAAAAAACCAGAAAGACAACACCAAAATGAATTCATTTTAAGACATGTAGAGATAAGGAACATAACAAGGAGAAGACCCTTCCAACAAAAAAAGAAAAAGGATGACGTGAAAAGTTACAAAACTCAGATTAGGTCAACCAAGTACTATGTTGTGAATAGTAATAAAGAAAAAGTTCCTGTTTGCTTGAATAGCTTTTGTGGTATCCTTGGTGTTTCAAGATTCCGTATCAACAATATAACCAAGCAGTACCATGAAGAAGGAATTGTACAAGAGAAAAGGGGAGGATTCAAGAGGGCAGCCGAGTTTGCCCCCAAAAAAAACTGCGTAATGGCTTTTATTGAAAATTTAAAATGCATCGAAAGCCATTACTGCCGTCGCAAGACTAATAGAAAGTACCTTCCCTCTGAGCTAAGTATTAAAAAATTATTTAAGATCTACTCTTCTCAAGAAGGTTCAGTACCCGTTAAAGAATCTTACTTTAGAAACATTTTTAACTGTAATTATAATCTGGGATTTGGAAGTCCCAGGACAGACGTTTGCTCAACTTGTTTGAGTCTAACTGAAAAAATAAAAAATGAAAAGGACGAGAAAAAGAAAAGTGACTTCATGATTGAAATGAGAGTTCATAAACTTCGAGCGCAAGCATTTTACAAAAAGTTAAAAGACACGACTGAAGATCTCCTTATTTTATCATTCGATTGTCAAAAGAACTTACCGATTCCGAAGCTACCCGATCAGTCGACATATTATAGCCGTCAAATTTATGTGCAAAACTTCACTATAGTAAAAGGCCACAGTAAATCGCCTCTTGACCACAACACGGTAAGCGCCTATGTTTGGACTGAAAATCAATATGATCGTGATTCTAACATGATTGCGTCATGTGTTTATGACACTCTTACAAATACTGACATGGCCCCGTACAAAAAAGTTCGCCTAATATCAGACGGGTGTGGCGGCCAAAATAAAAATTCTATTTTCATTGGAATGTGTTCCTTTTGGTTGTCCGCTGTAGCACCTGAAAATATTGAGGAACTAGAAATAGTTTATCCAGTTACGGGTCATAGTTTTTTGCCATCAGACAGAGTGTTTGGCCTGATAGAAAAAGAATAAAAAAAAGAGAAGTGATAGTGACTCGAGAAGAAATTTACGAATTGATTGGTGAGCATGCTACGGTAAAGAAAGTAGGGATCGACTGTGAAGTAGCTGATTTCCGTGCTACAGCGAGAAATCACATGAAAGAAACAAAGAATTTCCATTTTATGATATCACAATGCAAACGCATATTCTTGAAACGTTCGAAGAAGTTTGCCAACAGGGTATTCGTAAGAGGTGAAGTTACCTACAACAGTGACCAGCAGATAACAAATTACAAAAGTTTAATGAGACCCCAAAAAAATGTATTAGACCTACATCCAGATGTAATCCAAGAAAAGAATGTTGTGAGCCAGGATAAGAAAAAGGACGTCAACCAGTTGCTGACGAAACATTTTGGTATCGACTGGAGAAACCTCGAGGTACTTTCATTTTTTTAAATGGTTATAGACAATGCTCAAGAACCTCAAGCACATCAGCAGATTGAGCCAGCAGATGTTTGTGAGTGCAATGAGGAGGATGACAATGATACCGACTTGGTAATCTAAAATAATGATTTTCTAATAGCTGATTGGGACAATCCACTTGTATTAAGTAAAATTTTCAGTAGTAATTTTGTTTCATTTTGCTTTAGGATAATTATGTATTTAATAAATTCATACATTTTAAAGATTGCTTTTTATTAACACCTCATATCTGTAGTAATTTAATATTTTTTCTTCTGGCTTAGTGAACAGATTTCAAAATAATTTTAATAAACTGTATTAGGCAAGACTGTTGGTGTCAAAATTAACAATATCCAAAAGCGATGTTTAGTTTCAAAAGTATACAATATCCACAAGGCTTGGAGTCAAAACTAACATTATCCATTGCTGAGTGTCAAAACTCACATTATCCAAAATATAATTTGATTTTTTTACTATTTACACTTATAAATGTGTAGTTTTTATGTGTTTAACCAGTTTTTTAGGCCTTAATCTTCAATATAACATACAGCATATATAACAAATTGTGCTGGAACATATATAAATCGGTTTTTGGCTCATACTGAAAATTCATTTTTTTTTGATAATGTGAGTTTTGATTCTAGAGGCCTCACTTGTGATTTAATTAAACATTAAGAGCAAAATTGTGTTGATCAACAATTAAGAGCTTTGTCTTATTATGATAAAAAATATGTGTTTTTAGTAATTAATTATAGTGAAAATCTGGATATGGATATGAGTGGTAGCCATTGGAGTTTGTTGGTATGTCTACCTCAGGACAACAAAGCCCTATACTTAGACTCGGCTTCAAGAAAGACGGTTCCGATAAAACGTTTTTAAGCAGCGCGAATAATATAATAAAAATATACAAAATACTTCCATCTAAAAGCTTATGAGTAGCTTTTAGATTACTCATAGAAGCTTTTGTTATGATGTGCCTTAATTCTTTGTGTACGTCCAACCAATTTTCATCATGAAAAGTTTCTAAACATAATTTGCATTGGTATATCATGGCGATGTTAACTCCTCCAAATTTCGTAGAGAAAATAAATTATTTTCTCTTGCTACACTTTTATAACGTTTCCTCCACTAGTTTTCAACTAAACTTCATTGATTTTCCTTTAATTCTTCTATCGTAAAACAACCTTATAACAAAGATAAACACGAAGGCCTACTTCAAAACATTAAACTATTGAGCATCTATTATTTATTAAATTATCAAAACTTATTTAGATATATAATAGCTTATCAATTCATGAAAATATATGGGTATACAAAGATGAATTGGAATGAAATCATTATAATTCAAAATAATGAATAGATAGAAATTTGTACTGTATGATATTATACATGTTTATTTACCTTGGCACGTCGCTGTGTGGTTAGTCACATAACATTTTATGTTGGCGCCACATTTTTTGTTACTGCAAGGGTCTTGGCAAGTCCGATGTAGACATTCCAGACGATCGTCACAATCCTGGTTTGTCGTACATTCATTCGCTGTATTTTCTAAAAGAACATATATAAATTTATTCTTAAGTATCTTTTCATAACACATTTACTTATTTTATTCATGCATGTTAATGATAAATTAGTTACAATGAGACGAAAATCTTCGACTTAGACATGATATTGAGGTGAATTGACCGTACTTTATAATCCCATAATACAGGTGGGTAGTTGAGTTGTTATCAAGTTTACCGTTTAAGGCTAAGGTTGCCGATTTGACCCTCTGAAAAGTTAATAAATTTTTGAATGTTCAAAACTTTAATAAAGTACATTAGTTCATTATGCTATCAATTAATGATTCTGAAAATTAATCACACAGTATTTTAAAGTTACACTTAATATGATTCATAAAACTCATCACACTCAGTTTTCAGTGAATTTCACCAAAAATATTTAACGGAATGCGTTGTCATCCCAAATAAATTTACAAATTATCGACGTATCAATTATCAACCTCTGGGATTAATTTGAGACCAATTTGATATTCTATTCTTTATAAATGTAAATTAACAAAAGTTATCTTGTTAACAAGAAAGAGTTAGAATTATATTGTGTAAGTTCGACTGGGAAAACACATGTTATTAAGGCGGTTAAAGGGTAAAAGCGATTTTTTCCTTCCCAGTCAAGTGGCCGGTGAGGGAACTAACTGAATATGGTTCGCAATGTTGCACAACCATTCAGAGGTCAATAAACAATATCCAGTAACCGGTGTAAAACACTGTGGCCAAAGAACGCGGCTGCACTCGACACTCGAGCACGTTTGAGATTCAAGACGCAGGTTGATTATGGTGAGGGAAGGGACTTTGCAACGGAGTTTTGGCCTAGAGGTTAATCATATACTACATTTATAGCCTGCGGGCCAAGCAGTTTCAATGGCTACCGCTAGAGGCCCTCAGTATTTGGAGTCCCGCGGGTAGAAATTCATCGTTCGGTGATTCACACGATCCCATTAATTTAATCTCTTTATTTAAGTGCAATTAAAGTGAGAGATATTTTCAGTTAATCTTAAAGACTTGGGCTATAGGATTTACTTTTGATAACCTTGAACCATTATAGCTTGATGTGAATTTAAAATACTGAACACCATAAAAAGGAATTAAACAACCCAAGTTTTTATTTTTTATTTTGAAAATTAGGAGATGCATTTTTCTTTTTTTTAATTACAAAGTCTGCTATATAAACATTCAGATATTTACTGTACTAATTTATAAAGTTATGGCATTATTTCCATAAGTTTCTGGACACAAAATCCTAGCGTGCAAGAATTTATTTAGATTATGAAACCCCTTATATTAATTAGTGTTTTTATGTCAAAATGGTATGTTTTTAGTTCAACAGGGCTGTCATAGTAAAATACTATTTCATATTCAAATAATGTAATTTTAAAATCAAATTTTCTTAATACTTTACAAAAGAAAGAGATTGTATTTATGATTGGCTTTCTTAATGAATTCATTGATCGGTTTGATGGAATATTGCAGAATTTGAAGTAGGCCTACTCGGAATAAAATTGTGACGAATAGATTCTGTAGATATTTTAATTTCTTTTATAAGTGTCATTATTTGACCGTCCGATCGCTTCTTAACAGTCAAGTAAATATGTATAACCAAATCTTGGATATTGTACCTTTGCATATTGCTGTGTGGTGTTTCACTTGACACTCAAAGTTTGCAGGGCATCGTGTTACACTGCAAGGGTCCCGGCAAAACGTCTTCAAAACTCCGATACATGCTTGGTTATCTTCACAATCCTGACTCGATGAACATTCTTCCGTTGGAATATCTATGTAAAGTAAAAAATATTCTAGGTGTAATATTGAAAATTAGATTAAATTCAATAAATATTTCTCATCAATACATCTTGTTTAATTTTTCATCAAGCAGTATGATATTTTAACAATGAAATGAAAAAATGCAGGCATTTTTTTTACATTATAAAATGCTTTGACCATTCAGATAACCTCAACACATTATTTAAAATTAAATGAAAGAAAACTTGAATAAAACTTACTTCACTTTCATACAAGTGATGTAAAAATATATTAGTTGAAATATTAATAATATCGTAATATAGAGTTTTTTACCTTCACACATCGCTGCATGGTTCATCGTTCGACATTCCTTGGTTGGGCCACATTGCTTGTGACTGCAAGGGTCTTGGCAAGTTCGAGCTATACATGCCTGCTGATCCATACAATCCTGACTTGTCAGACATGGTTTTCTCGGAATTTCTAAAAGAAAAAATTAAAAAGCATTTGTAATGTTCACAGATTACTTTATAATTGAAACTTTTCCTTATTTTTGAATCAGTTTATTTAAGGGTTCTCTACAATGAATTTCAAATCAGCGAGAACTTCAATATGAACCATATTTTTTATTAAATCTTTCCGTAAATTTATAATTCAACGTAATGCAAATATAAATTTGGCTAATGAGTAAAAAACGTGGAGGTTGCAGAATATTTCTTAAAATAAAATATCTCGCAAAGGAAAGAAGATTATTTTATCTTGTGATGCAATAATAATAACTAGAGATCGCCTCCTGGTCGAAATTCGACCAAAATGTTTGTTGATCTGTACCAAATTAGTTAAAAATTGTTTTTTAACTGAATCGTCTGTTCTTAATGATTTGATGGCATTTGTTCTTACAGTACAACAGCTGTCTAAAGATTCAATCAGTTAAACTTATTGCATAAGATTAACATTGAAACTTAGAAAGTCCGTATGCGGAGCTCTGAGGGACGATATGAATTATAATGGGATTCTGCTCATCTTTAGGACACTGCCTTTCTAATGGTAT
>CM061531.1:209140148-209219885 GCA_030545055.2 Neoaliturus tenellus
AAGTTATGCTTCTTCCTTTACAGACCTTGAGATCAAGATGGCGGCTTGCTACTACTGACCTTGTCTGTGTTCCTAGCTGAGTGGTTTTTTAGACAAGTTAATGCACATTGATCGTCTGAAATTGCTGACTATTAAGGTCTTATTGAACCGTGAGTTTTATGTGGCTAAATGTAACTCACCTATCCTGGTTAATTATCAAGGAATTGGGCAATCTCCACATCCCTTCATCATGAATTAAACATGTTTACATCCACTCCGTCTGTCAATAACACCTGTGTCGTCTACTCACATCGTTGACGTCATCACAAAAAAGGGAGCTGCGACACTTTTTTTCCCAATGCCTTCTAGATCTCGTCGCTGCTATTGAAGTATATACTATAAACAATATTCCAATAAGCTTAAAAGTCTGAGGTTATCAGTGGTGAATCGAGTAGCTGCTGTTGGCCTTTGACTAATATATATACAACATTTAAAGAACTCAGCCACAATGGATAAGTCAACTTGTCCGGTTTGTCTAATTAAAGTACTTAATTCTGATGATGGCATTGCTTGTGAGAAAGAGTGTGATCGTTGGTTCCACATTAAATGTATCCGGATGACCAAAGCTGAGTATTCCGAATATGCAAATGATACAAAGAAAAAGTGGTTTTGCAATCGCACGGACTGCGTAATCATCGATGAGCAGCCAATTAATAAGATGATGTCTCAAATGGCAGATTTGTCTGCAAAAATGTCAATACTTATTTCAACCATCGATAGTATCAAGACTGTATCTAGTGATGTGGCTGATATAAAAAGCGATTTAAAAGCCCTACATGATAAGTTGGATTCTTTTGATCCAAGGCTCACAGAATCTGAAACCCGAATCACTACCCTGGAAACCAAGGTATCAAACCTTGAATCGCAAGTATCTGACCCACAACTTAGTCCAGAGGACATAATTAAAGAAATGAACGAGCGTTCCAGATGTTCTCTAAATATTATTGTCTACGAACTTCCTGAATCCAGATCAAAGGACCCCAAGATAAGGAAGAAATATGATCAAGACAAAATAACCACCATCTTCTCCACTATCTGCCCTGATGTTAACACGGATAACCTTACGATGTATAGACTGGGTGCTGTATTCAAGGATAAACCTCGTCCATTGAAAGTGATCCTTAAAAGTGAACTTGAGGTAAGGAAGTTGATTGAAAACTTCAAAGAGACTGAGATTAGAGCACTTGAAGAGTCTTTCTCTAAATTGTCTTTGAGCAGGGATAGGACTAAGAGAGAACGTCAACACTTAGCTAAGCTAAGAGAGGAACTGCAGTTGAGAACTAACGCTGGGGAAAGCAATATAACCATTAAGTATGTCCATGGAGTTCCCACAATAGTTAAGACAAATCCAAAAAACGGGTAAATTTCAACGGTCAAGCGCCAATTTGCATGTTATATCAAAATGTTAACGGTCTCAGGTCGAAGTTGCCTGCACTCAAAATGTTGTCTCCTTCATGGGCTTATGAAATAATTGTGTTTTGTGAAACAAATTTAAGTATCGATATTAAAGACGAGGAACTTGGCCTTTCAAACTATAATATTTACCGAAGAGATAGAAACGAAGAATCCAGTTTGAAGTCTAGCGGCGGCGGAGTTTTGATTGGAGTGCATAAAAAGTTGAAGTCTTGGTCCGTCCCTGTCTCAGCAACACAACTTGAATCCTCATTTGTTGCTATCAGTTTGCCCAATCACTGTGTTGTTGTGGGTGGGGTATACATTCCTCCAAAGTATCCTCCTAGTACTTATGCTACCTTTTGTGATGCAGTTGAAGAAGCGTTTACCAAGCATTCCGCTCATAAGGAATTAATCATAGTGGGTGATTTTAATCTTCCTAAAACCGATTGGCTTAATATGAAGATGGGCGAAGAGTTTTGTATGAGATCCCAATATGTCTTTGACCTAGCTGCTACCTTAAATCTTAAGCAGCACAACACAATTCTGAATGAACGAGGAGTTATATTGGATCTAATTCTTGCCACCATCAATCCCACATTATTACAACCATCTATCGATCTCTTACTACGTGAAGATCGGCATCATCCTGCCCTTGATATTAGTTTTATGGTTCTTTCATCTGAAAAAACATACAATGCTCGGTGGCAGCGGGATCTGAATAAATGTGATGTGGAAAGGGTTTTTTCTTGGATTCAAAGGATTCCCTATCCAGCATTAAATGACGATATTGAGGAGGAGTTTGTGGACTTTTGTCAGCGCTTGGGAGAGGTTATAGCTGAAAATTCCCCCTTAAAGTATGTCGGAGGCAGTGTCTTTCCACGGTGGTTCTCAAAGGAACTGAAAGAGTTGGTAATCCAGAAGAAGATATCACATAGAAATTTTAAACGTACACAAAGGGATGAGGACTACTGCAGGTTCAGTGGATTGAGAAGAGCATGCATTGAGCTCACTAAACAGTGCTATGATAGTTACATACACAGATTAAATGGAGCAATACCGGACAATATCAAAGCTTTCTGGACACACGTGAACAGTCAACGTAGAGGCTCAACCACACCATCTAGAATGCATCTAGATCAAGATGTCACGCAAGATCCTTCAAAGATGTGTGCTTTCTTTGCACGTTTCTTCGCTTCTGTGTTCCGTGTCCCAAGAAGTCTTCCTAGTCCTCAGAATCTTCAGTTCAGTGCGAACCTTTCATCTTGCCTTGTTGATTGTGTTGAAATGGAAAAGAAGCTGGAGGCTCTTGACCCTAACAAGGGCCCGGGACCTGACTTAATACCTCCCAGGATTGTCAAGTATTGCTCTAGTGTCCTGTCACCACACCTTGCAGTGTTTTTCAACCTATTGATGACCAAAGGAATTTTTCCAAGAAATCTGAAGGCTGGCTATGTTACCCCCATTCCTAAATCAGGAGACTTGGAGGATGTCCGTAATTACAGGCCTGTTGTGATCCAGTCCTGCTTGGCGAAAGTCTTTGAGAGCATTGTTTTGGATGTCGTTTCTTTCGTCTTTAAAGGCTTACTTGCTGATGAGCAGCATGGGTTCTTCCCAGGGCGATCTACATCTACAAATCTGGCCGTTTTTCAAAGCAAAATATTGCAATCTTTCTCTAGGAACACTCAGGTGGATGCTATATACCTGGATTTTGCAAAAGCGTTTGACAGGATTAGCCACATTCACCTCATCTCAAAACTTGAAACATATGGGATAAACGGTAGCCTGCTACGTTGGTTTGCGAGTTATCTTGAGAATAGGCACCTTCGTGTGAGATTTGGAGGAGTGTTTTCGGAGCCATTTCCTGTTTTATCGGGCGTCCCTCAGGGTTCATTGTTGGGACCAGTTCTTTTCACTTTGTTTATTAATGACATTGGCTTTAAGATTTCAACGCATTTCCTACTCTTTGCTGACGATGCCAAAGTATATGCAGAAATAACTGGTCCAAGCGACTATCTTAGATTGCAAGAGAGCCTGGATCGACTGGTGGAGTGGTGTGCCCTAAACGATATGGATCTAAACCCTGAGAAATGCTCTACTATGACATTTACCCGGTCCCAATCGCTTTTTAACTTCGATTACTTCATCGGGGGTACTCTACTCAAGAGAACAGACAAGGTAAAGGACCTCGGAGTCATCATGGTTCCAAGTCTCGACCCAATGGAGCACCTGTTGCATATCTCGAAGAAGGCTAACGCATCTCTTGGGTTTGTTCTGAGAGCCTCTCGTGATGGTCTCTCCGTCACTGCATTGAGACATCTATTTATTAGTTTGGTGAGACCTCATCTCGAATATGCATCAATCATCTGGTCTCCTTTCCAGAAAAACCATTGTGAATTATTAGAAAGGATCCAGACCAGGTTTATTAAAGCGATTGGAGTCCGAATGGGTTTCAACTATCTGGACGTGCCTGTACTGGAGTTGCGAAGGAGCCTTGGTCTGCTACCTTTGGAGTCAAGAAGAAGATACTTGGACATCATGTTTCTTTACAGACTACTAAATGGCGTCATTGACTGTTCTGAACTTCTGGCCTTGGTAGACTTCCGCATCCCTAGAAGCACTAGATCTCAGGAATTGTTCAGCAAGCCTCTCCTCTACACATCCTATCGCTACAATAGTTCCTTTCCTCGGATGCTGAGATATGGAAATGCTGTCTCTCTTCAACTTGATTTCTTTGGTGTGTCCCTCGCAGCATTCAAGAGGAAACTTTTGTCTCTGGACTGGATTGAACATAGTTTTTAGGTTATTATTATTGTAGAACGAATTTATATTTAATGCAATTTCCAAATTGTTCTTGTTTGCCTGTTTGCCTGAATTATTTATTGTACGTTAGTTCTTGTTGCACTGCTTTTCTGTTGTCTTGTTAATTATTGTTATTGTTGAATTATTATTGTTATTAAGTTATTGTGATGTTAAAATATTTTATTGTACTGTTAATAATTTGTATTGTTTAATCATTGTCTGCAGAGAAATCAATTCAATGAAATATGTTGTGTCACATTAGGGGCATTCATTGTATCTTGAAGCATGAAGTTACTTTAATAAGAAATTATATTGTATTGTACAAAGTTGTAATATTAATTTAAGTATGCACTTATTGTAAATGGCGCTGACCGTCGATAAATAAATAAATAAATAAACAACGCTGTTCTGACAGGGTTTGTCTATCAAAAGCTTGATAATCGCAATGCGGTAATGACATTAGTGCAGACAGATTACTTGTCTTAACCATCCATTTCTCCACTGCTGTGTCTCAAGGCTACAGGAAGGGCTGGGGTGAGGAGACACCGCCACAACCCCTGTTTTGGAAAGATTTGTCTCTCAAAAGCTTGATGCGGTAATGACATTGGTGCAGCCAGATTACTTGTTTAACCATCCATTTTCTCCACTGCTGTGTCTCAAGGCTGCAAGAAGGGCTGGGGTGAGGAGACACCGCCACAACCAATGTTTTGGAAGGATTTGTCTCTCAAAAGCTTGATGCGGTAATGACATTGGTGCAGCCAGATTACTTGTTTAACCATCCATTTTCTCCACTGCTGTGTCTCAAGGCTGCAGGGAGGGCTGGGGTGGGGAGACACCGCCACAACCCCTGATCTGACAGCGTTTGTCTCTCAAAAGCTTGGTTAGGCCTAATATCAATGCGGTGATGACATTGGTGCAGCCAGATTACTTGCCTTAACCATCCATTTCTTCACTGCTGTGTCTCAAGGCTACAGGAAGGGCTGGGGTGAGGAGACACCGCCACAACGCTGTTCTGACAGGGTTTGTCTATCAAAAGCTTGATTAATCCCAATGCGGTAAGGACATTAGTGCCGACAGATTACTTGTTTAACCATCCATTTTATCCACTGCTGTGTCTCAAGGCTACAGGAAGGGCTGGGGTGAGGAGACACCGCCACAACGCTGTTCTGACAGGGTTTGTCTATCAAAAGCTTGATTAATCCCAATGCGGTAAGGACATTAGTGCCGACAGATTACTTGTTTAACCATCCATTTTATCCACTGCTGTGTCTCAAGGCTGCAGGAAGGGCTGGGGTGAGGAGACACCGCTACAACCCCTGTTTTGGAAGGATTTGTCTCTCAAAAGCTTGATGCGGTAATGATATTGGTGCAGCCAGATTACTTGTTTAACCATCCATTTTCTCCACTGCTGTGTCTCAAGGCTGCAGGACGAGCTGGGGTGAGGAGACACCGCCACAACCCCTGTTTTGGCAGGACTTGTCTCTCAAAAGCTTGATGCGGTAATGACATTGGTGCAGACAGATTACTTGTCTTAACCATCCATTTTCTCCACTGCTGTGTCTCAAGGCTGTAGGAAGGGCTGGGGTGAGGAGACACCGCCACAACCCCTGTTTTGGCAGGGTTTGTCTCTCAAAAGCTTGATTAATCTCAATGCGGTAAGGACATTAGTGCAGACAGATTACTTGTCTTAACCATCCATTTTCTCCACTGCTGTGTCTCAAGGCTGCAGGAAGGGCTGGGGTGAGGAGACACCGCCACAACCCCTGTTTTGGCAGGGTTTGTCTCTCAAAAGCTTGATTAATCTCAATGCGGTAATGACATTGGTGTAGCCAGATTACTTGTTTAACCATCCATTTTATCCACTGCTGTGTCTCAAGGCTGCAGGAAGGGCTGGGGTGAGGAGACACCGCTACAACCCCTGTTTTGGAAGGATTTGTCTCTCAAAAGCTTGATGCGGTAATGATATTGGTGCAGCCAGATTACTTGTTTAACCATCCATTTTCTCCACTGCTGTGTCTCAAGGCTGCAGGAAGGGCTGGGGTGAGGAGACACCGCCACAACCCCTGTTTTGGCAGGGCTTGTCTCTCAAAAGCTTGATGCGGTAATGACATTGGTGCAGACAGATTACTTGTCTTAACCATCCATTTTCTCCACTGCTGTGTCTCAAGGCTGTAGGAAGGGCTGGGGTGAGGAGACACCGCCACAACCCCTGTTTTGGCAGGGTTTGTCTCTCAAAAGCTTGATTAATCTCAATGCGGTAAGGACATTAGTGCAGCCAGATTACTTGTTTAACCATCCATTTCTCCACTGCCGTGTCTCAAGGCTACAGGGAGGGCTGGGGTGATGAGACATCGCCACGACCGCTCGTTGACACGGATTGCCTCCTGAGACCCCTCGCCATTAATTAATAACATGCTCGACCGCACTAATGACATTGTTGATGGCTGATTGCTCGTCACAACCCTCAGTGGTTCCAACTGTATTATCATAGGCGTTCTAATTGGTTTGGCCTGCTTGTTTTATAAATTTCAAATCAGGTTAAAATTTATTAGAAAATTGTTTTCAACCAACTTGGGGATAATTTACATATCATACGCTTATTTTAGACGGAACTATATTTTTATTTTAAGCGCCCTTATGTAGAAAATATTTATTGATGAAATTATTACAATGTAGCCTAAGTTGAAAATTTCCGAATATTTTACCATTTATCAATAGTCATAGTCGTAAGTTTTCGTTGAAAAATTAAAAATAAACTTAATAAAAACCATTACACACATTAATCTTCTATATATTATTAGGCAAGCATGTTTCGTTTCCTCCTTTTTCCTCAGCTCGGGTGCATCTTAGGAGAAATCCGCACATACCTTTAGAAAGGTAGTCCTGTAGATAGCAGAATCACATTCTAATTCACATCGGACTCCAGGGCTACGCCCCACAGGCTTTCAAAAGTTACAATGTCAATCTTATGGTGGAAGGAGGATTGACTGAATCATTAGACAGCTGTTGTAAAAACAACTGCTGGAAAAACAGGAAGAATAGATGTTTTAGTTGTGAAATGTTTCTAAACTTCTTGGGTATAGATCGACTGAAACTTTGGTCGAATTTCCATCAGGAGGCGATTTATAGTATAGTTAAATTTGGCACTATATCTTCGTCGTATCCATTATAAAATACTGGAACACATTAAGTGGTCCACAAACAAACTATCTTAAAAGTTTATTTGAACTTTCTAATTTATAAAACGGAAGAAAGATTCAATGTTTTCGTTGGAAGTTTTAGAAAATGATCTCCACGTAAGCTCCGCCACTTGTTCATTTTACTCTCTAACATAACGGCCCTTGTGGGAGGGTGCACGGCTCACTGCACAGAGTGGCTGATAACAGAGGCTCATGTGATACCGCAAAGATAACAGCTCCAGCGGCCGGGCTGTTAAAATAATAGGTTATTGATTCCTGTGGAACCCGGCTTTATCAGGCTCAACCGCTCCCGATACGTTTTACCACCGGATCAGCGGATTACGCCGTTAAATCGAGATTTTACAGAGGATCAGATTACTAGTTAGATCGTGTTGATGCTTATACGGAGAACTACTCTGTTTAAAAGTCTGCTCTATACTGGATATAAATGTTATTGCCCATAGTTTTCTCTAATGAGGCAGTGACAGTATTTTATTATTACTTATTATCATATAACAGCATGTCGCTCTTGCAAGGTGAATGAAATATAATTAGTGGTTTAAAACGGGTTTTTACCGTTATCTAACCGTATTGGGAAAATAATGCGTCCCAAAGGTATTTTAAAAGAACTTAATCACATGGGCGGACTTACGGGGGTGCCTGGCACCTCCTGATATTTGATGATTTTTTTATAATTTCTATCATGTTTTTGTGATAATGTTTTTGTATTGGACCAAAAAGGGTTTTTTGTTAATAAACATTTGTTTCAGGTAACGCGTAAGCAGTCAAGTCGAGTAGGCCTAACCGAAACAAGAATTTCAAAAGGCAATTAAACTATATTTTGAACATAATGCGGTCGCGAGCATTGTGTAATTTTTACATGATCAGTAAGAGCTTTTCTTTCTATTAATGTGTTTTTATAAATCGCATTTCAATAAAACATAAAAAAGTAGCTGGCTTATGTAAAACAGACAAGTATACCTATACAGCTAGGGCCTATGTGGGATAGACCTTAAAACCTGCCATTTAAATAGGATTTTGGTGTTTAATGAGTATACAACGACTCATACTTAAGGATAGCTGGCACCAATAACAATTTTGACCTAAATCCGTTCATGCTTAATCAGGGTTCCTCAATTAATATAAACAATGGAGTGATTGGTAATACAGAATTACTATTGGACAATTGCTGTACAAACTTTTTTTGCCTAGAGAATGAAACACTCTTAAAGAGCTGTGACCTCTTAATCCACATTTTAAACTTATAATTGAAACACGAATAGATAAAACTTTATTAACCTTGGTCTTCGACGAAAAGGTTTAAACATATTTATAAAGTATAGAGAATTTTTTTCTGAAAACGACGAGAAGGGTTTATGAATAATTCTGAAAACTTGTAAATATACCGGGCAGACGTTGGTAAAATCGTTGATAATGATTTTATTTGATATTTGAATGATGTAAATGTAGTGCACGAATTAATTAATTAATTGTGATATCATTACAACGAACAAAGGAGTCCGCGTCACACAACGTTTCTTGGAACGCTCTGCTCAGAATTACAATGGAAGTCATTAGTCAATTGATAACAACGGTTACATTGTTGTACAACAATCTGTCTCACCACCTGATTCCTTATCATTGGGATCCTTTAGTAACACAGGCGCGGCGATTGTACAACACCTGTCTGTCAGCTCCTGTTAAATTACAAACAATCAACCATATCTCATCGTAAAAGATTGGTTGAATGACCATTGGTAGCTGATGAGACGGTAGAGTTGAGTTAAATTACTAATTATCTTATATCAGATTTACGAACCACTTCAACTTGGCTCTTTCATAATACAATACTTTATTTCTCTTCGAGCTCATTTAAAAAATAATAAATAGAAAACGTGTTAGATTACAGTAGGAACACTAACTTTAATTAATAATTAATTTTTATAAAGCGCAATTCACTTCTGTACACATGCATGTTTAGATGTTACTAATATCATAGAAAAACTGAAAATTCACAAATAGTATGTTTAGTACCAGGTTAACCAAGCCTTATTCGTTGGTTTTAATTCATTTTTGTTATTATAGTGTCATGGTATAAAGCTATTAAATCTACACCAGGCTCTTCACAAATAACAGCTGTTAGAAAAACTGCTTAAAATTAATGTTACTCTATTTTTGTTTACCTTCAGTTGTTATTTCGTTACCAAAATAGCAACCCATAAGACCAATGTTAAAAATTACGATTTTTAAACTTAAATTTCGACAAAAATCGATTTTTTTCTGCGACTGAGACTGTTTCTAAACTTATTTTTGGGTCAAAACACTCTTCAATTCAAAGTTTAAGCAAAATCTAACCACTAGATTTCAAGATCGTGGAACACACATCCCTTCAGACATTGCTCGTATTATAGTATAGGATTTTGGTATGGACACGAATATTCGGTGCGTTCTAAAAACAACTAGCCTGTCATGAAAATTATAATTTTAAAATACATTCCTGATACAGTGCATGTATAAATATAATTCAACAGACAGTTTAGAAGTCCTCGTCATATTCTCTAAATTCATTGTGGGTTTTAGGCACTTGTAAACATTGCTTCAAGGCTTGTAACTGATGAACCGGATTTTAAAGTTGTACTGTTGCATTTCTTATGGAAATTTAAAGTTATATTAAATTTCTGTTTAACCCCAAACACACTAAAGCATATTAAAAACACATACTAAACAAAAATTACGATTCAATAATCGTAATTTCAAGGTCAGGGTCCTCGATTGTTTTTTCTGCGTTTTAAAATAACGATCACCTGGTCCTCGTGATCGTTATTTTGTCAGGATTACACGAAAGAACGTGATAAAATACTGACAAATTAGGCCTAAGGTTTTTATGACCTCACAGAGCACATTTGAAAACACTAATAATAAAATTACCTGCTTAACAAATTAAAATCAAATTGGTTTCAAATTTAAAAGGCAATCAATGTAAGTACGCGTAGCCCTGAACAAACGATCGTGAAGAATCTGTGCCTAACCAAGCCCGACAAAGAGGCGAGCGCTGGAGCGTTTAAGAGTCATCTTAACCCCTGTGCCAGTACCCCATTAATGTTAACCATACGGCTTTTAATGCAAAACATGGTATTTTATTCCCCTGTTTCAGACGTCGTTTTTCAACTGATTTTCTTTAAACTTGGTAAGTGTTTAGTTGAATAGTTATATTAGGTCCCTCATACCGCGAAATTTTGAAAATTTGAAAAATATTACTCTCTGTGACGTCACAAAGTAACTCGATTTTCCTTAGTAATATTTCAAAATTTAGTAAAATTTCGAGGTATGAGAGACCTAATATAACTATTTAACTAAACACTTACCAAGTTTAAAGAAAATCGGTTGAAAAACGGCGTCTAAAACAGGGGAATGAAATACCATGTTTTAGCATTAAAGCCGTATCGTTAACGTTTCCGACTGCGCAACAATGGGCTACTGGCCCAGGGGTGAAGATGACTCTTAACCCTCAACCTTAACACGATTTTAGAAGAAGAAACGGTAGCCCCCCTTGACTGTTTTAGGGCAAACCAGTAAACCTGTGTATAGAAACTATAAAGATAAAATTAACCATCATTAGAGTAGCATGATTTAATTTTAAGTAAAACTAATAAGTTAATATAGATCATAAGTCTCACTAAATATTTAAAATAGAAAAAAATTAAACCACTTTAAAACAAATTTACTGAATAAATAAAACATTAAGTAAAACGTAACCATGTAAAAGAAATTGATCTATTTGGGTACACTATAAATGTACAGCACCTTCAACCAACTTATTATACCAAAGTTCTTAAGCTCTTAGTCATATAAATACATACTGTATTATATTACACATATATAATGTAAAACATTTAATTAAAAATTGAAAGACTATAAAAACGCTTTTATATGCATTCAGTTTGGCCTTTAATTAAAGCCGAAATCGTTTCTTATAATGAGACTTACTATGTTGCTAAACCACCTATAGGTTGCCGGCGCCTTACCTGAAAAGGAAGATGAGTGTAAGCAAAGTACAGTAAAGTACAATAATGATAAAATACACTTAATAATAACAATGAGACTTTCTCAGTTGCTAGAAAGTTAACTATATTTTCATAATGATAAAATAATAGGACAAATACTTTAAAGCATAATGTTAAGGCACTGCTTAGTGATTCTAGTAAAAATGTCACTAATGGCCAAATAAATCTTTCAAAAGAAAATCTCAGGCATAGGAACGAGTGTATTAAGTTACGTCGAAAGTAATAGAATTAAGGACGACATCCAGGACAACAGTAAATCAATTAACTACCCCAGTACGGTCTACAGCGTCAACTAGAAACTGCGATTACAGCCTAGAACCACCTTATTGCGAATGAGATCCAAAAGGTACAAAACTATGGAAATGTTTAATTACTCTTTGGTATTTTGTATAGCTCCTTTCGATCAATGGCTAGAAAATCTCGATCAGGATTTAAAATTTCCCCTAGCTGATATTTTATTATCAGAGAATACATGTTACTTTACATGCTTGCATAGAGAGAAATTGTGCAAATTAAACCCGAAAGGTCATTGAATAAATTGCCAGTAAAAATCTGACAAAAACTAAATTAAGACAATATAGTTCAGAGATTATAATCATGATTTGCAATTATTGAGATTAATCTTCCGGCTGAAGATAATGTTGATCATAGATTATTCAATTTATATAGATTTCAATGATAACTAATTCGTTATGACATTGGATAAAGAATCACAGAGAAATTAATAATTTTTGTAATGCATACTCACATTTCTCCATTTAAACAATGATATTACTCCTTTTAAGTTGTTTCAATGGAAAAAGTGGTCATGCACTACGAAAGTACAGTAGGCCCTAATTAATTTCTGTTATTCATTAAACATTCTTAAAAAATAAGGTACCAAAGAAATTTACGTAAAATGGGCTAACTTTTATGTGTTTTGATATTCTTTTCATGGAATTCGGGATCACACATTTTTAATTTGACACGTTTAAGGATCGTTTGCTGTAATTTTGCACAGATATTAAGACGTATCTTAATAAGACAAACTTTTGTGAAAAAAGTCAACCCTGTACTTCAACCCGTTTAAGAGTTACGGATTTATTTGTAAAAAAAAAAAAAATACATGCAAACAGATAAACGGGAAACTATTCACTAGAAACGCATTCTTATAAAAAATGTATTTGTCTTCAACCGCTATATTTTTATCCAATAGCTATATAGTCGACGGTAGCTGTACAGTATACCGTTGTCCAGAGAGTTATGGGACAGACTGTATTTCAGTCCTCAGACCAATGTGACCGAGAAAACCGATGTGACTTGATGACATAATTGCTATCTGTTACCGAATCCACTCGACGTGGCATCAGCAGTAGCCTGCCAGCTGGTAATTAAACCCTCAGCAGCTACGACAGCAACTACACGAGGAATGCAAACGAGCTTGTCTTGTGCTTGTGACAATACTCATCTTCGTTAGCCACCTCTTGAGGGACCGCATTGACGATGCTTGCTTTGGCACACCGAATAATTAGGCGAGGTAATGAATGAGTAGCTCGAGAAGAATAGGAGAGGTACAAGAATAGACCAAAAGTACTTTAACAACAAAAATAAGAGCAAACTATTCAAAACTAGAAGATTCTGCGGCAGGGTAAACATGTAATTCTTTGGATGAAATATTCCGAAGAAGCTAGACAGTCTTAACAATCAAATGATGTACACTGTATAGATATCTTTAATGAAAATACTGGCGAGACAAACTTTTTTTTAAGGGAGCGTTTTGTTTAGCCCAACCAGATGTGTTTAAAGAAAAAGTCTGAGAAAACTAATATAAGATTTTAACTTTTGGAGTTTGTTTTTTTTTTTGTTTCTTTTTTTTACTTTAGTCTCAGATTTGGACGGTACAAACACCACAAACATAGGTCTTGAGATCCAAAGTAAGATTAACTGTATTGTATTGCTCCTGGAACAAATCGTCACTCAAGTAGAATATTTATTTATTAATTTTAAAGAAATATAAAAAATCATATCACTATATATCACTATTTTGAGAAAGGGGCCTCATATAAAGTAAACCCACAAAAAAGTAGTGTTTACAAGCATTATACAGTAACATTACAGAACTTCCATACAAATAGGAAGCAGAGGATCCCCACAAATTCATTTCGCGAGGCTAGGTAAATCCTCTGCGGTAGGTGCGGAATACGTATATGCATCGCGTTTTAACACCCCACACCTCCCCTGAACGTGGTACACCATTACAAACCAACGAAACAATTACCGGTACTTTTGAGATCTTTCACACGGTAGTTCAAGAGTTTACGGTTAGCTCAACTATGATCTCGATGTTGCCAAGACTTGAGACAACAAAAAACATGCATTATTTGATTTATAGTAATTAAAATAATATATACAATTTTTTTAAATAAAAAATTTAAATCACATAAAAATTACCCAGTTTTTTTCTTTAATTGTTATCTCAAAGTTTTTACAGAAGTTTGAAGAAATCGTGAACGACGTTTAAGTATCGATAAAGAAGGATACAATTGTGTTCGAAAATTATTAACCGAAAATGAACACAAAGGAACTCGTGATTGAGACAAAGAGAGGGTCCAAAGCGCTTCTTTATTATCCAATCAAGCATGAAATGGTTGAAATGGCTTGGCATGCTGAAAGGCCACTACTCAAGTTCGCTGCTACTGTATTGGTTTCACATTTCGACTTCAAAGGTGGATAGCATGCGATCTACGAGTTATGTCTTTCTAAATGTTAGTTATTTTATTAAATTTACATTTACGAACTGTAGTTAACATAAAGCGTGGTCGTTTATACGAACAATAATTAAATGCCTTTAATTTTTTAGCCAATAATTGAATTACAGTATATTTATATTGGTTAAACAAATACAAAATAGGATCCCAACATGTAAAAAATTAAAATTCTATGATTTCTTACTTAGTTTCCAATTTTGATAGAAAAATATCCAGGGAGTAATGAATACGAGAAAGAATGTTAGAATGAATGATGAAAGAATGTAAGAATGAACATGTTAATGTTCCTGTTAAATCATGTTCTAGTAGCTTATTAGTGTTCCGTTCTTTTTTGTTACATTTTGTTTTGTCCCAAATATTTCTATAGTTTTCTGTGATATTAAATATAGGCCCTAATTAAACTGTGATATTGTAGTTGGTTAGTGAAAATAAATCATATAATGTAAATACTGAAAAGTAAAATAGGTCTGGTTGGGAAGTTCCTGTTAGCCTATAAGACGTTGTCTATTACAATATTGTATTGTTTAAGGACAGAATAAATGACTATTCATTGACTATTCATTGAATGAGACATCGAATGATGGTGGAGAGGGAAGTCCATAGTAAGTGCATAAGTGAGAGAATATGATCGAGTTGGGAAATGAGAAAATCATTAACAAGGAGCAAATGAACAAGGAGTGGAAATATTAAATGATAGAGGAAGTGAGTAGTAAATGCGAGTGAAATGCATACTAATGTATACAGTGGCGAAGTAAATGCGGAAGGGAGAGAGTTGAAGAATGAATAGTCGAGGTAATAACACAGTAACAAGTGTTACTGTTAAGGGAACAATTGATTGAGTAAACGAACAAAAATAAAGAATGAGTGAAAAAGAAAATGATCGAGTGCGAGAGAAAGATAGTAAAGGGATTAGTGAACGGCTGAGTTAACGAGTACACAGGCGTTTAAAATTATGTATTATTTGACAAAGACCAAAGCATATTCATGTAAGACTTCCATAGGGGACGTTCGTTCCTAGAGGATGTTTAGATTAAAACATCTTTAGCATCTGTCACATCTAACATAATATTAAATGTCTTGGCACTTTGAGTAATAAGCCACAAACCGACGTCAAAATTTTAAGTAATTAGAAAGTTACAGCGTTTATAAGTTTTAAACCATACTAATTTAATGGAAACTTCGTTTGCTTACCATTTCCGTCTCAGTCATCCATTTCAAGTTTAGTTTGCAGCACTGGACTGTGCTAAATGATACCTTTAATTTGATGTGTATATCAACCTTTCCTTAATTTTAAGACTTCTGAACCCTGGTGGGCCGTCCTCCTAACATGACTCAAAATAATTTATAACATCAAAAGATACTTTGTGTTAATTACTATCATACCCAAAACACAAAGTGTTGAGGGGTTGCCAAGTCTTAAAAATGTATGATATCAAAATTTCTTCCAAGTCATTTCAACATTGGTTTTAGAATAGCTACTCGACAAATTGATTTGATCTTTTATTGCTTGGTAAACATTTTGTAAAACATTATTATTTTATTTCTGGACCGTACTTGGCCAGCAGATGTACGTTTTTATCATTGAATCAAATGTAAATTCAATATTTTCCCGTTATCATAATATATCCCCATTCGTAAAAGGTCTAACTTTGTTAATACATCTGCTGGCCAAGTACGGTCCCGAAATAAAATAATAATGTTTTACAAAATGTTCACCAAGCATTAAAAGATCAAATCAATTTGTCGAGTAGCTATTCTTAAACCAATGTTCAAATGACTTGGAAGAAATTTTGATATCATACATTTTTAAAACTTGGCAACCCCTCAACACTTTGTGTTTTGGGTATGATATCATTATTTTTTATCAAATTTTGTTTTAACAATACAATTTTTAAGTGTAGGAAGAGAGTTTTAATTAAAAGTTTTAAAATTAAACAGAACACTATGTAGGCTATTAACTATGTAGGCCGTAACTATGTAGCCGTAACTGTAACTATGTATGTAACTATGTAACTATGTAGGCACTATGTAGGCCGTATGTATTAGTTTGTCTGATTTTTAAACAGTAGGTAAAAATTTGTGAGGAACACTGCAGTTGTTCATAGGGTCGAATTTAGCTATTTAACTGCATTGAGAGATTGAAATAATAATGTACGAACCAATGCTGATATCCATGATTCGTAACGGAAGTGACAGGATTTATTAATTTGAAGGTCTCTTTAGCTTTGGTTACCAGCCTCCGAATTACTTTTTAGGATCAAGATACATAGGAATAAAACAAAATATTGTAAAAGGCATATACGTTTGTGCAGTGTTGATGTACCAAGTTTTATTGCTTCATCTGAAGTGTTAAAAAATGTACGGTACTCCCTAAATAACGCTGCAAGTGAAATTTTCAAACTACATAGAACTATCTTTGAGTAAAGACAACCTAAGAATAACTGCAAGTAGGCGTCACGAAAATGCGAGCCTGAATTTAAAACAGTGTTGCCGATTTGTGCCGACCTATCCAGCTGTTGGCATCTGTTATTAATTACTGCAATAATAGGAACAAAACACAACCAACAACATCGGTAGGTAAGACTAATGTAAATCAGCTTCCAGCTGATTAAATTTCCGAGCTCGTAATTTCGTGGCGCCTAGTATACTACATGGATGCTGTATAACTTCTTTGTGTTCTGGATATGAAGCGGTGTAAGACGAAATTCAAGCTATATTGATTTATTGTATAGCTGATTAAAAGAAGGGTAAAAACAATGATGATACGGATATGATTTTTTTGTAACAGTTCCATTATATTACTCTATTTTGAATATTATGAAATATTATATTTAATATGAACATTAGTCAATCATCTAACTATAAATTATCAATCAAGGTAAATTGCAATGATAGCATATTGGGAATTTTTTAATAACTAACTGCAGCAACGCCTGTACATTGCGATTTATGAAACTACCACAGTTTCTAGTTACAAAAATTCCGCTAGTAGCTTACAGTTTTTCAGGGAGTACAATAAGGAGGCCTACCACGCATGTTTTGAACACTAGGCAGATTAAGGAATGAAAGTTGTTACATCAACACTGCACAAAAATTGCATTTTTTATGGGACTATCCTATCAGTCTTTGTCACTTAGGGGACCTGCCAACCGGGGTTATTTCCTATCCAAGAAATGCGTTGTCCAAACATTCCATGGGCAATATTGTGCAACTCTAAAATTAAGCCTTTTAATTTGATGAAGATTTGGCAAATATAACATCAGATTGTTACCAAATATTACTAAATCTACAGCAGTTTAAATTATAAAAAAATCACTAGTTTTGAAGATAGAATATTTTGTTTTCGAATGTACTTATACAGACAATTTAAATCAATATTGGCAGTAAAATAATTTATTGGATTGGAGGAAAGCCAGCATAATTTTAAGTAAAATAATTTTCTGTGTAAAACAATTTATAAATGTGAGCTGATGAAATAAATGAATACGATAGCAGTGTTTTGAGTTAGATTTTTTTTTAAAAGAAATTTAAATAATATTGCCAAACTCCTGCTTTCAAATTTACGAAATGTAATCAAAGTGCTTTTTGAAAAACTCATATTTGTTTAATTTTGTGATAATAAACTTGATCTTTGTACACAAAGGTATGCACCATGTCAAGATAGGAAACTCCGTGCAAAGTTACATGGAATTCCTATTAATAGTAAAGGCGGTAGCCGTGTCTAAAAATTAAACAAATGTTTGTTGTGCGTAGGAAACTATTTTTCTAACAATTTTAGGCTACTTTTGAAAGCATATATTTTATTTCACTGAGTGTTTTCGAGGTAAGCTCAGCGATTTTTACGAGTTCAATCGATGGAAAACAAGGAATAGTTACAGCCTTTTTTTATAATTTAGGAAGTGAATATTTACCGTATTCAGCTTCGTGTCTAGGCACGCGCCGTCTGTTTCGTTAGGTGGGGCTTGGCAGTGAGACATAGGCCTACTAACAAACGTTCCACTGATGGATTTCAGAAAACTCATGAGGATTATCATATATAAGAGGATTATTATATAAACAGGCTTATTGAAAGCCAGTAGAGTGAACTTTACCAACTTAATCTAAGAATGTCACCTGATTAAATCAATGAATACGGTAACAGATGTTTTTGCTCTTCTAAATGTTAATATTGTACGTCTTCTGTTTTGTTTACCTTTTAAAATTACGAAATGTAAACAATGTTGTTTTATAAAACTTATATTTTATGTATTTTGTTATATTTAAAGTGAATTAACTTTATCTTTGTACACAAAGGTTTGCACTACGTACATATACGATGATTCCTGCAAAGTTTCGAGTGATTCCCATCAGTGATAAAGGCTGTAGCCTTGTCTAAAAATGCTTTTTGTGCGTAGGAAACTAAATTTCTACATTTCTAACTTTTTTAGGCTACTTTTGAAAGTTTATATTTTATTTCACTGAGGGTTTTTAAAGTAAGTTTGGTGATTTTTAGTGCTTATTGACCCAGTTAAACGGATTGAAAACGATTTCCGAATTAATTATGGCCTATTTGTGCCCTTTTGAGAAGTGAAAATTGGCCGTATTCTGCTTCGTGTCTATATAGGCACGCGTCGTCTGCTTGGTTGGGTGGGACTTGGCGACGTGACACGACCGTGCCACTGGATTTTGGGCGAGATCTGGGCCACCCTTTGTATTTTTGTATTTTGTGTCTATCTACGCCAGTGGCATTTTTTAACGTTTTTACGGGGAACGGTCCAAACCCAAGTCTTGTTACTATCTAACATCGACCATTTGTTAGAAAGCATCTTTAATTAATAGCCCAATGACAAATGGCAACTGGGTCCGGAATAGATCCTTTAAAAAGCTACTAACTTTCCTCAGGATTGAACCGGCAACCTTTGGATTCAAAGGCGAGGGCTATAACCACTCAGCTAACCAGCCAGTGACTCCAGCCAAGTTAGCTTAAAACTGGACCAGCTCTCGGATACACCTTTTACGGTTGAGCTCTAGCCCAGTTCCAGCAGATTTAGGAAGTAATTAAATCTAGGAGAGAAGTGGCCAGGTCTAGAGGATAATTGGGAGACGTGTAGGGGATGTCTGAGTCGATATAAAATTCAACAGTAATAAAATGAAATATTAGTTAAAAAAAAAAAAAAAAAAAAAAAAAAAAAAAAAAAAAAAAAAAAAAAAAAAAAAAAACGACGACGGTTGTACGTATTATCATAACACAAACTAAGATACCAAAATCTTCAGACAAAAGTCTAACTAGATTCTTTCTTATATACTACTACGTTATTACTTTTGTACTTATTTGATCTCTTAGTTCTTTTGTTTTGGGGAATGAGATGATAGCATAATTATTCTTCTTATCCCATTTTCTTTATTTATAAAATTTAACAGTGTAATTTGTCCATCATTATTCTTAAGAACACCGCTCATTATTGTTTAATGAAACTGAATGCTCGAATAATACAGGATGAAAAAAGTCTGGAAATGATATAATATCTATACATGTATTTTAGTAAAAAAAAACGAAAACTTTGCAAATTGATTTTGAGTGACAAAGTCTACTTCCTAAAGTACTTATTACCCTTGGACCTCCAAGGGGAGGCGAACCACAATGAGTCAGAAGAAAATCTTAAATGTAGTCATCGGTCAATATGTACATCAAATTAAAGGTCTCTAAGGACAGAGAACAATGACGCTAGCTGACTTCAAATGAATGAACGAGTCAAAAATAGCAGACCATAAAAAATTGCATTACAATCACATTGCTGAAAAAATGTAATAACTCCCGATAAACTCGACCTTTTGAGGCCAGGTTTGTGGCAAATTGCTCAAAGATGTATCATATGATGTGGGCCTGCAGTTTCTTTGACCACTACAGGGACTTTCCTAAAGGAAATCCTAGGAAAAACTTAATTGGCCTACGTCATATTCTAAAGCCTTTATAGGGCTTTGCATTTCGAGAAATGTGCCACAAAGCCGTTCTTTCTTAAGGTTAATGTTACAGGGAGTTATTGCATTTTTTGATTTGTTTTCAGCAATATGATTTTAAAGCAAAGTTAGATCGTCTGCCATTTTTAACCCACTCACCCTTTTGCTTAGCGGCATTGTTCTCTATTCTTAGAGACCTTTAATTTGACGTAATCTTGTCCTATGCTTACATTTAAGATTTTCTTTTGACTCCTTGTGGACCGTCCCCCACTTGGGGAGCAAGGACAATAAGTACTTTAGGAAGTAGATTTGTCACTCAAAATCAATTTTCAAAGTTTTAGTTTTATTACTGAAATACTTTTATAGATATTAAATCGTTTCCAGACTTTCTTCACCCTGTATGTCTTTTCAATGTAGAAGCAAGCCAAGAGGTTTCCCCATGTCAGCAAGGTGGCCCGTCATGCTTTGTACCTTTTCCATTGAATTCTATTGTCGCTTTGTGTTGACGGAAGTCTGTTTGTGGCGTCATAGAGCTTATTAATATTAAAAAGATATGAAAAGACCTCTTACAAGGCAAGGTAAACTTAAACTGGTATAATGAAAGTTTAAAGAAAAGTAGGTAAACAATGTTAGCATATCACTCTTTGTACAAACTTTATGATAAAACTGATACTATGAAGGCTCAGGCTGCGTACAATATTTATTTAGTGTTAAAGAAAAATTATAGAAATGATTTAACTACGGCTAAGAAAAACTGCTTATGATGAATATATAAACAAATCAAAAAACAAATGTAAGGCCGCCTGGGACATTATTTCTCAAGAAAATACTACAACTCGCACACCTGATATCACAATTAATCCAAATACACTGAACAGTTATTTCACAGACATTGTTGATGAGCTGGCCTCACAAGCTGGAAACACACACATCTCAGCCCTTCTCCTGGGAATCTCCTGGGAAGCACCAACACAGCTCTTGGGAATACACAATTTAATTGGACAACAATCACTCCAGAGGAGGAGGTAATTAAAACTGTTGCTAAATTTTCAAACTCTAAATCAATGGATCATTTTTGGTTATCAAATTTTATAATTAAGAACACAATACACTTTATCTCCACACCATTAGCCACAGTATTATATAAATGTCTCCTTAAAGGTTACTTTCCAGATCAATTAAAAATCTCAAAAATCACCCCAGTTTACAAGACAGGAGACAAATCTTTATGTCAAAATTACCGTCCTATTTCTACAGTTCCAATCATCTCTAAAGTTTTGAAGCTCTCATTTTGAAACAATTAAGTAGTTTTTTTTTTTAATCAAATAATTTGATATCAGAATCTCAATTTGGATTTAGAGCTGGTAAATCAACTACCATGGCCATTTCTCAAATCTCTGATTTCATCGTCAATGCTTTTGAACATAAAGAGTCGGTATCCATGCTGCTTTTTGATTTGACTAAAGCTTTTGACTGCATCCCTTTTGACATTCTTTTGGATAAGATTCGCTTCTATGGGCTCAATAATAATTCAATAGATCTCATAAAGTCATATTTGACTGGTAGGAGGCAATATGTTAGCGTTCGGGGGCAAAATTCATCATCATCAATCATAAAAGCAGGAGTTCCGCAGGGCTCAGTTCTTGGCCCTTTCCTCTTCATAGTTGCCATCAATGATTTGCCTAGCAATGTTCCTGTACAATGTGTGATTTATGCAGACGATACCACAATTTTTACTTCTGATAAAGTCTCCAACAACCCCTCTAAGATTCTTTCTGATGCTCAGGATGTAGTTCTTAAATGGTTTTCTGCAAATAAACTGATTTATAATCAATCCAAAACACAAAAAATTGAATTCTCACTTACACTAAGACATTTAGATCAATCAGTCAAGCTTCTGGGTATTCACTTGGACAGTAAATTAAACTGGAAACCCCATGTCGATTCTTTAAGTAAGAAACTTTCTAGAGTAACCTTTCTATTTTTGAAACTATCTAAAACTTAGTTAGTGAAAACTATCTAAAACTTGCATATTTCGGGTTGTTCCAGTCTCACTTTCAATATGGACTTCTAACATGGGGTCATTTTTCACATGTTAATGAAATTCTCCTACTTCATAAGAAGATTATTAGAATCATGGCTGGGGCTGGCCCTGTTTAACATTGCAAACCTCTTTTTGTTAGGTTAAACATATGTACCATCATTAACCTGTACATTTATAATATTTTAGTATACACCAAAACTAATTTGAATGAGTTTCTCACTAGGCAACATTTCCATACACACAACACCAGAAGAAAAGGACAACTGGACATTCCACAGCACAGGTTGGCTCTTACAGGTAATTCTTTTAAACAAAATTGTGTGAAATTTTACAATAAGCTGTCTGAATCTCTCCATGATGCTAAATTAACAACTTTCAAAACTAGAGTTTATAATTGGTTGGTTAAAAATTCTTTTTACAATATGAAAGAGTTTATTGTTTCCCAAACAACTATGTAAGTTTTTTGGTTGGGTTTAGTTACAAGTCTTTTACACTTTTGTAATTGTGACAATGCCTATTCCAAGATTGTACACTGGTCAATGGCAATAAAATATTCTGATTCTGATTAATGAATGACTTCCAATGTTTCATTTTGCTTTAAAATTTTGAAATTTATGTTGAGTGTGTAACTATTATGTAAAATAACAATTAAAATATTGCAGGGATAAATTAAAGTAACAATTACCATTTAAATGACTATTGTCGTTTTAAAATTTAACTTAATCCCATAACGGCCATACTTACACAAAATTTAAGAGATGTTTAATAAGAGAAAATATTTGGCTACAAGATAGTTATTTTTAACACTTTCATTAATTTTAGCATCGGAGGATTAAAAAAACTCTCCGCCAGACATTCATGAGAAACTAAATCATAACCATTATTGGCATCATGGATAGAGCATAAAAGGTTTATAAAATAATAAAAACTATTCGGTTTTTGTAGAAAACTATGTTTTTGTTGGAGTATTTTGCAACAAATTATTGTACAAAATGGATTATAAATATACAATCCTCAATTAAAATATTCATAATCGTAGCCCTGAAGCAGTAAAACGAGCAGATCCCTATTTCATTTACCTGTATTAACAGTTTCAAACATTGTTTAAAAAATTATTTATAGGTAAGCTGTGATGTGGTAAAGGAAGTTTTCATCAAAACTTTACAAAACAAAGGAAAACGGGGTTGTAAACTCAAAATTTAACTTAGACGTCGTTTTATTCTAACAATGGAATTTTAAATTAATTCAATGCATTTGGCAAACTTTCTAAGCTTACTTATTTTAGTTATACTGAAAATTTCCATAGTGAGACTTGGAAACTTGAGAGCATACATGTTTCAACACTTGCAATAGTCGCTAACTGAGTCTTGAAATTATTTTGTCTAAAGAAGCACAGGGAGTTACTTGTAAAGATCCTTTATCACCAATTTCAACCATTATATCTTCTCTAAATACTGTATTAAAATATTATTATTTTGTAATCGAAGAGATGCATATGAGGTGCAAATGATGTTCGAAATCAATTTGATTATATTACTGGTATACGAGTTAAATATAAATAAATTTTAAACAGAAAAAAATTATTAATTTAAACTAAAATTCAGGACTTAATTAAAGTTTTGTGTGATAAACCCGTTGTGTTGTGAATAGGGTTTACTAATGTTTATTTGTGCAGAAAAAAAAACTTTATGAATTATTTAATCATATTTTTACTGTAACATTTTATATGGTAATTTTTTATTCGAGCTCAAAACTAGTAATATCAAACAGACAATAGGAATTATTTGTAAAAATTAAAATAAAATAAATGTTTATATAAAATTACATTAACTCCAAAACAGGAGTTTAGATTCTATTTTTAAGTATAGTAGTCGGTTATTTAAAATATTTTGCAAATAAATATCTAGTATATTTGAGGATTCCAGACACGCGTAAGAAAATAATTTTATGTTTTATAATACAAAGAAGCACCAGGTGCTCAACGAATGTCAGGTCTGTAAAGCAAAACATGTGTGTCATGTCTCGAGGTTCCGCATCAAAATTGAATTTTCTGGACAAAGAACCTTCCTTGAACCTGCCTTCTGTTCACTGGCTTTTATCCCTCTATGTCTTGTCCTGATGACTCTACCACGAGTAAAATATTTCTTAAAATGTACGTATAACTATCTCAGTGATGTTTCTTATTAAGTAGTACATAGAAAATAAAATGGAGGTAAAATTTTCGCTACCAGTATGAACTACATTGTATGTTTCCCGTACCAATCAATAATAATCAGGCAAAACAAAACAACTCTGAAAATTATGCAATAAAATGGATTATAGATAAGGGTTTACTGTTTTTACAGGGCTTGTAACAGTTCTTGAGGTTAATAAAAATAACCAAAATGATAAAAAAAATAACCTTGAATAAACCCAAAATGTGGCTATAAATTCTAAAAACCGGCGTTTATCGGGATATTAGATATATATAGGCAATAAAAATGTCGTAGGACATTTTTGAACTAGATCAGCAATCATGTACTAAAGCAATAATATAAAAAATTTCAAATAAAAAAAATTCTCCCCGATTCGTTTTTTTATTTATTTTTTTCATTTCTTCCTTTCTTAAACATTTATGTAGTTTTTACGAGTATAAAATCGATTAATAAAAGCCTAATTGCCCTCAAAAATTTAAAAAAATAACCAAAATACCCAAAAATGTTTTATGCCAGGTGGATATTCGTTCTAATCTGAAGGTTCGATCATGAGAAAAGTGAAAACCGTTTTGATGGATCGAAAGCGGACCTAGCTAACTTTGTTCAATAAGCGTTAAGTCATTATGACTAATGAATCAGCTGTTCTTTCTTTATAACTAAGCTACACCTCATTTGATTATTATCACACTCACCCTTTAGTCATATACACCTGAAAATACGCACCACAAAGTGCGCCGATGTCTTAATTAATGCATCTAATATATCTTAAATTAAATTTATAATGGATGAACTCATTCAAAATAGTTACGTTATTGCTGTAGAATAGAATTAAATACTTTACATTATATATGTTGTTATACCTCTATTATTTCCTTCTAACCTATATTTAAATAAAACACAATATAATGTATGGATAAAAACAAATAAAACTGTCTATAGAAATGGCGGTTGTACCCGGATTCTTGACAGTTGCACGGCCTGCTCGGTGACAGGCAGTTCGTGTGACAAACAATTGATCAGTTCGCCGCCGACCGGGACCCACAATCAACGGCGTTTGTTGATTGCCAGCAGCGATTGTTGATTGGCGTTGATTGATTGACGAAGGCAAACAAATACTTGACTGGACACTCTTTCTGCATGGCAATAATACCACTCTAAGACTCAACATTGATCTATGACGAAAGGTTGTGTAAGCAATAAAGAATTTGTAATACTCTGATAATGTTGCTGCTATGCTCTTTAAAACCAACATTTTGTGCCTAACTTTTATATATACTAACTGATAGAAGGTAATATATTACTTCTGCTCAAAACTTAAGATGGTCTATAATATTGACTAATCTCACGAGTTATTATAATAAACTACTAGGAGAACTAGATAATAATTGAAATGGTCATGGTCATATCTGAAGTGTGTTAAGGACTTTTATTTCTACACCTTAAATAAAATGGCAAAATCCAATTTTATAACATCTTCACTAGATATACACTACTTTTGAAGGAAACCTTCGCTAACAATAAGGTAGCTGTTTAACATATAAATCATCAGTATTGTGTATTATGTAAACTTGCTGAAGATGATATTGTTTACATCTGTTTCTTAGTTCAATATAAACCATTCAGTTTCCATTATGGTGGGAATATAAAAAAAACACTACATCAGCAGAAGATAGAAGTAGTTATTTGTACGGATTATCTTTGTCTGGTGTTGGCATATTTTATACCTATTTAAAAAAAAATAACGTGTGTTAGATATAGGCAAGACATTACCAGTCTTCTAAATTATATGCACCCGAAAGTCTAATTCACTCATTCGCTCATCGGGTTATCAGAAATTCGTCAAGTGTCGGTAAGGTAGATTAAGGAGAACTCTTGGCGCTTTCGGTTCCTTGACCTCCAACTAACTGAATCTTTATAATAAAATTGTCAGCTGGATAATTAAAATTGATGTGTAGATTTTCATATGTGAAAATAAAATACTGTTTAGTCACAATAGTTTTATTGCAAAATTCATCAAGGGAACAGATTAAAATATAAATACCAGGTTTACTTCTCGCTTGAGACTCACTATAGATTGTAATATATATATATATGTGAGTTTAGTGCAAAGAAAAATTATATCTACCTATGCTAAATAGGGAGTTGATTTTTTTAGACAAGTCCTGGTAAACAATAAAGCATTTTCTTCCTAACAAATCCACTTCATGAAACCCGATCAACCCTAACAGTTAGGGTAACTAATTGTTTTCAGACAATTTAACTTGCAAGCTGTCAATAAAAACTTCCTAGAAAATGAAATTGTTCTTGGTTAAGATTTGTTAACAAACAAGACATTCATGATAAGCTGATTTTTTACAGTTATGGCCTTGAATATGTTAACTCTATTAAAAGGAGCCCTGGCCATCTTGGAAACTACGTTTGGACTCGAATCTCATTGTCCAAATTTGCGTTAATGGTCTTAACTTCAACAACATCGAAGGGTTGTGTGTGACAAAGTGAAACCAAGCATTAGTGATGGGCAAAACGGCTCTTCTTGGTGAATCGATTCGTATGAATCACTCAATTTCAAAGAATCGAAAATTGAACCGATTCATTTCGTTCGTTTGATTCAGTTGTTTCTCCGTGCTATTTAAACATACGAAATCGGTTGCAAACGGTTATTGGACGCTCCCCCTACCCTACAATACATGTCAGACGTATAATCGATTCGCGAACCGATTGTATTAAAATCAACAGGTTCTCCTTGCTTCCTAACCCCAATATAGAATCGGTTGTAATCGATTATTTGATTCTGTCTTTCCCCATAAATACATGTCCAGCGTCAATGTTCGATTTGCGAACCGATAGTTCATATACAAATTGGTTTCGATTCACGAAACAAAATAAGCAAAGACAGGTGTTATGATGCGCATGCGCAGACGCTAAAACTTCCGCGCGAAATGAAAGTGGAGACGGAGAGGAAGTAAAGAGCCAATAGAAGAACATGTCGACTGATCAGCTGACATTTCTGCTCAGCTGTCATGCTTATTGTACCCAAGGTCGTCGAACTTGACCTATTTGCGATTTGTCTCTTCCGTCTGTCCCGCTCTTCGCCCCTCACTCCCCAGTCCACACTGCATTAAATTAATTTACTATCAACTTAACATTGTAAACATTTTATGGAAACAAAAATTATTTTAAGAAATTATTTCTGGCCTTGTATGTAGGGTGTATTCACTCTGTTGACATTATAAACAGCAATTATTTTATCCGTGTTATCCAATTATTTTAAACAGTATTTGTGTTTTATCCGTATTACTTGTGTTTTATTTGTATCACTGTGCAGTGGTTCCTGACAGACAGACAAACTGACTTTTGCTACACAATTGTTATAATTGTTCTACAGCAATAAAGAGATTATTATTATTATAATTATTAACTGAAAAATATTAATGTGTAATAACCACTGTTGTCTAGAAGCACAATGTTTTGGGTAAAAATAAAATACATCGTCTGTCCTATTTTTAACACTGACCTTCTCCCACTGTAGAGTCTCCCCCTCTCACCAATAATATTTTTTTTTGTTATTTAAACCAGAGTTATAGAATTATAAATTATGAGAGTAATCAGCATATGTATTCTATTAACAGTAATTTACTTTAGTTATTTTATAACGGATCCATTAATTTCAAAGATGTGGGATAAATTAATCAGTTAAAGCCGTTTAGCTTATTGATTCGCGAACCGAACTATAAGTTATATCAATATGTTGTCAAAATATGGAACACATTACCGATTCGCGAATCGGTTTTTGCGGTAAATAAGTCGTTTAAAGAAACAGAGAAGGTAACAGATTCGAACAGAACTATGGGACCTCACCAAAACATCCCGCCCAAACATATAACCAATGAGCGAGCGTCTAGAGCTTCGTCTATCGGCTATTCTCTACTTCTCTCTTCCTTCTCCTTCAACTATCCCCCTCCCCCTCTAAACCCACCTAGCGTTGTGGATGTACACAATTGAATCACGATTCGCGAACCAATGACAACGACAACACTATACAGTATTCTCATTTGGTTCGCGAACGAAACGAACCGAACCACAAGAACGCGAGCAAGAAACATTCTGCAATTGATTCGCGGCACGAATCGGCTCTTTAAGAAATTGAGTCATGATTCGTTTGATTCACCCGTTGATTCGTTCAATTTGAACGACTCGTTCGCGAATCGCCCATCACTACCAAGCATTAAGGACCTCTCCTGTCACTTTGAAATATGTTACATTTAAATAATTTATTTTATAACTTAATTGTTCATTAGTATCACTACAAACTAAGGCTAAGCAACCTCTCATGTACAACCCTAAAATATTTATACAAATCCCAAACTTAATCATTTTGTGGAACATTGAAACCAGCTAATAATCCAAAATACCTAACAATATTCAGCATTTCACTTGCTGAAGTTTTTTTTAGTTCCAATTTGAAGTTGACTTTGAACTCATTTAGTGGCAGGGTTTTTCTCAAGAGACGAAACAATTTATCTTGCAGTGATGGTACCTCAAATGTCGGTAATGTTGTACAACGATGTTTCAACAGTTTGATCACACTTTTCTGTTGAAAGTCCAATTCATTCAGTTTCTCTCAAGAATTATTGAAGGCAGTTTTTACTGTGCGAACTGTGTTTGCTAATTTTGTTATTCAACCAAATTTCATACCATAACTGCCTGTTTACTTCATAGCTTATTAATTGCTTTAGGAAAAACAATTTGTATTAATTTTCAAAATGTTTATTAATTTATCACTTATTTTTTCGTATTATTCAGTTGAACCAAACTTTATTGTTATCAGACCAAAGTTCGGTACTGTAGGGAGCGATTAAGAGAGCTTCTTCTGTAATACTAAATTATTGAGTACAGACTTTATATTTCAAGTACATAAAAGGTCCTGTAAAATGTTTTATTAAACAGGTCTAGTAATAAAATAATTCTTATCAAGTGACCATCAATTGAGTCACATCAAGTCTCTCACACATACAAGGCCACATATCTTAATTGTAAATGTGTGAGGACATGGCGTTAATAAATCTTTTGTGTTATAATAACAAGTCTGATCAGTCTCTTCTACAAGCCAGGCATGGCAATGGTTATAAAAAACCATTGTTTCAAGGAGAAGACAAGAAAATTAAATCTCATTCTTAGTGCAAAGAAAAATTCTATCTACTATTGCTAAAATAGGTCGTTGATTTTCTTCGGACAAGTCCTAATAAACAATAAAGCATTTTCTTCCATACAAATCCATTTCATGTAACCCGATCAACCCTAACAGTAAGGGTAACTTCTTGTTTTCAGACAATTTAATTTGGAAGCTGTCAATAAAAACTTCCTAGAAAATGAAAATGTTCTTGGTTAAGATTTGTTCACAAACAAGTGATAACCATGATAAGCTGATTTTTTACAGTTATGGCCTTGCATATGTTAACTCTCTTAAAAGGAGCTCTGGCCATCTTGGAAACTACGTTTGGACTCGAATCTCATTGTCCAAATATGCGTTAATGGACTTAACTTCAACAACATCGTAGGGTTGTGTGTGACAAAGTGAAACCAAGCATTAAGGACCTCTCCTGTCACTTTGAAATATGTTACATTTAAATAATTTATTTTATAACTTAATTGTTCATTAGTATCACTACAAACTATGGCTAAGCAACCTCTCGTATACAACCCTAAATTATTTATACAAATCCCAAACTTAATAATTTTGTGGAACATTGAAACCAGCCAATAATCCAAAATACCTAACAAGATTCAGCATTTCACTTGCTGAAGTTTTAACATATACTTAAGCCCCTTCTTTTTTCAGCAAGATGTTGGCTTAGACCCATTTTCAGGAAAAAAATCTAAATCCCTTAGTTTGACTTGTAAAATTGTAAAACTTGGCAGAAACCAAGTAACTTAACAACAAATTACATGACATAACGCGCGACTCCAGACATATTAAAACATATCAAAATTCTCGAGATTTAACCAACAACAAGGCTCTTTTATCCCAGTTGAACTAACATCATTCTTTTCTAGATGTTCTTCATATGTCTTCATTGATCTTAAAATGTCAGAGTTTTCAAAACCCATTCTTTGAGAACTAAACTTGTTATCTTTGCACAATCTACAAAAATAATTTGCAGAAAATGATTCGGTCATGCATAAAATTTGATTCAGTCTTAGTTTATTACCAACCAATGACCCAACATGAAACTTAACATACCCACTGAAAATATTTGAGTTGACATGGACTCCCAGTACTGTGTAAAACGTTTAGTTCCTCAATGACTGGTTGAAACACCTACTTATTTCCACTTCTTAATCTATCAGATAATAAAATAAAGTCAAAATGAAAGTATGACGAAAAAGAGAATACCAATGTATTCGAAGGGCATGTAATGACACATAAACGCCCCCAAGTTTATGAATGCCGGAACTGCTGCCTAGAGGGTATGAGATCTCAAAATCATCGTAAAACACTACCAAAGAAAGAGACAGTGTGTGAACACCATCAACTTCTTCTCTATTAATATAGTACTTTTCCCAATCAGACCCTTGAATAATGTTTTGAAAACAAGGGCCTTTGTGACGTCTTTGTGACATCTTGCGAGAAGTTTCAAGGGTACAATGGTGAATTCAAGTATTTAATATAGTTTAAGACCTCATCCAAGACTCCTTATAGAGAAAAGTATTTTTGTTAAACATCTCTCAATACAATTACGCTCATTGTGCAAGGAACCATTTTTAAAGAATGGTCCTCTTCGACTTGCTTTGTTTCTTGGCGATAACCTAAGACAATTCCTTTAGGATGCACTTAAGAACCCAAACATTCAAACAATTGTAATCGTTTATGTTCCGATGAAAAGGGTTCTATACATTTAGCCTATCCATAGTCTTCGACGTATAGTCATCAAAGATTTTGAGCATGTCTTGTGAGTTAACAGCCCTTGAATCCCTAGTGATCTGGGCCAGATCTGAGCCGACATCCAAAGTTGGCAAGAACGGGGCTTCAATTTTTCTGGTCCAGTTCTGGGATGCTCAGATCTGGCTCAGTTCTGGCCAATTTTGGAAGTGGCCAGAACTGGGTATAGATTCTGAGCCAGTTGTGGACAATTTTGAAAGAGTCCAGATTTGGGCGAGAAATGAAATAAATCAGTGAGAAACCAGCTTCATCCTTGCTGAAAGGAAAAAATATGAAACAGTACAAATGATTATTTGGAAAAAAGAAAGAATTTATTAAACTAATTTAGTTACCTTTATAAAATGGAATACAGAATAGCCGTTCATAAAAATGTACAGGATTAAAAGCAACAAACTGATATAAAATATAGCCTACATAACAATACCATAGATAATATTTAAAATCAAATTAAATAAATAAAACCATACACAAGGTAAAATAAAAACAGCACAACTTATAAACTACGAAGTTTTACTCAATTCACACAGTCGAGTTGAAAGCTGTTTTTTCACATATCCTTCCTCCTCAATTTTCAATTGCTTCGTATCACCGGTTTTCCGAGCAAACTCTGAAAAGGAAAAGTAATTAGATCATACAAATTACAATCACAGAACAACGGAGGATTTAGTGATATTGTTGCAGAATGAGGAGGAGGCCTGCATAAAGAACAGCCCTTTTTACATTTAGTTACAGCTCACAGAAAACAAACCTCCTGATGTCAATGATCGTATGCATTTACTCAGAAGTTTTTACTTACTGCAAAATTTGAATAAAGTAATTTTTGTATATGAACAACACTCGCAAAATCGTACATTGTGTGTTACCCCGCCGCTTAGCAGACGACACAACAGGGTGCATTGCCATGCCATGCATTAAGCTTCACCATGCTGGCACCATCAACAGCCTTCCGCACTTCTGCTTCGCCAAGTTCTCCCCTCTTCATCGGAATTAATACCTATGCTTTACGTACTTATTGAAGTGTTATTACCGATATGTAAAATTATTTCACCTGAACAGGCCTGTCTGTATGTTTTTAACAAATCTTAAAACACATTCTTGACAACACTCCGGAATTTATATAAAATAATAATCGGAACCTCAGCAAAGATATTAGTGAAATCTTTTCATCTATACTGGGGAAATTCTTAGCAAAAAGACGAAAAACAGTATGACGTCTCATTCAGTGACAATGAAACTATCTTTTTGATTCTTTTGGTACTTAAACCAAGGTGGACAATGTACCAAGTGTTAATTATTCAACTTTAACATCCTCATCATCATATATGACTCAGGCCAAATCCAATATTGCTTAAAAAGAGTAAACGGAGGATGGTATATATTATATAATGAAGTAGTTGTAAAAATAACAAACAGAAAACAATTCCCTCCTAAACCAAAATAATTATGTTCACTGAATTTAGCTGCATATTTTTGAACCCATTTTTATTATTAAAAAAAATAATCATAAGCACACAATTTATAGATGCAGTACCTAACAATTAACTACAATTAGAATTCATTTAGAAATTTATAATTTTTTTTTTAAGTCAGACCTTTTTGTGTTTAGTTTTAAATTAGTTAAATTTATAAGCAGGTGGTGGTTTTTTTTTTTTTTTTTTTTTTTTTTTTTTTTTTTTTTTTGAGGGAGAGGCGGAAAAATGCATTACGCACACAGGTGGCCAGCCTGTAGTGTGGGGCTCCCCTAAAAACGGGTTTACCCACTAAAAAACCTCCTCTACTCTTTAGGAATCTAACCTGGAATTGTT
Source organism: Neoaliturus tenellus (assembly GCA_030545055.2). Lineage (NCBI taxonomy): Eukaryota > Metazoa > Arthropoda > Insecta > Hemiptera > Cicadellidae > Neoaliturus > Neoaliturus tenellus. The sequence goes on from CM061531.1 coordinate 209,173,293, forward strand.
TGTCACATTACGTCAGGCTAGGCCTAAATTTGGCTTACGCCCGTGGGGCTCGCTCCTTATCCAGCCGCTCGATCAAGGGATCTGGGCCACTTCGCGGTCCAGATCGGTTTTCTTTTCCAGGAGGATGCCCCGGACGAACTGTGACAAACAATCCCAGTTGCCCTCATCCTACAAAATCTTTTGGCAGACCGAGTCCACCGAAAATGCACCAAAGATTTGTGTGGCCTCCAGGCGGGGCCCTTCCCAACGGGGACAGCGGAAGAATGTGTGTTGCGCATCGTCGGGAACACCCGGGCAATAAATGCAGTCCGGTGAACCGGTCTTTCCCATCCGGTTCAGGTACGACCGAAAATAGCCGTGACCTGTCAAAAATTGGGTCAGGTAGCAGTCCACCTCCCCATGCCGCCGTTCCACCCATGGTTGGACCTGCTTGATAAGTCGCGCAGTCCATCGTCCTCGGGTGTCGTGCTCCCAGCTGTGTTGCCACTGCTGGAAGGTTCGGGAGCGCTCTTCTGTTCTTGCCGTGTCCTTGCCGATCTCGCCTTGTCTCTGATAAATCGCTTTCCTCTCCCCTGCCAAGAGCTTGACAGGGATGACTCCGGCGACCACCAGGACGGCAGGCTCGGACACTGTCCGGTAGGCGGAACACACCCGGACCGCTTGACGCTGAACCCGGGCGAGTCGCAACCTGTAGCACTCCTTATCTAGAGCGCCTGCCCACACCTCTGCCCCGTAAAGAAGCACGGACTGGACCGCGGACATCAACAGACGTCTTCTGCTGGATCGGGGCCCCCCGACATTGGCCATCAGCCTACTAAGGTAAGTCACTACCTTAGCGGCCTTGTCCGCCGTACGGAAGATCTGATCCCTCCAGCTAAGCAGGTGGTGGTGGTGGTTGTATGACTGTGACTGATAGTCACTTCGGTAGTTCGGTAGGTTGAAGGGTACAGTTGGCCGAAGCATGGTCTCTTGGAGGAGGACCAAGTCTGCGTCGATGTCCTGCAGAAACTGGATCAGCTCTTGTGGACAACAGTCTTGTTTAGAACTTCCACCAAGTGGGTCAGTAAGAATAACACTGAGTGAAGCTGGACAATGATCTCGGAGATCTGAGCAGAGGGACTGGCGGAAGAAGCTGAGGCGGCAGGTCCGCCTGTGGGCGGCACTGCAACGGTGGAGGTTCGCTGGGCACGCACGGAGGAATGCAACCGGCGGGGACGATCCTCGGTTACTTCCAAAGGTTGGACGTCCATGGCAGCCAGAGGTGAATCGTCAGGGCCATCGGGATCACCACCGTTGGCAGGGGGAGTGGCAAGACGACGATCACGGTTCAAGGGGTTCCTCGGCTTCCTATGACGCCTGTGATGAACATGAACGAAGCCATCTTGATCAGAATCAGAGTGGGTCTCAGCAACTGGTGACTCAGGAACTGGAGAAGGGCGGTTCTGTTGATGAGGTTTGGCCTGAGAAACCTTCGATGAGGCAGTTGGGGGGCTTGGAGGCAGCGGGCCGCGGCGTAGGTGGTCTTCTTCTCCGCCTTGAAAGCCGAGCAGCCACGGTAGTTGGACGTGTAATTCTCACCGCAATTGCAGCAGCTGGCAGGTGTAGCGTTGTCCTTGGGGCAGAGTCCTCCGGGGTGCGGGCCTCCGCAGCGGACGCAACGCGTGTCGCGATGGCAGTTGCCCGAACCATGGCCAAAAAGCCCTGGCAACGGTGGCACTGGATGGGCCCCCAGGGCGTTTGTACTGCCGCACCTCATCCTTGCAGTACAACATCTTCGTACAGTTAGTAGGGGACCCAAGCCCTCAAAATCCCAATGAGGCGATACCCGAAAGATATACTCTTGGTACCAATTCAACCTTATTCTGGGTACACTAAGGGTCACCAAAACCAATGTTGCCAAGATGAACTCTCTTGCAAAAGTGGTTTTATCCTGTGTTAAAAAAATATGAAAATTTAAGTGATTTTTTTAATGTACCTGTTGCATAATAATAGTCATAGCTCCATTGTTTTTCGGTCTATTTTGATAAATTAAAGATAGAAATGTACACAAAAAGTAGGGAAACGAGACTAATGAATTTTAAACGATTTTATTACACCGGAAAGTAGTTAAAAATCCTCTGAAACAAAAAATATTGTTCTAAAATATATTTCTATTTGTTTCCAATTATGTGTACGTCATAACAATGGCTCCAACGTCACTAAATATGATCCTAATAGATAGATTAGGTAATTTACAACAATTTGTGTCTCTTATATTTTTTACCTATGAAGTGCCGTTTTCGAGTAAAATGTAATTTTACAAAGTTTGTCAGGTCGAGGGCCGCGCTGTTGGCAGGTCTCGTCGACGTAGACCGGCGCACAGAGCAGTCATCAAGCATTCTATTGTCATTTTGCCAAGTTAATATTTAATCTAAACTGCTTTCATTGCACCTGCTTGAACATAAATTGCCATTACCCTGTTGCAGCAGTCCTGCGTACTCAAAGTGTTTTGAATTGTTCCTATAACAAATTTTCATCGCCAAATTGAATGTTTGGATGGTTAATTTTTTTCTGCAGGGTTACAAATTTAAGGTAATTAATAGATAAAAATGGTGTGTCGATATTTTTTTGGAAAAAATCTGTATTGGTACTTTCAGATCTTACAAATTTACAATTGCAAATCGTAACAATATTTCTTTACTATTGATGCAAACACCATAACCCATTAAAATTTTTATATGAATAATTAATTAGTTGTATGCAGATATATTGTAAACTATTTAAACTAATATTATTTTAATACAAAAAAGGGAAACCAGAGATTGACTATTTTGTGACATTTCGTTGATTACTCTTGCCAACACTGCACAAACGTTTTTTTCCATATACAAAATTCAATGATAATCCTCCCATATCAGCAGACTTAAAGCTTCAAATTAGGGTCGGACAATAAAGATGCTATCCACAAATTAAATTTGGAATTTTCGCATAAGAATAACATTTTATTTTTATTTAATAGACAACAACATACATAGAGTACATTTTAATTGAAATTGGGTTGAGCATTTTAAATATCTGATAACTTACAGCTGTAATTTCTTGTGATCACTAGTATCCACAATATTGGATCGGTCGGATTTCATTGATTTAGAACTACATGTAACTTTTGTATTGTATCAAAATAAATTGTTCGATATCGAGCAACACGTGCACTAGTTGTAAATTAATAACTTTTGACAGACAAAAAATTAACACAATTGATCGCTTGAGATTGAATGCCAGCCTGAAAATTGTTTAGCCCTTCAGGTGAGCTCGTTCGCTACGCTCACTCGCCCCAAGTTTATTATAGTATCCTCTAGTCTTTTATTTTCAATCTTCCCTCAATTCTTCAAACGAGGACAGATATGTATAAAAGTAATATTCCTAAATATGTTCCAATAGCAAAATTGTTGCTTCCATAAGAATAACATGACAACTTAACTTTGAAGTCGTGTGGGGCGGAGCCCCATTTAGAACCTGGATAAAAAGTATCCTATATGTCCTCCCCCCAACTTTTCAGGGAAATTGGTCCATCAGTTCTTGAGTGCTGTAACTTGAAATGGTGTAACTAACACGATTTTTTATACTATACCACCATCGATTTTAGAAAATTTTTCAAATTTTACTATTGTTTCATGAGAATAATATTTCACATAACAATAGCTTAAAGTAATTATATAAACGACAAAGTTGTGAGAAACCTTCTTTTAAGGGCCGATTAGGCTTAATGAAGCTTGTTACTGTTAGACTACTTTTGTCTTATGGGGTAGTTATAATCCATAATCAATATTCGTTTCGAATCAACTAACAAAGAAAATTTAAATGTGAAAATAAAATCAATCTTGTAAAATATTTGGAGAAACATTCAAGCACAAAAAACTTTATTATCTATAACTCTGATAATCGTACCATAACTGTTTGAAACTCAACAAAGTTTTATGAATTATGTAGGCATAATATAAATTACTAACGAAAACGAAACAGAGTTACCAATGCATTGAAGGTCCAAAATAGTCAATACACGATTTTCTTGTTTAATCAATCAATAATACACAACATCTGAGACAAATATAGTGAAAGTTAGTTTTCTATGTGTGAAAGTATGATAAAAAGTATATTTGGTTAACAACATTAATAAATACCCCCGTCGCAGCAGACCTGAGCACACAGCGAATTTCTAACAGGATTCCTTTTTTTTTAATTCCCCCATAAACACCATGGGAACGAGGATGTTGATTTGCTGCCTTGGGGGTATTGCAAGTAGATATATGAAAATCCATTCCCAGTACAAGTAACTAAATTGAATCAAATTCTGATATTTTTCTTTTTCCCCATAAACTTCATAGGGGTCTTGGGGTTGATCATGTATGTTTGCCACCATATGAGTGCTGGAAGTAAATATAAGCTAACCCCTTCCTAGTGAATGTATATACCAAAGTTGATTAAGTTATGTCAATAAATAAGTGAGATACAGGGTTTTGTTAATTCCTCTTAAGAATAACATGAAAAACATATTTTTGTATTTCTCCGTAACCTGATAAGTTATGTTAAGAATTCAAAATACTAAATTGTTTGTTTTTTAAGCTCTTTTAAATGGTTTTAGTTAACTTTGTTCAATTTTGAAAACTTATGTCCAAAAATGCCAAAAACCTGATTTTGGCTCTTTTAAAACCCCATAAAACCCTGTTCCCATAACCTGATAATGCTGGTTCGCGAACTCATGAAAATAGATCTGGTCCTACAACTTCATACCAAATTTCATCAAAATTCTAGGTCCCGGTCAAAAGTTATTAGTTCCACGGACATATATGAAAATGAACGAACGGTATTTTTGGCGTCTGGGGACATCAAAATGAAAAAGTAACCTGGTCCCGTAATAGCGTATTCCCCATAGGGAAATTCACTAAAACTAGGGGGCCCATGGGCAAAATTCGCATTTTGCAATGTATTCCTTTCCATTTGTGAAAAACTGGGCTACAGTACAATTCAAAGGAATTATGCCTTTTCAAACAATATTTATGTTGATTATGAAGTAAAAGACAAACTATTTTTGTTTATAATATATATTTAAAATTTATCTGAAAGTAATCTGTTGTTAAGTTACAATTCGCATTTTAAAATCTTTTATGAAATTTTGTCAACATTTTAAAGCGCCCTCTAGAACTAAATCACAGACACAAAGGCTAGGGGGGCGAAGCCCGAAACGAAATCATTCGCCCACGCGCTATATCATAAGATTTAAAATGCCACATCAATCTTAAAAATCGGTTAAGTAGGTAGGGAGGAAAAGGGATGTAACAGACAAAACCCTTATAGAATTAAGAATAATTATGATACATTATGGCAAGAATATTGAAATTTTATGTAGTATAATTATAAAACCTTTTATTGGTATGGATAACTGTGTTATCGAAATAAATCGAAAACTAAACCGGTTTGCAGGGATTTAATATTAATAATATGATCCTTATTTTTAAAGCTACAAGTATTCGTGACTGATTAAATTCAAGAACTTTTCATTAAAAAGGCTGTATGAAGGACATGAAGGCTGTATAAAATGGATATATTTTGTTCAGTGTTATCAATAGTTATCAAACGCTAAGCAACGAAATGTCACAAAATAGTAATTTGTATAGTCTGAAAGTAATACATAATACAGAACTTCAAATTTATATCGATAAACCATTTTATGTATAATTTCATTTAAATTTGAAACCATGCAGAAAAAAATAATCCTGCAAATCCAAACACTCAATGTGGCAATGAAAATTTATTATATAAACAATTAAAAACACTTTGAGTACGCAGGTCTTCTGCAACAGGGTAATTGCAATTTATGTTCAAGCAGGTACAACGAAAGCAGTTTAGATTAAATATTAACTTGGCATACATTATTAAGTCTTCAAATGACAATAGAATGATTGATGACTTTTCTCTGTGCGGCGGTCTACGTCGACGAGACCTGCCAACAGCGCGGCCCTCGACCTGACAAACTTTGTAAAATTACATTTTACTCGAAAACGGCACTTCATAGGTAAAAAATATAAGAGACACAAATTGTTGTAAATTACCTAATCTATCTATTAGGATCATATTTAGTGACGTTGGAGCCATTGTTATGACGTACACATAATTGGAAACAAATAGAAATATATTTTAGAACAATATTTTTTGTTTCAGAGGATTTTTAACTACTTTCCGGTGTAATAAAATCATTTAAAATTCATTAGTCTCGTTTCCCTACTTTTTGTGTACATTTCTATCTTTAATTTATCAAAATAGACCGAAAAACAATGGAGCTATGACTATTATTATGCAACAAGTACAGGGTGTCTATAAAAAACCTTTACAACTTTAACATCCTCCCATCCTCTTTCCATGTAACATACAAGTTTTCTAAAAATACCACATGAAAGAGTGACTCAAAAAGTTTTAATCAGTAGCAGTTTTATCAGCTGATTGGTTTATATTGTTGCCTGGTAACAATAACAAATAATTTTCGAGTCCTATAAGAATCGCAATGGATGTTCGTACTAAAGCGCAGTGTGTGGAGTGTTTTATTGAAACCAAGCCTTAATTGTTGGTCTTGAAGGAGGATTCCTATTGTATCTTGTCCGAAATCTCCGTTAAACAACAACATAAGGCTTGGTTTCAATAAACCACTCCACACACTGCGCTTCAATACGAACTTCCATTGCGATTCTTATGGGACTCAAAAATTATTTGTTATTGTTTACCAGGCAACAATATAAACCAATAAGCTGATAAAAATGATACTGATTAAAACTTTTTGAGCCACTCTTTCATTTGGTGTTTTTAGAAAACTTGTATGTTACATGGAAAGAGGATGGGAGGATGGTAAAGTTGTAAAGGTTTTTTATAGACACCCTGTACATTTTAAAAATACTTAAATTTCCATATCTTTAACACAAGATAAAACCACTTTTGCAAGAGAGTTCATCTTGGCAACATTGGTTTTGGTGACCCCTAGTGTCCCCAGAAAAAGGTCCAATCGATTTCAAGAGTATATCTTTCGGTATCACTATCTCGCTTATTATGCACGATAGAGGCGGCTGGGTCCCCTACTAAGTCGTAAATCTGCTGGGGTGGTCGTGCTCCATCAGCGCTGGACAGCGTGAGGAGCCATAGGCCGGTAGGCCTGCCCCCACGCGTTTTCATGAGTTTGGCCTCAGTCACTCTGAAGCCTTCTGACTGGACGAGTTCTTGGATCTCCTCCCCGCCGAGGTTGGATGGCAGGCCACGAACAACAACCTTCAGCAGCCGCTCGTCAGGCAGGGCGAAGGTGTGGAAGACAAGTTTCTGTTCTTGAAGATATCGCTGTATGGCCCGGAAGTGCTAGACTGTGTTGGTTTGAAGGCGCAGGTTCTTTGCCGTACAGGTGGCAACAAAATCCCTCTGGACCAGTTGACTGATGGCCATCGAGTGGGACGCCCAGTTCTTTGGCAAATCCATGAGGATGGGTGGGATACGGGGGACTTTCAAAGTCTTGGCGGGGGCTGCTGCGTCACCCCGTGCAATCCTGATGGTCTTCTCAGGCGTAGAGGATGTAAGCGTATCTGTTCGCTGTAGTTTCTCAGCAGTTCTGGTTGAAAACTGGGCACCAGCTCGGTGGCCTTTAGAAAGGCCGTTCGGAAAACCAAACGGCGATAGGTCCCCCTGGCAACTGGTGCCCGCACCATGTCTGGGCTCCGCAACAGCGGACTTCTCCCGGGCCCTTTACTCTTGTCCCGGGAGGATCGGCGTTGGTGGGCCGGGCGACAAGAAGTCAGATGCACGGGGCGTGTCTGGGCCGGGCGACTGCGGGTGAGCCGCACTGGCGAAGTGGCCTTGGCAAAGGCCGTTTGACGGGCCTCGAAAATTCGCATCACGGCAGCTCGACTGAGCGTTCTGGTCATCCTCTTGCTGCCGGGGAAGGCCGGTTTCCTCTTCTTCTAGGCCGGTAGTATTTGGCTCGGAAAGCTGGGACGTCTCCGTGATGGTGCCGGAATCGATATCCATGTCGCCGTCAGGCGGAGGATCATTTTCAGGATCCAGCATCGGAGCAGGTCTTGAGGTTTCTGGTTGCTTGTAGTCGCTCGTCACTTGAGGTTCCAGGTGTTGACAGCTCGGAGTCTCGGTGGCGAATGTGATTTGAGATAAATTTATAAGCAGTGAAAAGTAAATCAGTAAATATTGAAGTAATGTTGCTTATATGTAACTTGCTTATATGTAATGCACTTATATGTTGCTTATGTAAAATATGTTGTAAAAATTTAACTATGTATTTACTATGTGAAATAAAGATGTTTTGAAAGATGTTTTGAATTGAATTGAAAAACATTCTCCTTAATACAAATTAATAGTTAAAATATTTTAATAATGTTCTTTCAATTCTTATTGATGCTAATTAATCACTACACTAAACTTTTTACAAAAAGGAAATGTATAAAAATTTTCAATGATCTAAATAAATTGCAATTTTTTAAACTATGAAATCATATTTATTACATATAAGACTTAAAGTAAGAGGGATTTAAAAAAAGTTTTAAATAGTTTTTGATAACATACGGTTGGGGAAAAACGTCAAGTATCACAGTTTCAAATAATGAGTAGGTATTAAATTTTTACATTTTATATTTTTTCATGTCAATGTCTAATAATGGTGGGTAAACCGAGCATTTTCCTCAAAAGAATGTCACACTATGGGCTATGAGCTCAACATTACCCAAGCCAACATCAATGAAATACTGTACAACTGTTTTGTGGGGTGTGTAACCATTGTGTGTCTGTTTTTATTTTATTTAAGAAAGCGTTTTTTTAAGTAAATGTATACTGTGAAATAATAAAAACATGTCTATTACACATTATGGAAAAAGGGAGTTTTATAAACATTTGAGATCAATTACTCTGTTCATCATCAGAATGACGGATATACTGTAATTCCACAGTCAATGTTAAATTGGTGGGTGGCATACCTGTCAAACACACAATTAACAGCTAGATTGGTGCAGGTTGGGTTGCCGTACTTACTTAAAACTGCACAGGGAAAATTTTCATCCAGGCCATTTCGTTGCTGCCCCTGACCTTTTCCTTTGATAGGTCTTCCTTGGAGGCTACAAGATTTCAGAGCATCAGGTTTGAATACTACCTCCATGGCATTCCTAGCCAACTGGGGATGGGTTTTGCTCAGAGAATTCCCTCCTTGATGGATTTCTCTATAAATGCCTCATTAGTCCAGGCTCTGAACAGGTTGAGCATGCACGAAAGTCTAACAAAATTTGACTTTGGATTATTGTTGAGGACATTTAGTAGATGTAAAAAACCGATGTTGCCACATTTCCAGAATGGGCACAACACGGGGGACGGCCTCTAGAGGAAGTCGTAGAGGAAACTGTATTGGCCTATGTCATGTTGTATATCATTTTAAAGGTCTTTGAATGTAGATTCGAATGCCACAAACCCGATCTCCAAAGGTCAAATATAACGCGAGTTATTGCGTTTTGAAATTTCGGCAAAATGCTTTTTAAGCAAAGTTTGACTACCTGCAATTTCTGATTTGAGCGTTCATTTAAGGTCGGCTTTGCGGCATTGCTTTCTGATAAACATGATCTTAAAGCTCACGTTAAATATTTCATAAAAGATTTCATGGGTTGTCCCCAATCGGGATGAAAATCATAATGTAATCATAATATTTCTGACAGCAATTAAAGACTGCAAATGAAGACTTAAAATAAAACATTTAACTTGATTTTCAGGATATTTATTAAGAGGAGATAGATAGAATTTAAATAGAGTTGAAAAAAATGTTGCCAATTTGACATCAAATGAACGTCTGAGCCAGAAATGGCAGGCAGTCAAATTTTGCATGAAAGGATTTTACCGAAATTTCAAAACGCAATAACTCGCGTTATATTTGACCTTTAGAGATCGGGTTTGTGGCATTTTAATCTACATTCAAAGACCTTTAAAATGATATATAACATGACATAGGCCAATACAGTTTCCTCTACGACTTCCTCTAGAGGCCGTCCCCCTGGATTGTGCCCATTCTGGAAATGTGGCAACATCGGTTTTTTACATCTACTAAATGTTCCCAACAATAATCAAAAGTCAAATTTCGTTAGACTTTTAGTGCATGCTCAACCTGTTCAGAGCCTGGACTACATATCCATCCATGAGCTTTATCACCTGTAATAATTTTTTTCATTACTCTCTTTACTCTTCATCAAATAGACCTGCAGGGAATTGAAAATATTCTGCATGTGCTGAAAAATAAAAATATCTAGTTATAATTTATCCTTTTTGCTTAATGTTCAATACTCATAGTCATTGAACCTCTAGAAGAATTGTAGGGATGCTGGTGAAGAGGAAGCTACCTCCTATACACTTTATCAGCTGTCATAACCCAAAAATATATCTATACTTATTTAATACGCTAAGGGGTTTTTTTTTTTTTTTTAGAGAACTCCTACAATCCTCAACAGATTTTCAAGTTTTTGGTGTTTTTGGATAGGGCTTGGTCTGTAGTTGTTTCCGCCAAAAATTTAAGAAAATCTGACTTGAAATAAGGACGCTATCCACAAATTAAATTTTAAATTTTACTATTAAAATAATATTAAGATTGGTTTGAGTTTTTAAACATATGTTAACGTACAGCTGTAGTTTTACGTGATCACTGATATTCACAATATTGGATGGTCGGATGTCATTAATTTAGAACTAAATGTAACTTTTGTATCGTATCAAAATATATTGCTCGATGTCGAGCAACACGTGCACTTTATTAAATACGCTAACGCTTTTTTTTGTTAAGAGAACTCCTCCTACAATTTTCAACCGATTTTCTTAAGTTTTTGGTGTCGTTGGATAGGGCTTTCTCTGTAGTTGTTTTCCACCAAAACATTATGAGAATCGGACTTAAAATCAGGGTGCTATACATAATTCAAATTTTAAATTTTCCCATTACAATAAAATTGAGATTGGGTTGAGTATTTTGAACAGCTGTTTATGTACAGCTGTAATTTGTACAGGTGTAAATAGGTGTAGTTTTAGGTGATTACTGGTTACTGATCATTATACTGGATTGGTCGGATATGTCATTGATTTAGAACTAAACTACGTAACATTTTTAGTAATGACATTTCATAATTCAAATTCAGTTTCTTGAATTTGAGCAATAAGTAACACTAGTTGAAATTAAATTAAATAAATTGACACTGACCAGAAAAAGAGAAAGACTTTTTTTTTGTAACCTCATAAACAAAAAGTTCCCTTTTTGGCCCCTTTGCAAAAACCCCATTCAACACTGTCCACATGGCCAGATCATTCTGGTTTGTGAACTCAATTCAGTAGATGTTGCCTTATACCACGTTCTGTGTGGATATCAAAACAAACAAAAAAGTAAGATTGTCCCAGGGTTATGTCCTACCCATAACTACTGAAGAAATAGCCTATCGTGCTCTCTAAAGAGAAATTCACAAAAATGTAGGCCTATGGTTAAACATAAATATAAATTTAAGTGGTAAAAAATAATTAATAAAATTAAAAAATGGAAAATACTAGAACTTTAGGGTGTCTACCAAATTTTGCAAAAGAAATTTTAATTCAAATTCTTTTACGATTTATCGCCAAACTACCGATAAAAAATCTAGCCTCACCACTCGTTTTTATAAAAAAAATTCTCTAAAATAATTTGTAAAATTCACAACATATTATGAAATTATTGTATTTCCTTTATAAACTGAATTTTCTTGACAATATACCAAAATTCCCGACTATTTTACTGCTTTTCCCGACTGGTGGATACCCTGAGCTTCTGTAGTTACGGTGATAAAACTCATTTCAGGGTCAGCTGATGAATACTGCATTTGCCCTTCATTCTGTGGACGAAGACATTCTTGGTCCTTGCCGACCTCTTCCCTATCACCTTCATAAATTAATTCCACTGCATCTTGCTCATTGCTTGTCCCCGGCTGATGCAGAGAACTGCTTGTAGCTAATAATATTTCATGGGGTTGTGAAGGTGTAGTTGTCGTGCCCTGGGTGGTGACACTTAAGTTTTTGAGGTCACCCATAAGATGTTTAGCCTTCGCCAGCCATTTGCTCAAATCTGAAAAAGGCGCAAACTCAATTTATTTATGTTTTAATCAAATATATCAAATATAATAGTTCGGCCTATTATATCAAGATATCAATAATATTTTAAACAATATAAATTAGTTGAAAAATATGTATTACAGTTAGTACAGCTACCTAATTGTTGCTTGATAAAAAAAAAAAAACTGTTTATGTGAAAATTACATGAAAGGCTTCTATTTTCACCACTTAATAAGTGTATAAAGGAAAGAGGCTATGTAAAATCCAAATATTGGTTGTTCTTATAAAAATAAATGTAGGAAAGCAGTTTGGAATATGTAGGAAAACATTTGTTGAGGCATAAGTATATGTACCTACACTAGACTTGCAAATTATCCATTATAGGCCTAGATACTCATCATATCTAGTGCTTTCTACTTTCCCTCCCCACTCTTTTCAGGAGCACATTAAGCTTCTCTATCACCTTTTCTTTCATAGTGCATTCATTGCAGGTCTTCATTGCCGAGTTTTCCGGTTTTGGTTTTTCCCTAATCTACATCCTTTCCTTGATTACAAATGAAGAAATGTTGGGGGTGTATGTAAGAGAATACAGTATTCAAGTTTACAAAATTTGGCAGATTGCCTCAGACCAAAGATTCACGGAACATGCATAAAACATGTATTTATAGTTTGAAGTGTTCCAAAAAAGTCTTTTTGGACAATTGTAAGGAAGAGTAATGAAGGTAGAGTATTAAAAAAGTAATATCAGCCCCGATTCGGTTACATTGCAGGTTTGCTGGGAGCGGAAGGAAGCAATGCTAGCACGTCTAGAAGAGGTATCATGGCAAGGACGGACTTTTGGATGCGACATACGAGCACCACCCCTTGTGCTTCAGATGCCTCGACTGGGAGACATCTCCAACGGAGGAGCACAACAGGCCATGTCAGAGGTTCGCCATCACACACCCATCTCATTACAGAAATCTTTAACTCAAAATTAAAATAGAAAAAACACACTTGAACATGAATTTTATGGTCCACGTTTGTTAAATGGATGTCACTATTTTTTACGGTATTTTTTGTTGAATCTTAAAAGAAACACATAAGCTGGAAAAAGAGTATAACCTACATTTTGCCAAAACATTGTGAAAACATTCTATGTAGAACAGTTTTAAATTCCGATTAAAAAACATAACATAGTTTTAACCGTATACCATATACTTGATAATTTCGTAACTCAAATAAATAAAATGGTTTAATATAACAAAACAAAATGGTTATAGCCACCACAAAAATGGTTACTGTGCACTGATGTATCCCAGACCCCTGTACCCCATTCCCCCATACCCATTCTCCATATGCCCCCCTTTCCCGCGGTGCCGTTGCTGAGATTATCTCTCCACTGCCACCGCACCGTCGCGGTCGTGTCACGCGGTGTCGTTGCTGAGACTCTCTCTCCACTGCCACCGCACCGTCGCGGTCGTGTCACGCGGTGTCGTTGCTGAGACTCTCTCTCCACTGCCACCGAACCGTCGCGGTCGTGTCACGCGGTGTCGTTGCTGAGATTCTCTCTCCACTGCCACCGAACCGTCGCGGTCGTGTCACGCGGTGTCGTTGCTAAGATTCTCTCTCCACTGCCACCGAACCGTCGCGGTCGTGTCACGCGGTGTTGTTGCTGAGATTCTCTCTCCACTGCCACCGACCCGTTGGGGTCGTGTCACGCGGTGTTGTTGCTGAGATTCTCTCTCCACTGCCACCGAACCGTCGCGGTCGTGTCACGCGGTGTCGTTGCTGAGACTCTCTCTCCACTGCCACCGAACCGTCGCGGTCGTGTCACGCGGTGTCGTTGCTGAGACTCTCTCTCCACTGCCACCGAACCGTCGCGGTCGTGTCACGCGGTGTCGTTGCTGAGATTCTCTCTCCACTGCCACCGAACCGTCGCGGTCGTATCACGCGGTGTTGTTGCTGAGATTCTCTCTCCACTGCCACCGAACCGTCGCGGTCGTGTCACGCGGTGTCGTTGCTGAGATTCTCTCTCCACTGCCACCGAACCGTCGCGGTCGTTTCACGCGGTGTCGTTGCTGAGATTCTCTCTCCACTGCCACCGAACCGTCGCGGTCGTGTCACGCGGTGTCGTTGCTGAGACTCTCTCTCCACTGCCACCGAACCGTCGCGGTCGTGTCACGCGGTGTCGTTGCTGAGACTCTCTCTCCACTGCCACCGAACCGTCGCGGTCGTGTCACGCGGTGTTGTTGCTGAGATTCTCTCTCCACTGCCACCGAACCGTCGCGGTCGTGTCACGCGGTGTTGACTCTCGGATTAAACTGCCTATGGTGTTAATACAATAGTTTTGAAAGGCATTGTTTGTATTTTGACCTTATAATCTTGTGTATCTATACCTATAGTCATTAGTAATACTAAATAAATCAGAGCTGCCTGCAAATAAACTCACAGGTGCCAACGCCGGCTATTTTTTTTTACTACTAGTAATCCAGTAAATTTGTACTCAAAAGTTCCCTTCGCTAGAAAAAATTGGGGTAGTTTTGATTTCTTTTGTTTCTTATGTTTTTTGGGGTGCTGAATCCGAATCTGAGGTTTGCTAACAAAATTTCTTGACGGAACATTGTCAAAAATGGAAAAAATGTGAAAAATTTTTATTTTTTTGTATTTTTTTGCTTATAACTCAAGAACTATTAACTTTTCGTAAATAATGTATGTTGTAAAAATTAAAGTACACAAAATTTGCTACAAAATGCACCCCCTATTTGTTATTCTCCGATGAACCGTTTGGGCTCCAGGGCTGTTTGAATATTGGAGTTTTAGCGAATTTACCTATAGGGAATACGCTCTTACGGTAGTAGTCACGGTAAGACCTAAGACCGGGACCATGTTACTTTTTCGTGTTAAGGTCCCCCAAAGCCAAAAACGCCGTTCATTCAAACTGATATATATGTATATATATATATATTATACATGTATATATGTATATGTCAGTTAACACGATAACTTTTGAACCAAAACTCCGATTTTGATAAAATTTGGTACAGGGGTGTAAGGCAGCATTTACTTGATCGAGTTCGCAAACCAGAATGATCGGACAACATTAACGGGGTTTTATGGGGTTTTAATTGGGTTACCTTTTGGTTTTTGGCTTTTCTTAACCTTAGTTTATAAAATTCAACAAATTTAACCTAAACTATTTAAAAAAGCTCAAAAAAACAAACAATTTGGTAATTTGAATTTTTTATTTAGCTTATATGGTTATGGAGAAAATCCAAATATAAGTTTTCCATGGTTTTCTTATGGGAAATCAACAAAACCCTATATCTTGCTTATTTATTGACATAGATTTATAAATTTGTTTATGTACATTCATTAGAAAAGGTATATCCTTTATTTACTTGCAAAATCCATATGGCGACAGACCTATATACTTTCCCCCATCAGGTTTATGGTGAAAATAAAAATAACAGAAATTGATCAAATTTGGTATGCATATTCGTTATGCAAGTTTTAACTTATATTTGCTTACAAACCCATATGGTAAACAACCTAAGTACTCACTACCACGGTGTTTATGGGGTGAAAAATATCATACCTGCATACTCTTTTCCGATATGTATCATTAGGAAAATAGTCATTTATATCCCTATTTATGAGCACGTAATGAAATTTTGTTTGCGGGTTCATCTAGTCAAAATTAATATTACTAATTTAATAATAATAATAATAATACTTTATTGCAATAAATTGCATTGAAAATATACATAATTTATAGTTATATTAACTTATCTATTTTATTTAATCTTCATCATAATTTTTTCTTTTTCTATCTTTATACATAGTCAATTTGTTTTTTCTTCATAAAGTCTTCAATGCTATAAAGTGCTTCTTCCAACAAAATCAATTTAATTTGTTTCTTAAAAATCCTTATATCTTTTTGATTTTTCAAGTTTTCTGGCAATTTATTATAAAATTTAATTCCTTGGTATTGTAAAGGACTTTGAAATAATTTTGTATTGTGTTGAGGAATTTCTAGATGAGATTTATTACGTAATTTTGTATTTTTATTTACTTCAAAATATTTCAAATTATTTTTCACAAACAGTAATGATTCATATATGTATAATGAGGGAAAAGTCATAATTTTATTTATCTTGAAGAGATCTTTGCATGGATAGTATTTAGATTTTTTAAAGATGGTCCTAATTGCTAATTTTTGTAAAATAAATACTTGGTTACTTCTTGATGTTGCATATCCCCATATATTTATTCCATATTTCATTTGTGAGTAAAAAAGTCCATAATATGCAGACAACATTAATTGGGTATCACAAAATTTAGATAATCGTCTTAGAAGAAAAATTGATGTGCTTAGCTTTTTGCAGAGGTTGTTAATATGTATATTAAAATTAAGATTTGCGTCAATTGTTAAACCTAAAAATTTGACATGTTTTTCGCCTTCAATTATGTTTCCATCCATTTCTAATGTAATACTGTGATCTTTTCGATTTCTTATATGTTTAAAATCTATAAATTGTGTTTTTTTCGAATTTATCTTCAACCCATTCATATTGCACCATTGTATAATAGAGTTAGCTTCAATGAATGCATCAACTTCTAAATTTTCTTTTTTTAAATTGGACATAAATAAAGTAGTGTCGTCAGCAAAGAGAACAATATCTGAATTTCTTGGACATTCGTTAATTTCATTTATATACAGTAAAAAAAGAATTGGGCCTAAAACAGATCCTTGTGGCACTCCTGTCATACATTCTAACTCCTCCGAGCTTTCATATCGCAAACATTTGTTGGTATCAATATATGGAATCTGTACAGCTTGAGTTCGTTTTTCTAAATAAGATTTAAACCATTTATGACTAATACCACGTATTCCTATGGCTTGCAATTTATCTAATAGCAATTGATGTGATACCATATCAAATGCTTTTTGTAAATCTATAAATATGGCTAAAGCATTTTCATTTTTATCAATGGCTTTTATAGCAGACGATATTAATTTATAGATTGCATTAATTGTATTTATGTTTTTTCGAAATCCAAATTGATTATCAGATAGTAAATTGTATTTTTCCAGGAAAGAATTTAAACGATCTAAAATGATTTTTTCAAAGATTTTGCTGAAGGTTGAAAGGATAGATATTGGGCGGTAATTATTACATTCAAGTGGACTTCCTTTTTTATATATAGGTTTTACAATAGATTTTTTTAGGTTAGAAGGGAATTCACCAGTTTGCATAGATTCATTTATAATATAGGTAAGTGGTGTGAGTAGTGTGTTTTGGTTACCGCTGGCTCAGGTCAGCTACCCCGGAAGCCATGCGCCGGGGCACACAGCTTCCGGTCGGTTATTAAATTAGGGGGAGGGGTTAGGGTTCGCGTTTGAACCAAACCTGCGCATAAAGTAAAAGTCAGTTCAAAACCGAAATTCAACAGTTGAACACAAGTAGAAGTTAGTTGAAAAAGGAGAGGGGATAATTGTTTCAAGGTCATCCGGAGGGAGTTTTAAAAAAGACTGAACTGCTAAGAGTTCAGTTTAATGTCGATCGTCGTACAGGTCAGTCGAAACCGACGAGCGACCGAAGAATAGCTTCAAGATCATTCCTCGCCGTCGAAGATACATCCGAAACTTGGACGGGGTCCTGTGGATTCGGTGGAGGCGAAGTCCTCGGAGGATTCTCTCTCGGGTGGGTAGTAGATGATATTTCGTGAACTTGTACTTGTTCCTGGTTCGTATCCATTTTTGTGTAGTGTAACCTAGAGCGGAGTTGTTGTTAGTTGAAGAGCGTATAGAATAATGAAGCAGGAATTGTCGTGGGCGCGCTTATATAAAGAATGGTGGGGATGAAATAGAAAAACTTGTTGAACACAGTCGATAGGTGTAACAAGTTCGAAGTTGTAGAAACGTAACATCGAACGTAAAATATTGTGAATAACACTATCGTCAACGTTAACCCGCGGAGTTCTAGCCGAGTATAACGGGTTAAAACTTAATTTCTTCCTCACTTTTGTTAAATTTGTTTTAGTCTTTGAAACCGATGGTTTGGAATCATTTCGTAATATATGTTGTGTCCGCAAAAGTTTCAATTTCAAACATTGCGTATCCATCACAAGAAGTATGTCAGACGTGTAGAAGTGAGAACAAGACAGATGAATGAGATATAACGTCGAGCACGCGAAGGTGATTCAAACAGGACGACATGTGCTAATGTAAATGAAATTTCAGGTTAATAGCAATTATAATTGTATAATGAAGTTGGCGAAACGTATATATAATGAGTAGGAAGGATGTGAACACCGCAAATGCGAGTTAATTAATGGTCGCGGTGCGATGAACAATCTCCATTTATAACGGCTATCGCGTGGGAAGATCCGTTCCGCACGAGCA
This sequence comes from Neoaliturus tenellus, assembly GCA_030545055.2. NCBI lineage: Eukaryota > Metazoa > Arthropoda > Insecta > Hemiptera > Cicadellidae > Neoaliturus > Neoaliturus tenellus. The sequence continues at coordinate 209,191,795 of CM061531.1, forward strand.
CCCAAGCGGAACCCGTGTTCACTCAAGCGGAACCCCCCCCCCATAAAAAATGGAGATTAAATCCCCCCCCATAAAAAATGGAGATTAAATCCCCCCCCCCACTCCTTCCCCCACCCCTTCCCCCACTCCTTTGGGTCAATGGCCGGTTATGACCGGTTGTTGACTCCAACTAGTTAAACTGAATTAAACATGGCAGCTCCCATGGAAAGTTCTAACCTCAAACCTTGGTTTCGCTCCGACTCCTCATTTGACTTTTATACCGCTGCGAACTGGACCGTACTGGAGTGAAAATAACCGTACTGCGCATGCGCTAATTCCTCCCACCATCGCGCTTCACTCCCCCACCACTTCCCCCACCTCTCAAAATCCGAGGAGCGATACGAGCCCGATCTTCGCGTCAATCGTCAACGAATTTTCATAGCGAAAAGTCGTTGGCGATTCGGTAAGAGGTTTCAAATATATAGTAGGCCTATATATATTTGAACCTCTTATACTACGTTGCGTTTTTTAATGCAATGTAGTATGTGTGTGTGTGTGTGTGTGTATATATTAGTTGTAAGGTGTACCTATTTTAAGAATTAATATGCGCATTGCGATGTTAGTTATAAGTTGTGTTTAGCATTAAGGTGTATTATTAGCATTAAGGTGTATTAATTTTTAAGAATAATGATGGTATTTTGGTTGTGTTGAATTATCTTGTTTTTAATAATCTGTTATTTTGCCTTACAGCTAGATGATAGGGGGTAGATTAACTGTAAATTCAGAAGTTCAGTTGAACTTCACTTAGAAGGGGTGGGACATCCGCAAATTGCGGACTAGGTTTTTGCATTTTGTTTAGGAATATGATTGGGTGGGATTAGTTGGGTGGGTGTTAGAGTTGCGTTTCTGCATTAGGTGTTCCAGTTTCCCTTGGAATTCACGGTTACGGTAGACCCGGACCGGAACGTTACGGTAGACCCGGACGGTCCAAACAAAATTGCGTCGATGTCCCTTGCAGAACGTAACTAGTGGGTTGGGAGTGGGAACCCGTTAGGCAAACAGGGTGGTGGGAACAGTTACTACTGTTCCCATCACCTTGGTTTTTTATAAGTGTTGAATGACCTTGACCCACTTTCGGAAGGGTCAATGACCGTTCCGCATGAGCACCCAAGCGGAACCCCCCCCCCATAAAAAATGGAGATTAAATCCCCCCCCCCATAAAAAATGGAGATTAAATCCCCCCCCACTCCTTTTCCCCTTCCCCTTCCTCTTCCCCTTCCACCTTCTGGTCACGGCCGGTCGCTAACCCTTCTCATTAGCATACCGTTATAAAAGACGCACTGTCTACGGCTAACGTTTTATTCTGATTCCAGACGTTACGCTGCGAATACAGACTTGTAACCATGTCGTCTCTGCCTACAACATCTTCTACTACGGCTTCCACTACTACAACTTCCACTACTACAACTTCCACTACTACAACTTCTACTACGGTTTCAACTCCGGTGAAGAAAACTCTTCGTCTGAAAAATGTTCCTGCCTGGTGTGAGAATCGACTTCAATCCACGCCTTCAACTTCTGGAGCTCAGCCTCGCAGCATCTTTTCACCGCCTTCATCTTCAAATGATTCCATGCCGCCACCACAGAAGCCAGCTCCTCGATCTAACGAACCGTCAATCGAAACCTTAGTTCATCAACTAAGTACACCTGTTATTCCACTATCACCAATGCCTCCTACTCCACCACTTACTATTCCTAAAGATCACACCTATCCCAAAAATCAACCTCCCAAGTCTGCTCCTTCAGAGCGTTTCCAATTATTAAAAGAAGAGCGTCGTAGGGCATTTAGACGTCCCACTACTTGCCCTGAAGTGCTCGCTAGGGGAATTAAGAAAGGATCAGCTTGTGGAAGGAAATGTGTTAAGAACGAGAGTTTCTGCCGTGTACATATCGTGAAACATCTTTCCGAACCACAACTGGCAGAAATCCCCACTGTTGAAGACGATCCTGAAATAATATCCGTCAGAGGAGAGAGGCTTAAGAAAGGTTTGAAATATTTTTTTCTAAGTGTTGTTGACCACCAACACATATTGGCAAAATGTAACGGCTTAAAATATAAAATTAGAGTTTGTGATAATTTGTGTACAGAGAAAAGATTTAATGATTTAGATTCTCAAGACTTTCTCCTCAGGGATAAAAAGGATCGTATTACAAGGTGGGGGCGTAAACAGTAAATTCACATAGTTTTTTCCAAATTTTGTTAAAAAAATAATGGGGGAGAAACACAATGCGTTATAGCGTTGTGTTTCTCCCCCATTATTTTTTAACACTCTAAGTCTCGTGACCTACTTTTCTAAGGTCGTTATACAGTTATATGACCTCTCTGACTTGCATTGTTTGCCGGTGTAGGCTCATATAGCGTGCAAAGAATGGTATTTAATGAAATATCATCAGCATTCAAAGAGAGACTGTTGTTTTGCAAGTTAATTAGTCTTCATTAGCACACAACAATTATCGCGTGAGAAGATCCGTTCCGCATGAGCACTCAAGCGGAACCCCCCCCCCATAAAAAATGGAGATTAAATCCCCCCCCTCCTCTTCCCCCACTCCTTCGGGTTAATGACCGGTCATGACCGGTTGTGTATCCCTCTCCCTACTTCTACTAACAAAGGTGGGAGCTCATTATACCGTTCCAGTCACGGTTACTAGTTACATTCGCATTCTCATTCCGACTCCATACAGCGATGCCGCCGGTCGAGTCACCATTATTTCACGAGTACGTTGTTGATACTTACGAGGTTTCGGAATTCGAAACCGAAGGTGTCAACAACTCTCTTGACATCCCATACCGGATCCAATATGATCAAATAATTACAATCTACGCGGATCCCCGAAACCCTCGTCTTTCTCTTGATGGGGTTTTCAAAGAAATGTTGCAGATCATAGAGGACGGTGATGTGTTAGAAATAACAAGTTTTGTTACCGACGACAAAGATCAAAACAGCTTGTTATTTCAGCAACCTCTAGGATTTGACGATCTGTACTGGTGGCTCGATCGTTTTTGTACAACATTGCGGCACGAGCCTCATAGAAGCCCTTGCTTCCAAGCGATAGCTCATCGCTGGTAAGCTTTGCCTCAATGAGGCAAAAAACGGCCCTTTTCAGGGCCACCTAAGACTTGAATTTACGCATGTAAGCTACTCAGCTTACTTGCGACTTAGAAATAAGTTCTGCTACGCGGCCAGTTTTGTCCGTGTAGTAGTAATGAAAGGAGGGTTCTGTGTTAGGAAGGGTCAATGACCGTTCCGCATGAGCACTCAAGCGGAACCCCCCCCATAAAAAATGGAGATTAAATCCCCCCCATAAAAAATGGAGATTAAATCCCCCCCCACTCCTTCCCCCACCCCTTCCCCCACTCCTTCGGGTCATTGGCCGGTCATGACCGGTTGTCTACCAACCGTTAACGGGTTCTCATGATACCGTTACACTTGCCACTCCGTTATATTTGCTACTCCAGAGTTTTCATTCCTATTGAAGACGCCGCAGCTGCAACAACGTAGATATGCCTTCTTTATTTGAATTATGTCTTCAAGAAATAATTTCAAATATAGTGTTGTTCGAATTTGCAATAAACAATGCAAATTTTCCACCAACATTACGTCAAATAGTGCATTCTTTTTATAAAGAAAACATTGGAGTCTTTGATTACTTTCAGTATAAATTTAGGGATGGAACAAGTATGTGTTCAGAATGCGGTTCGGCTGCAGTAGGAATTGGATTTTTGGATTTTATATTTGAAGGTGGAATTCAGGAACACAAGTCTTACTTGTCATATAAGTTCGTCATTCCAGAAGAAGAAAAATGTGATATTTGCGCAGTTAATTTGTACAAGTTTATACACGCCGATCCTGCTGAAATCTATTTGGAAAACAACGGTGAAGTTCCTCATTTCTATATGAGTTAAGCTTCATAGCAGTCCACAAAACCCAGCCAAACGGCCCTTTTCAGGGCCACCTAAGACTTAAATTTAGGGGATGTAAGCTATTTAGCTTAAATGCGCAAAAATAAGTTCTGCTACGCGGTCAGTTATGTCCGTGTAGTAATAGAAGGAGGGTTCTGGTTCCGTGACTATCGCGTGGGAAGATCCGTTCCGCATGAGCACTCAAGCGGAAACCGTGTTCACTCAAGCGGAACCCCCCCCCCCCATAAAAAATGGAGATTAAATCCCCCCCCTTCCCCTACTCCTTCCCCCACTCCTTCGGGTTAATGGCCGGTTATGACCGGTTGTTGACTCCATCTAATTAAACTGAATTAAACATGGCAGCTTCCATGGAAAATTCTAACCTCAAACCCTGGTATCTGGATCGGAATCGCTCCATGCTATTGCGCATGCGCCGAGTCTGTATTACTCCATTTAGTGCTACTGCGCTTGGAAAGTTCTAACCTCAAACCTTGGTTTAACGTTATTGCGCATGCGCCGCATCCACTTCTCCGTTTTATTTTTACACCGCTATGAACTGGACTGAATTGAACCAATCCCGTCACGCTCCCCCCACGCCAGTCTCCTCATTTGCATACCGCTATATAAGTGGAGCAAGCGTTGTTCTCTCCTTCATTCTGCTTTCACGCGCCGCACTGTTGTTTTGTCTTTGCCAGCATTATTTTGTTTTAAAATGCTTCCTCACGTTAATGAAGAGTTCAATCCTTCCGAATATGCTGATGTTTACCATCAACATGTAGAAGATCCGATAGATTTCTATGATAGTAGCAGTGAGATTGAAATGATAGTAGCAGTGAGAATGAAGATGATAGTAGCAGTGAAAATGAAGAGAATGAAAATGAAGAGAATGAAAATGAAGAAAATGAAAATGATAGTAGCAGTGAGAGTGAAGATGACAATGAAATTAACATAGAACTTGATGAACAAATGAGACCATTTTACTTCAATGAACTAGATCCCCTTGATATGGTAGACAGATTCATTGCGGAAGCACACAAATGGCTAAATTTAGGATATAATATTATAATTGGCTCTGCTATTCTGTATCATGATAGTAAGTTCTTTTGTGTAACATCAAATACTAGAGAACGTATGTTGACTTGGCGGGATGATGTGCTGAGGTGTCACGAGTATAATATTAACATTGGTGGCTACTTTGTCGCACAAGTGGGCTCGTGGGTCTAATGTGGCTAGTGTCGCCACACAAACCTTCCCTCACCCCCCACCCTATCCCCTCCCAATCCTTATTCCTTCCCCCTCCCCATTTTTAAAACTCATAAAAGGCGGACTATGAACCTCCAGGTTTTTAGTCTGTACTTGCACCGTCAAGATGAGTACTAGACTTGATGGTTTCATAGCCAATGATATTAATATATGGAGTTTGATAACAAACTTACGCATTAAAATTGAAGAAACAATTATGGCAAACAATGGGATAGGAGTTATTGTTATTGTTTCATTACTAAGACATATTGATTATTTGTATGATATAAAAGTAACAATCAAGAATAATAATGAACTATTTCCCTGGACAATATTTATTCGCGATAAAGTTGAAGAGCAGAAAATTATAGTAGATGTGCTAGCAATGAAATATAACCTAGATAGAGAAGAATAACTACGAAACGCTCTCCCCCCACCTTCTTTTATGTTGTGCAAAAGAGTGGGGAGTAAAAGAATATAAGAAACATACATAGTTTGTTATTCGAGGTAAAAGAAGTGGTGAACAAATATGTTGTCTAAAGATACTCCATTTGTTAATTATTTTGAAGTTAAAAATGTTTATATTAGTACAGACGAAATGGAAGAAGACAATATAGAGGAAAATTATAACGAAACTGATAATTATTCAACGATGGATGAAGAAGAAATGGAACAGTTTGAACAAGAAATCTTTGAAGAAATGATAAATGATAGTGACGAAGACATAGTTAAAGAAGCAATTGATATATACATATTAGATTCATCATTGGATTCACCCATATCACCTTTATTGTCTTCTGAATCCGAATCCGAATTGGACTAAGGTAGTCCCCCCACTTTATTGTTTTAAGTAAGTCCTATAAATTGTGAATTTTGTCATTAGTAAGTCAACATTTGTTGGAGCTACATGTATGGTTAAGAATGTCTCCTAGAGATACTTCTTTTATACAATTAATTGAAATCGTGAAACAACGAAATATTACGTTAGTTCAAGAAGAAGATGAAGTTGAAACAACCGACATAATACAAGATCCTGTAGTAGAAGCGATGGAAGTAACAGAAATTGATCAAGAACCTTCAATGATGGAAGTGGTTGAAGCGCAAAATGAATCTCAAGATGTAGAAGAGACTGTTCCATATTCTGTTTTTTGGGATTTTGCATCAAATATTTTTGTTGTAATTCAAATTGAAATTAATAATTTTGAAGAAGTGGTGGGGGAAAATTCTCCCCACCACTAATTTAAAGTTGGTGGGGGAAATGTTCATAAATGTGTTAGTTATTTGCGTAGAAGCTTATTCGTCAGGAAACTGTTGACTAAAAATGTTCAATCCTAACGCACCATCTTCTTCAAGTAACTATCAAGTACAAACGTTTTGTGCTGTACCTTTTGAACCTTCATACTATAAAATGATAGGTATTCATGAAATTGCAATCAGTGATCAGAAAATGTTCAAAGTATTTTGTTCTCGACTTAATAGAACCTTACGTCTACCACCAAATACGTTCACATACAGGCTACCCCTGATAGACAAAGATGATGTAAGCAAAATACCAATGATTCAAGTGAAATTTCTGGAAGATGGAATTCTTGTTAATTTAAGAGAAGTATATCATAATGAATATTCGAAAAGACTGGCTTTCAACTTTCTTAAGGAAAATATAGGACGTGAAAAATACCAGTATCCAGAACCATTTTACACATACCTTTTTGAAAACGGAGCAAGTGTAACAGTGGAAATAAGTATTAAATTAATGTAATTCTCCCCACTACTAGCCTAAAGTTGGAGGGGGAAGTGAATAAATGTGTTGGCTTTCTGCGTAGAAGCTCATTCTTCAAGATATCGTTGACCAAAATGTTTCGTCATATTCTTTGTGATCCAACCTCTTCGTTCAGGGAGAATCAAAGATTGAAAAGACTAGAAAAGGAAAAACAAGACCGACAAGATATGAACATGGAGTTCAATCGATTACAATTTCAAATACCCGGAATTGCAATGGGAGCACCAAAATTGAAAACTCTACACTGGGCTGGAAGTTACATCAAGTATTTAAAACTACAAGTCGAAGCAAGAGATTTAAAATTGAAGAAATTGGAAATGGAAAATCGGGAAATGAAGAAATTAATATCACACATGTCTGGTAATACTACAGTTCAAAAAGGTGAAGAGGAAGGAAAAGAAATATTAGGAATCTAAATTATCAACAATCCTCTTAGAGAATGGGGAATAGATCACTTTGTGGTAATGGAATAACATGCCGCTTAGTGATCTATTCCCAGTTCTCGCTTGATATCCAATGACCTTGACCTATATAAAAGTGGTGGGGGAAAGATCATATAAGAAAAAGGTTTTAGATGTGACTATCAGTTTAAGTCTAACACGATGGATAGGTTGTTAGTTCTGTGTTTACAAGAAATTATCAATAATGGGTTCCTTTACCATTACATCATTAGATTAAATGAGTGTGAAATACCTAAAGCAATTCGTGAAATGCTCATTGAATTTAAGAAAGACAATTATGGATTTGCTATCTATCTTGCTTATACTTTTAAAGACGGTACAAAAATGTGTCATGACTGTGGAAAAGCGTCTGTTTTAGATTTTGAACAATTCCAAGATGATGGAGGTAGGTTAGTTCATTTTGTAAAAGCTCAAATAATGAAATTCGAAACATGTAATAAAATTTGCGACATTTGTGCACAGTGTTTGTTTGAATTTATTAAGTATCGTGCATTCAAACCATAATACCCCTTCCACGTATAAAGGAGAGGGGGAAAATAGTGGGGGGTTATAGCTAGGTGGGGGAAACGTGTATAAATGCAGGTTGTCTGAAGAGAGTTTTATTATTGTGTCGGCATTAGAAGAAACATCATGCAATTCGAAGTGCGTCATTACAAGATTAAGTATGAAGAGTGGACTTCCGTTGCGAATTTCATATCATCAAAAGAACAAGAACATAAGTTGATGCAAGTATATTGTTATATACATAATGAAGAAAGCCATCACAAAGTGATGAGCTATCTAAACATGCCTGGCGTGACATCAAGAAGCCCGGAATTCATAAAATACTTAAAGGAGGAAGATGTGGACGTCACATTAGAAGTATGGTACAAAGTTTGAGAAACAAGTATGTATCATTATGGTGGGGGGAAGAATATATAAGTCGGTGGTGGGGGGAAGTGTGATAAAAGAAGCAGAAGTTTAGAGAAGAGTTCACTTTGTACGGCGACAGTGAAAGATGGCTGATCCTTCTGCAACACCTGTATTTTCAACTTTAGATTGTCAACAAAACTCAGAATCGAAAATGTTTTGCACTACTCCAACACCAAACTACTATGAAGATCAACAGCTGCAAGTGTCTTCCACATCAGTGTTGAAAATGTCAAAGCCATATCCAAGTTGTATGTACGAACCAATAACACCATCTTCAGCAAGACTAAGAAAAAACCTAAGAATGAAAGAAAGATATAAGAGAGAAAAGATAGAATTGACAAAATTACAATTAATGGTGCCTACCATTGAAATTGGATGTAGCAGAATACAGACTTTACAGAAAACCAACGCATATTTGATAAAATTATTGGACACTATCGAAGAGTTAAAGAAGAATGGACATTCTCAAAAGTAACATCTTCACACACGTTTCCTCCCAAAGAAAAACAACAAAAAAAGTATAAAAAATTAGCAAAACCCAAAAAAATTAGATATAGAATAGAGAGCGAGGAATAGATCACTTTGTGGTAATGGACTAACATGCCACTTAGTGCTCTATTCCTCGTTCTCGCGTTATATTGGATGACCTTGACCTATATTAGTAGGGTGGGGGGAAATTGAAAGTGGTGGGGGAAAAATGTATAAAGGACGAGCCCACTATAGTCGAATTATTCCGAAAGCGAACTTGTTACGAGTATGGACTTGACTACAAGTAAAGACAATAAGAAACAAAGGCTTCGGGAAATGGCTAAAGCAAGAGAGTCTAGAATAAAGTTTAAGTTTTACAGACTACAGAGATTGATTCCTGGTGTTATGTTAGGTGAAATACGAACAAGAACGGTGGACAAAGCGGCTGATTACATTAATGAATTACATACAGAACTAATGATAAAATAGGCAAAAATAGAAGAATTGGAACAAATAATAAGACGACACATTGAAAATTCAAACAGTCAACCAATAAACTATGTAACAAAAGATTAAAATTGAAACAAAAAAGGAAATGGATTTGGACTTTGGCTATTGATTGAACACTTCTTAGAGAATGGGGAATAGATCACTTTGTGGTAATGAAATAACATGCCGCTTAGTGATCTATTCCCAGTTCTCGCTTAATCTAAAATGACCTTGACATACTTATCAAAATATCATATAAGCCGAATCGCAAAGAGTTGTTCCTCATTTACTTGAAATGGCTCCTGTGGACAACTCCGATTATCCAAGGAAACCTCTTGTTGAAATATTGTATAAAATTCAACTAGAAGATTTAAATATGGAAGAAGAGGATAACATCAGTGAAACATCACAAGTAGAAAGCGTAGATGATATGGATATAGATCTAATAACATCAGAAGTTGAAAGCATCAATGATGTGGAGAATGAAGATTTAAGTGTAGTAATATCAGAATCTTCGTCATCGTTTGAATATGAAGAAGTACAAACTGAAACTCCAACTGGAATAGAAAATACGAATGAACAATCGGTTTGTAGAAGACTATTTTCCTCGGATAGTGAAGAAGATGAAGATGAAGATGAAACAGTGGTGGGGGAACCGTTATAAAAGGAGGAACAAAAGAGCCCATTTCATTTCTCGGCGAAACTTGGAAGAGTAAACATGTATCGTTGCGATAAATGTTCGGAATCGTTCAACGATGATATTCTATTAGAAATACATAAAGAACTATTTCACAACAACGCAGAAGAAGAAGAACAAGAAGAACAAGATGAAATTTTAGCAGGACCTTCAACTACTTTACCAAATCTACAAGTATTTGCATTACCTGGTAAAGTCATAATGCATCATAAAATTCAAAATGAAGACTTAAATCTAGAAGAATTTATTAAAGAAGCAAAACCAATCATAAGTAAAACTTTAAAAAATGAATTGAAAAGATTGAACTTTCTTAAATTTGGTGTACAAGAAGAATTATCACCAAGAGGATTCATAACAAAAAACCGAACCATTATAGGAAGTTCAGACATTGATTCAATAGTAGAAAATTGTATAGAAGAAATATTAACCAAACTTCAGGAACACGAAGGAAGAGGATCCGGATGGAGTCTTACAAGTATCGAAGGATTAGATATAAGAGTTCACAAACATGGATATGGACTAATGGGATCTAGTTACATTCCTTTGCCAAAAAGAATTGAAAATACAAAATCTTGTATAAATGTTCAAAATGAAAATAATGAATGTTTTCGCTATGCTATGACGTCAAAGTTTGTATTACGAAATCCATGTAGACCCAACCAAGAATATGAAGACGCAAGACACAGGTACAATTTTCAAGGAATAACGTATCCCGTTTCTACGAAAGATATATCAAAATTTGAAAAGAAAAATCCCGGCACGTCTATTAATGTTTTTGCATTAGATAGTTCAAACAAAGTGTATCCTTTACGTATTGCAAAAGAAGAGCTACCAGATCATACGGATTTACTACTACTAACGCGAGGAGATGTGTCTCACTATGTGTACATAAAGAAATTTGACTCTCTTGTTAACAAGCAACTTTCAAAAAATAGAAACAAAAAGTTGATTTGCAAGAGATGTTTTAATTTTCAACGAGAAGGAAGACAAGGAAGAGAATGGTTACAAGAGCACAAAAGATTGTGTAACAATAATTATGAAGCAAAGATTATTTTACCTTCGCAAAGCAAAGCATTCGTTTCATTTGAAAAAGTTCATCATCAATACCGTATCCCTTTAGTTGTGTATGCAGATTTTGAATCAACACTTGTTCCAGTTGAAGATGAAAATTGTGAAGCAAGAAAAAGTGTAAAGTATCAAATGCACAAACCAAACAGTTTTTGTTTAATGGTCAAATCAACATTATCAGAAGAACATTTAAACAGATATGGATTAACTTCAGAACCTCTAGTATATCGTGGTGAAAATGCGGAAAAAATATTTCTTGATCACCTATATTCAATAGCTGGAAATACACAAAGCTTATATACAAATATTGTACCAATGAAACCGATGAACGAAGAAGAAGAAATTCAACATGAAAATGCGACTCACTGTTTCTTGTGCAAAAATGATTTTACTATTGAGAATTATAAAGTTAAAGATCACGACCACCTCACAGGTTATTACAGGGGTGCCGCTTGTAATAAATGCAACTTGAGCTATCGTTTACCACTATTTATCCCTGTGGTTCTGCATAATCTCAGTGGGTACGACGCTCATTTTATAACACCTGAATTAGGAAGAGACGACGGTAAAATCGATGTGTTAGCTGAAACTTCAGAGAAGTTCATAAGTTTTTCCAAAGAAGTTGGAAACGTCAAACTAAGATTCTTGGACTCCTACCGATTTTTGCCGTCAAGTTTGTCCAAACTGTCTGAAAACCTAAGGAAACAAGATTTAATCGAAACGAAGAAGATTGTAAACAGCGACAAACTGAATCTGGTACTTCGAAAAGGTGTTTTCCCATATGATTACATAGACAGTTTAGAAAGATTTAATGAAACATCACTACCTCCAAAAGAAGAATTTAAAAGTAAACTGTACGACATGGATATATCTCAAGATGATTATGATCATGCATGCAAAGTATGGAACGAATTAGGATTTAGAACGTTGGGCGAATATTCAGATTTCTATGTTAAATTAGATGTGACTTTATTATGTGACGTGATGGAAGAATTTAGAAATACATGTTTAGCGTCATATGGATTAGACCCTCTTCATTCTTACACTTCACCTGGACTAGCGTGGCAAGCCATGTTAAAAGAAACGAATTGTAAAATACAACTTCTTACAGATATAGATATGGTGTTGATGTTAGAATCAGGAGTTCGAGGAGGATTGACGCAAAGTGTAACACGTCATGTTAAGGTGAACAATAAGTATTTGCCCGATTATGATGCATCAAAACCAACAACATTTCTGGGTTATTTTGATGAAAATAACTTATACGGATGGGCAATGTCGAATCCCCTTCCATATGATAATTTCAAATGGATAGACCCAGAATCAATTGGAAACATAATGGATATACCGAAATATGGAGAAACTGGTTACATATTTGACGTCGATTTTGAATATCCCGAACATCTTCACGACGAACATTATGATTTACCACTTCTTCCGAAGACTGAAATTTCTCCAACTGGAAGATGGCCGAAATTATTGATGACTTTAACCAACAAGTCTCGGTATGTTGGACACTACTGGATGATACAACAAGCCTTAGATTTGGGATTGAGAATTACAAAAATTAATCGAGTACTACAATTCTCTCAATCTTGTTGGTTAAAACCGTACATTGACAACAACACAAGAAGAAGAGCCGCCGCTACATCAAGTTTTCAAAAAGATTTCTTCAAACTAATGAACAACGCAATATTTGGCAAGACTTTGGAAAACAAAAGGAAACATAAGGATATCAAATTGGTAACTGAACCAGTAAAATTACAGAAATTAGTGCAACAACCAAACTTTGGTTCATCTGTAATTATTAATGAAAATCTAGTTGTTATTTCCATGAACAAGAAGTCAGTTGTAATGGATCGTCCTTTGTATCTTGGAATGTCAATCTTGGATATTTCCAAAACACACATGTACGAGTTTCATTATAAGAAGATGGTTAACTATTATGGAAGAAAGAACATTGGTATTGCATATATGGATACGGATGCACTAATTTATTGGTTTAAAACAAATGACATGTACAAAGATCGACGCACCTTTATATATAAAGATGATTTCGACTTTTCCGATTATCCCAAGGACCATCCAAATTACGACAACGACAGAAACAAGAAAGTATTGGGAAAATTTAAGGATGAAACAAATGGCGTGCCGATGATGGAAATTGTAGCATTAATGTCCAAACTATATTCATTTCAACTGTACATAAGGGAAAGGAATCAACATCAAGTTACGAAAAAGGCCAAAGGAATAAAAACCTCTTTCCTAAAGAAGAACGTACAGTTTGAACATTATAAAAAATGTTTGTTTGAAAATGTTGAAACAACTGCAACGTTCAACACTATTAGAAGTTATAATCATCAACTTTTTAGTGTCAAACAAACAAAGTGGGCCTTAAGCTACAAAGATGACAAGCGCCATATTTTAGAAGATAAAATTAATACTTTACCTTTTGGCCATTACTCCCTGAACCCTATCGACCAGTAAACCTATTCTTCGTCCTCTACCTTCTTCCTTTTTTTCCTTTCCGTAAAGAAGAGGGGACATGGTAAGCTCAATGCCATGTTTCCTCTTTTTTACACTAATATGAAAATGACCTTGACCTATATTCAAACTATATAAAAGAGAATGAACTATTGTACGGATCAGTATTTTTACAAGCGGTGTAAAAGCAACACCTAAAGATGGAAAGTGTGAAGGACAAGATTGTAAATGAACTACATAAACCAGCAAGAAGAAGATTTCCCAGAAGAAGTACAATTATTAAGGGAATGAATGATCTTTATCAAGCTGATCTAATTGAAATGATACCGCACAGTAAATTAAACAAAGGTTTTAAATATATTTTAACAATTATAGACTGTTTTACTAAAATAGCTGACGCTTTACCATTGAAGGATAAGACTGGTAAAAGTGTTACTAAAGCTATGGAAACAACGATACAAAGAAATAAATTCAAAATCAAACATCTACAGACCGATGATGGAAAAGAATATTTTAATAAAGACTTTGGAGCTTTGATGAAGAAATATCAAATAAATCATTATTCTACAAATTCTGAAGTTAAAGCTTCAATAATTGAAAGATTCAATAGACCATTGAAAGGAGCGATGTACAAACAATTTTCAAAACGAGGATCATACGTGTGGTATGACATATTACCACAACTTATAAAAGAATATAACAACAAATATCATCGTACCATCGGAATGAAACCTATCCAAGTAAACAGTGCTAATGCTAAAGTTGTATTACAACGCATCAGAAATAATACAACACCTAAATTGGAAAGGTTGCAACCAAAAAAGTTTAAGGTCAACGATAAAGTTCGTATAAGCAAATACAAAGGTGTATTTAGTAAAAGATATCTACCAAATTGGACTAATGAAGTATTTACAGTTTATAAAGTGCAACCAACTATACCTGAAACTTACTTATTAAAGGATAACAAGGGTGAATTACTTCAAGGTGGATTCTACGGACATGAATTGTTGAAATCAAATGTCGGTGATGTATATCTTGTTGAGAAGGTTTTACAAAGGAAAAAGGATATGGTTAAAGTCCGGTGGTTAGGATTCGATAAAAGTGAAGATTCATGGATTCCTTCAAAAGACTTGGTATAGTAATTTAATAGCTCATTGTGTGTTTAACCTTGACACAAGATGGAGATTGTACAACAAAAAGATCGATTTAATATCAATAATATTGATGAATTGACGGTTGACAATGATAAGTTAAATCATGGTAAACATGGTGAATTACTACCAAATACGATAAGATGTCTAATAACTGGTCCTTCAAATTGTGGAAAAACTAATGTTGTTTTTAACCTTATAACAAATCCTAAAGGATTGCGCTTTAACAATATATATATTTTTTCAAAATCATTGCAACAACCAAAATATCAATTATTGGATAAAGTACTTGCAAGTGTACCTGAAGTGAATTTCTACAAGTTTAATGCCAGTGAAACAATTATGCAACCAAATGAAGCAAAACCATTTTCTATTTTTATTTTTGATGATGTGTCTTGTGAAAATCACGACACTATAAGGAATTACTTCGCTATGGGAAGACATCATAATATCGATAGCATTTATATTGGTCAAACCTACAGTAAAATTCCAAAACAACTCATAAGAGACAATGCAAATATGTTGATCATTTTCAACCAAGATGAAACAAATTTAAAACATATATATAATGATCATGTAAATGCGGATATGGCATTTGAGAAATTTAAAGAGATGTGTGGCAAAGCATGGAATGAGAAATATGGCTTTCTCGTTATTATGAAGGAAGAAGATATTAAAAATGGTAGATATCGTATAGGGTTGGATAAATTTGTATTTATGCGTTGAACTACCGATGCTACATCTAGTTACACGTTGAACTTCACAGTGTAAACATGACGAATCAAGAAAAACTATTGAAAGAAATAAAATCACTCAGTGATTCTATTAGGATGAAGAATCGTGCATTGAGGATGGGTTTAAGTGAAAGAGAAGAATTTCTAGAGACTACATTTAAACCTATTACGGAACCTTTAAAACAGATATCAGAAACTATTGGTAAACCTCGTTATGAAGGAGATGTTTTACTACCAGTTTCTAAACAAGAAGTACAAGCATTAAAAAAAGAAGAAGATGATGATTCATATACAAGTGCTAGTGAGCAAGAAGAAACAAAAGAAGAAGAAGAACCAATTGTTGAAAAGGAAGAAGAACAGCCAATACCTGAAGCTGAACAATCTATTCCAAATTTAACTCAATTGAGTAGCGATATATTACAACATGGACCTCTTGGAAGAAAATATATAATGAAAATGCTACATGACATGAAATCAAACCCGAATTTGAGTAGATCACACGTATACGGAGCAAGAATTGATGGGAATGAATTAAAGATCGGCGATTCAAAGCTTGAAATAACACAAGACGATTACATCATTATTGGTGAGCATAAATATAAAGGAACAAAAGGACTATATGAATTAATTTTTAAAAACATACCACTAAGATATTCATCCAAGGATTTAAGTGTTTTTAAGGAGATTTTACAAAATACTAACGCTCATAAAAGAAACTACTTAAAGGATGCAATGATTAATCGTTCACGTGCAACAAAATATAACATCGTTATAAAAAAGTTGTTTCCTCCACGAAAATTGCCAACATTACGTACTGCACCAGCGGTGAGACAACCACTGAAAAGAAAATCTTTATCACTTATGGATTTATCACTTCTTGAACAACATGGTAAAAAGAGTAAAGGAGATACTTCAACATCTGGCAAAGGATTGATGAAAAATCTATACAATACGAATGTGATTTACTACAACGACATCAATAAATTGGTTGATAGAATGAGACTATTACATGAAGCCATGGAAGCCGGTCATACAGGTTTAAATAATGAATGGGTAGCTCTGATTGACGAACTCAGGAATCGCGGCATAATCGTATAACTGTCCGCGGATATATAAGGGTTGCAGGCGTATAATGTGTCAGTTCTAACATGAGCGTCGACAAGTTCGGACGATACTCCGCGTTAGGAGTGCAAGTTGGAGAAAACAGAAAAAGAAGTGGATTACCGCAAACACCCGAAGGTGACTATAACATAAATAATAAACGTTTAAAGTTTGTTAAAGATCCAGAAGAAGATGGAGATGCAACAAATTTAAAAACAGTAAAGGAGGAAACATCTACAAGTTTAAAACTCGACAACAACCAACTGTATGATGCAAAATCTCATAGGGTTATTAACGTTGCAAAACCAGTCAACAATGGAGATGTTGTTAATAAAGGCTATTTTCTATCTGCGATGGAATACGCTTTACTGTTGGAAAAGACTAAAAGTGGAAAAATGTACAATGCTTTAAATTATAAAATAACTAATGTGGCAGATCCAACCGAGGATACAGATACAATCAATAAGCGTTATTTGAACTCTGTAATACCAGAAAAGAAAAAGGATGGATTTTCCTTTTATAAATATACTATAAACGATATTGGATGTCCTAAAGAAGAAAGTGATGGTGTTAATATAAAATACATTAAAGATAATTGTATTTTATATAATGGTGCTGTTATTGATTGTCATGGAAAAGTGTTGTCCAATCTGAAAGATGGTTCAACTCCATCAGATGCTGCTACCGTGAAACAAATGAATGAAAACTTGAAGAAAGGAACATCCGCTTTTGTTAAACAAAATCAGGTAGTGTCAAAGACAGGTGATGAATGTATGCAAGGAAGTGAAAAGTTTACCTTACTACAACTACAAAATGACAAGTGGGATGGAAAAAGTAAAAGATTGTCAAATTTAAGTTTAGGCACGAAAGAACATGATGCTGTTATTTTAACACAAGTACCACAACTATCACCTGATGGTTTTAATTTTATGTGTAAAGGTAAACGTTTAACCCTAGTAAAATCAGGTAAAGATGATCATGATTGTGTTGTTTTAAAACAAACTATAGTTTTAGATAAAATAAATAACGTATATGATGGAAAAGGTAAAAGAATATCTAACATATCAGCAGGAATAGCTCCGAATGATGTTGCTACTATTAATCAAGTTATAGCAACCTCTAATAACGATCCATCTGTGTATACATGTAATGGTAAACGTATAACAAATCTTGAAAATCCTCAATATGACAAAGATGCTACTAATATAGAGTATGTAACGAATCTTGTAGGTAATGTAATTATTGATATGCATAATCATTTGATTAATACATTGATGACTCATGTTAAAATCGAAGATGCTAAGAGAAACAAATGGATTAAAGATGCAATCATCGATAAATACTAGTAAAACTTATGAATATTTAAGTATGGAATACACAAAAAAGGATTCATTATCATAAAGTATTTCATAGAGTAAAGACTTTAGTTGCATAAAACAGCATAATGAAGACCGCATCGTTCAGTCGTCGTCAGGACATTGGCAAGAGAGGACGTGGTATAACATCAGCTGCATTATCCCTGCTCAGACGGATTCCAGTTGGTGCTGTTGTAAATCGAGCGATAGACGTTTTACCATACGAATTACATCTGCCCGGAGGTTATCAATACTGTGGACCTGGAACTAAGTTGGCAAAACGTTTAGCAAGAGGAGATCCTGGAATTAATAAATTAGATCAAGCTTGCAAAGAACACGATATAGCATATTCAAAGTATAAAGATTCGACAAATAGATCAATAGCGGATAAAATTCTAGCGGAAAAAGCTTGGCAAAGAGTAAAGTCAAGTGACGCAAGTATTGCAGAAAAAGCATCAGCTTGGGCGGTAACTACAGCCATGAAGACGAAGGCTAAATTTGGTGCTGGAAGACGACGACGTCGCAGAGGAAGACCTGCAAAGAGAAGAGCTCCCAAAAGAGGAGGAAACATTAGGAAGAGACGTCGTAGAACTCGTAAAACAAAAGTAAAGAAAGCTTCTATTTGGTCAATGGTAAAAAACGGAGCAGGTTTATACCTAAGACCGTACCGTGTGTACTAAATAAGAAGAATCAATTGATAATTCCAAATAAAGCTTTAACAAATCATCAATTAAATGATTATGTAAACTGTTTAAAAATACCATTCTTTCGAGGAGTTTTTATGAAAGATGAATTACCAATTAAAATATGGAAAAATGAAACTGGAATAGTAAATTTGGATTCCACTTATGGTCCAGGTACTCATTGGGTATGCTATAAAAAACTCGGACAAACCGTTTATTACTTTGACAGTTTTGGCAATCTACCACCGCCAAAAGAACTTCAACATTATTTTCGAAACTCCAAAAATATTTTTTACAATTACAAAAGAGAACAACCTGACAATACTGAAATATGCGGACATTTATGTTTGGAGTTTTTAGCGAAGAGTGTCAGTCAGCTTTAAGATGTCATCGTATACAGTGTCACTGAGTGGAAATTCATCCACATTGAAAAGTACGCTGTTCCCAGCATTGCGTCTATCCAAAGAAAGATTATGGGAAGCGGCATTACTTGATTTGACTACCTACAACTCAATTCCTAATGTTACGGAAGGAAAGAACAATTTACTACATTATTATGAAACTAAGGATGCTTCAGGAAAATACTCAGAATTGAAAATAATTACATTTCCTACTGGAGCTTATGAAATCGATGATATAAACCAATTACTACAAAAAACGCTCGGAGAAGAAAATATCACCGTTAAAGGAAACAATAATACTTTAAAAGCAGAAATAACTTCGAAATATTATATTGATGTCAGCTTGGAACAGTCGATTGGCAGTTTACTTGGATTTACAGATACAAAAAAGAAAATCTTAACTCCTGGAACAACTCATTCAGGTAATACAACTGTAACAATATTGAAAGTAAATAGTATCGATGTAACGTGTAATATTATACACGGATCGTATAGAGAGGGAGTGAATCAGCATATTTTACATACATTTTATCCAACAGTGGCTCCCGGTTTTAAAATTGTTGAAAAGCCACAAAACTTAATATACCTACCGTTAAACACCAGTTTCATTTCAGACATCGTACTGAACATATTGGATCAAGACGGTGTTAGTGTTGACTTTAGAGGAGAAACAATTACTATACGGATACATATCAGAGCGGCAACATAAAAGTCAACATGGGATTAACATTTAAACCGCAACGGAAGGGTCGGGAGCTCAGTAGCTCCTCGACATTGGAAGAGTTAACATCGGACAACATTCGTTTTCTACAGAAGATTGGATTGAAACTTAACAACGATGGATATCCTGGATATATCTCAAGGACCGACATTCGACGAAACACTATGGGAGAAGGAATATCACACGCACAACCCTTACACTTCATCAAAATTAAACAATAACGATGAAATAAGGATTCCCATTCAACAACAAGATATTTACACGTTACCGTGTGAAAGTTATTTGTACATTGAAGGACGGGTACTTAAATTGGATGGAAAAACTGCTTCAACGGTTCCTTTTATAAATAACCCTATGGCATACCTTTTTGATGAAATAAGATATGAGATATCAGGGGTTACGGTTGATTCGACAAAAAAGGTTGGTATAACAACGACATTGAAAGGATTAACATCATTAACACCGCATGAGAAGAATTCAATAGCCACCGCCGGATGGGTTGCCCCCGATAAAGACACTATAACACCAGCTTCCAACGGTCACTTTGATTTTCATGTACCTTTACGATTGCTTTTGGGATTTGCTGAAGATTACAAACGAGTAATAATAAATGTCAAACAAGAGTTGGTATTACTCAGATCTTCAACTAACAAGGACTTGATACTTGCAGACCCTGCGACTACGGAAGATAAACTGGAATGGCAACTACAATTGGATAAAGTTGTTTGGAGAGTACCTCATGTAAGATTGGCCGACGAACATAGAATCGTATTATTGAGGAAGTTAAAATCTGACCGTGATATTGTAATGCCATTCCGAAGTTGGGAATTCCATGAATATCCTACACTACCTCAGACAGAACGACAAACATGGACTGTCAAGACATCAACTTACTTGGAACGAGCAAGGTATATAATACTTGGTTTTCAAACTAAGCGAAAAGATGTTATCACTGCAAATGCTGGTCAATTTGATCACTGTAAAATAAAGAATTGTAAAGTTTTCCTAAATTCTCAATTCTTTCCATATGACAATTTGAATGTCATGTTCAGCAAAAAACGTTTTTCCATTTTATACGATATGTATGCAAGATTTCAATCGTCATATTATGGAAAAACTAATACACCACTATTATCACCTGACCAGTATTATTCCAAGGCTCCGATAATTGTAATCGATTGTTCGAAACAAAATGAATCGGTAAAATCATCAAGTGTGGATATAAAAATTGAAATGGAATTTGAAGAACCAGTAGCAGATGGAACTTCGGCATACTGCCTAATTTTACACGATAAAATAGTTACTTACACACCACTAACCGGAATTGTGAAGAATGTACTTTAAGAAGAATTAGTACAACGTGATTGTATAACATTTTAAGATTTAACGAAAAACATAAAAGCGAGAAAATAATGAGTGGAAATTTCATTATATCTTCGACTGTCGTATGGGAAGCATCGTTCGCAAGATGAGTTCTAATAACGGAGAAGAAAATACACCTCTGGTTGATGATGATAATAGTTCAGATCTAGAGAAACAAGTTGAACGAGAAATGGACGAATTCCTCAAGTTTAACAAACATAAGAAGAGAGAAGAAGAAGAAAAAGAAGAGGTTGAAAAAGAAATAAAAAGAAAGAAGATTGAAGTTAACATTACAACAAATATTTTAACAGAAGTATTTCTTCGAATTTTCTACCCCATTTCTGCATGCATGACGAAAAATATATCAGTTGGAATTTTAAAATCATTGGATTATTCACCGATTGTTATTTTAAATCATGGAAATAAAATGGTTTCATTTACTGAAACGTCTTGGGAATCATTTATGAAACATCTACATCTTTTGGAATGTTATTTAAGTAACAACACATTTGGAAGAAGAACAAGATTAAGTTTATTAGAATCAAATATTGAAGTTGATATAGTCAAACATCGTGGAGGACATATCGTTCGCTTCAGAGATTTAACTAGACATGATGTAAAATTACATTTGACAAAAGAAGAATTTTACACTTTAAGTTGTACTACCGGTCCCGTCACCAGATATTTGAAACAACTAATATTTTCAAGTGCAATAATCAAAGACTATCTAATCGATACATTGGACAGACAACCTTTCGTTCCACTTTTATACGGTCCTGTGGATACTTCTATTTTTAATCGAATACCTCAAGAAGTGGATATGTGGAGACAATTGAACAACTATCACACCAACTTTAATATCGACGAAGAAGCGCAAGAAGTTAAAGAAGAACAATCGTGTCTGTAGTCAGTTGCTGATGAGACTTCATCATGAACAAACGGGTTTCGTTTTCTAATACGCCACATTTAATGGATGTTAAAAGAGGTATAATTGAATTTCAAGCTTTTCGAGGTAATGATGGAAATTTTATTATCAAAGAATTAGTAATTTTGGATATGAACACATCTGTAGTTTATCATTACTTATTTAAACCTCCATTACCATTCAGTAGACTAACAACTAAAGCGAAAGTTACAAACAAATGGTTGAACAAACATTTTCACAACTTAAGATGGGATGAAGGTTTTATTAATTATAACATGATGCCGCACATTATGAATCATTACTGCAAAGAGTTCAAAACTATCTACACAAGGGGATTGGAAAAAGCTAATTGGATACAATCATTCACAACTAACGAAGTGATTAATGCAAAAATGGATAGAGATTTCCAATGCTACTTTAATGAACTTTGTATTTCATCAAAGAGTTTTAAACATCGAAAGTCACAGTGCGCTTTGAAGAATGCTTACCGCTTGAATAATTTCCTTCAACAGAATGGTGGGGGTAATGTCGATAATAAAAGTGAGAGCACTACCATGACGCAGCATGAGTATTACTCGAACCTCCGAAGAGACAACATCTCCGACGGACATTATTATTAACAACAAGATTAACAAT
Source organism: Neoaliturus tenellus (assembly GCA_030545055.2). Classification (NCBI taxonomy): domain Eukaryota; kingdom Metazoa; phylum Arthropoda; class Insecta; order Hemiptera; family Cicadellidae; genus Neoaliturus; species Neoaliturus tenellus. The sequence goes on from CM061531.1 coordinate 209,214,405, forward strand.
AACATCAAGATGGCATCGCAGAACTTTCTTCAAAATTTGGTTGATCAATTCAACGCTCATTCGAAATCAACAATCTTACCAACGAAGAGATGTTCGGAATTAAAAGAAGAAAAACATTACATCATACATACAATCAAGAAGATGGACACTTCAGTGGGCGATGCAATTAATTGCACATTAAGCGAGGCGCCGTATACAGTTGGTGACGAACCGAAATTTCAGATATTCCTACCGAAACGATTTGTACAACTTCTACAGAATGAAGATCTTCGTGTTATTCAACCCGGCGCACTCTATTTGGTTTCACACGGACCGAGTGGAAACAACTCAACTGAACTAACTATTCATGTAACACCTTCTACTAACTAGTTTGTACATAGCATTGTAAATATATGTGTTTGTAATGGTTTCTCAATAAAGATGATATAAAACAAAAAAAAGATAAAAGAAGCAACATATTGTTATGTCTATATACATAGCAATATGTTGCTTTTTAAAAATTCCACGGGATGACCTTGACCCAATTTTGTATGATAATAAAAGTGAAAATCAACTTGTGAAATTCATCAGTCTACGACTACCTTTCGTACCGTACACATCTCGCTCTCTATCACTAAATACAATACTTCAACATGTCCCTAAAGGTTAAATGTGCTTCTTATGATACCAACACCATTACAAGTTTTGAACAACTTGAAGATTTAACAAACGAAATGCGAGTTTTACTTACCGGTGGTTATCACTTAACTGTTGATGTTAGTGCTACTAATGTAAGGATGTTTACTAAAGCAAAATATTGCGATGATGAAGTATTTCTTTCTACACAACCTACAACATCTTCATCGCCGACTGGTCAACATAACATCAAGTTCCACAAGTATTACCAATGTTAAATAACTTTTAACAAATAAAACTAAGAATCACGTGATCAATGTCAAGTTGATAAAAAGGGAATGATATTTGTATAACTAGTCATTCGCTTCCCGACTCTCGCTGCGTCAACACCTAATTTTTAAAGATGTTATACAGAATGATGATTGAACTTGATGGAAAGATCTATGGAAAAGATTACAACACCGTTGAACAAATGACTGAAGATTTAAATATATTAACGAAAGAAGGATATCAGGCGAAGTTAATTTTAAAATTTCCTGAAGTACATCCACTATCGACTGAGGAACTTATTGCTATGGCTAAAGCGGAGAGAGAGAAAAAGTCTGAAGAAAACAAAAAGTCTGAAGAAGATAAAAAGAAATAAACTTCTTAAGTATCAACATTCCTTACATTAGTAAGGTATAATTTTTTAAAACTTCGTTTAGATGACTTTGAAATTACCCCCACCACTTTTTATAGTACATAAAATTGACTATTCAACACTATACACACTTATTCTTTCACTGGACTCAGCGGCGTCAACATGGAAGAACAAAAATACAAGTACGAACCTCGTTACTGTTGTGAACAACAATGTACAGATTTAGGACCAATGATGGTGGACGGATTAGCTTGCACTAAATGTGAATTTTTTGGATCTTGTTACTGCAAGTGCAAAACAAAACAACTACCGCCACCGGAATTGCGGACTTTCAAATTTTACAAATCAAGATATTTTCATACATGCTGTCCTCAAAGATGTTTCAAATTTCATCCTCTCGATCTAGCTCATTGTCAACGCACCAAGTCTCATCAAGATGATTTTTGTACACATATGATAAAAAGTTGTAAATACAGATCAGATTGGTATTCCGATCCTGTAGAACCATCAAATGTGTAATTTCAGTTTTACACTCTTTTTTAAAACTTCAATTGGATGACCTTGAGATTTCCCCCCACCATAAGTCTTTTAGATTTCCCCCACCATTGGTTTAAGTTTTGTATCTTATTGAATCCACCTTTGAATTATTTCACTTCCAACACTCTAACTAACAACATGGGATCGCCTTTCGTCAAGTTTCAACATATAATAACTGACAGAGAAGAATTGGAGGAAATATTTCAAAATTTGCTCTCTGTCATGGATAGATATCCTATGAGATGGATCAGACTTGATGTTCACTATTTACGTCCTCGTGATTCTTCATCGTCGAGTGAAGACGAAACAACGACTACTACTTCAGCCAGGATATTTCAATTCTCTTCATCGTCGAGTGAAGACGAAACAAGGCCTACTACTTCAGCTAAGATATTTGAATTGAAAGACGAAGGAGAGGAACTTAGCTATTTACTTAATAACAAGCTCATGCTCACCGACAAATAAGCCTCCTTCCTAAACACCGATCTTCATTCACTCACCGACTCTAGCACGATGAACAACTCTCCGTTGGCACGAATGAATTCTAGTTTCGAAGTAAATTCTAAAGAAGATTTGCAAGAAATATTTAATACTTTACACGAAATTGTTAGTAAATTTAACACTGTTAAAATGAATCTGGAAATAACTTACGCCTGTCCTATTTGTGATAAGGTTGACAGTTCTGATGAAGATAGTTTGCTAAATCTTACTCCACTAACACCTCTACAATCAGACACGACGACAACAAGTACGGAAGCAAATGGTGAGCAACCTCCTTCCCCCACCTCTTCTTTGTAGTTCAACTCCCCCCACCGCTTCTTCGTAATTCAACTCCCCCCACCACTTCTTCGTTTAACTAACGTCCCTCGCTTTCGTTTCTCATTCCGTCTCCAACATTTGAACTATCAACAACACTTGTTTCAAAATTTCAAACACCAACACAACACTAATGATGGATATGATGGATGAAGTTTCCTTCGTCACAAGGATGGAAGAGGAGAAAATGAAAGAGGAGAAATTGAAATTGGAAATTAGACGATTGGAATTGGAACGGGAGAACCAACTCGAGATATTACGTTTCTTCAAACTTGTCAAGTATGTCATCTGGGGACTCTGCCTGTACCTTATCCTCGTCGTCGGCGTTTGCTTCTACAACTCCGTGTTTCACCACAAGAATTCGACCTGTATTGCACAATGATTGTATCTGTTTTTGCACATTGATTGTATCTGTTTTTACGAATAAAGTTCAAAAGTTAAATCTGCCTATCCCGCTATCACCGGGTAGTTCGACTCTCAGAACTATTTCCTGTGGTAGCGGGATAGGCTTTTTTAAAACTTACTCGGGATGACCTTGACATACTTTTCGTAACCCACTTATCAAATTGAATTTCAATTTTGAACTAACTTTTAATTTATGCGTACCTCCCCCTCCTCTAATACCTTCTCTAACCGACCGGAAGCTGTGTGCCCCGGCGCATGGCTTCCGGGGTAGCTGACCTGAGCCAGCGGTAACCAAAACACACTACTGGTGTGCATATCTCCTAAAAGCATTCCTTGACAATGATTGAAGAAACTCCATCTATTCCAGCAGAATTAGATGATTTTAATGATCTTATTATTTCTTTAATTTCTTCCCTTGTAGAAGGGTATAAGTACATTGAATTATTACAACTTTGTTTACAATTATTATTCATTTTGTTACACATATTAGTTTGATCCCTATATGTATTTCCCACATTTATGAAATAATTGTTAAATAAATTTGCTATTTTGGTTTTGTTACTAATAATATTTCCAAGATTATCTTTCAGAGAGAATTCAGGTATGGGTTTCATATTTTTTGTCAATTTGTTTTCGTTGATAATTTGCCAGTAAGCTTTTGATTTATTCGTTGAATTTTCTATTCTTTTTTCTAATATTTAAAGCCTTTTCACTTTTTATTCGATTTCTGAATTGTAGTTTAATTCTTTGATAGTTAATTTTTTGGGGATCAGAAGAAGCCATGTCTTTGGTTAAAATATATTGTTCTTTTACTTGTCTTCGTAATTCATTTGTTTCTTCTGTAAGTTTGATTTTGTTAGAGGTTTCCCGGTTTAATTTAACTTTTTTCATTGGTAGACATTCCTCAAAATATTTTGTGAAAATTGATATAAATATATCATATTTTTCACTCACAGACAGAGAGGTGTTATACATTGACGTCCATGATTCATTTTTGAGCAAATATCTTAATTTTGAAATTTGCATTGTAGATAGCTTTCTGACAAATTTGAATTTTGGAATATTTAAGTCAGTATTCATTGATTTCAATTCTGCTACTTGAGCGTGGTGATCGGATAAAGAAGTTATTAAAACATATCCAGTCATGTCTTCAGATCGTAAATTTGAAAATATGTTGTCCACCCTTGTTTTTGAATTTTTGAATTCTCTAGTAAACGTAAATATAGACTGATTAAGATTGAAAGTTTTCATCATGTAGATCAATTTTCTTGTAATAGATTTATCTTTGGCACAGTCAATATTAAAGTCTCCTGTCACTATAGTATCATACTTATGTTTGCTAAATTGTTCTAAACAAGTTGAAAGTCTATCAAGAAAGATATCATAATTTCCAGAAGGTGGTCTGTATATACCTAATATTAATAATTCACCTTTAAATTGTTTTATTGTAATTCCTGCAATTTCACAATGTCCTTCTATACAAAATTTAGCAACGTCAATCACTTCAAAGTTTATATTTTTGTTAACAAATATTGCAACGCCACCTTTTCTCATATTTTTCCGACAGTAGTAAGAACTGATAATTAAATTATTCATTTGAATGGTATTTAACTGATTTTCTTTTAAATGGTGCTCTGATAAACATAAAACCATTGGTGCCTCGTTTTGAATTAAATCTGCAAGCATTTCAAATTTATTAGACATCCCGTCAATATTTTGATGAATTATTTTAAATTTAGATCCAATGTCATTTTTTGGATTTGCTGTTGCCTCATTAGTTAGGCCTACATTTTTTGATGTCAAAATTGTTTGTATTTTTTGTATCCCATGCCTAAAAAATGTTGCTCTGATAGATATGTACTATTCCTTTTATTGTTCGTTTTATGATATGTTTTTTCCCTTCGTTCACTTACTATCACAGGAATATAATTTTTCATGCCATTCAATCGCGTACTAATAATATTCATTATTATTTGTGATAGTTTGCGTTTTCCTAGAAAGTTAAGATGGAGTCCATGAATTGTATAATCATTTCTTTTAAGAAAGTTAAGAGGCAAAAAAGTCATATGCATGTATTTGTTAGTCATATTTTTCAATTGTTGGTTTACTTTCCTTATTATAATATTCATATAGGGTTGGTCATATCGAAATGGAATAGATAATATTATTATGTTAGTATGTGACAATGTTTTTAATTTGGTTTCTATTTTGGCCACAAGTTTATCAATTTCAACTGTAGACTGATCATCAATATCATTCGTACCACCGATTATTATAGTATAGTCATTTTTATCTAAGTTTTTCGTCTCAGATTCTACAGTTGACAAGATATTATCAATCTTACCATTAGGGTAAATAGTACCACAAACATTGGAATTATTTTTAAGAGAGTTATTGAGTAACGTAACAAGTTTCGTCCGTGACTATCACTAAAAATTTTAATTTTAGATTTATTATTTGGTATTTTC
>CM061531.1:209219985-209247373 GCA_030545055.2 Neoaliturus tenellus
AGGAAATATTTCAAAATTTGCTCTCTGTCATGGATAGATATCCTATGAGATGGATCAGACTTGATGTTCACTATTTACGTCCTCGTGATTCTTCATCATCGAGTGAAGACGAAACAACGACTACTACTTCAGCTAGGATATTTCAATTTTCTTCATCATCGAGTGAGGACGAAACAACACCTACTACTTCAGCTAAGATATTTGAATTGAAAGACGAAGAAGAGGAACTTAGCTATTTACTTGGTCACAAGCTCATGCTCACCGACAAATAAGCCTCCTTCCTAAGCGCCGATCTTCATTCAATCACCGACTCTCGCACGATGAACAACTCTCCGTTGGCACGAATGAATTCTAGTTTCGAAGTAAATTCTAAAGAAGATTTGCAAGAAATATTTAATACTTTACACGAAATTGTTAGTAAATTCAACACTGTTAAAATGAATCTGGAAATAACTTACGCCTGTCCTATTTGTGATAAGGTTGAAAGTTCTGATGAAGATAGTTTGCTAAATCTTACTCCACTTACGCCTCTACAATCAGACACGACAACAACAAGTACGGAAGCAAATGGTGAGCAACCTCCTTCCCCCACCACTTCTTTGTGATTCAACTTCCCCCACCACTTCTTTGTAATTCAACCTACCCCCACCACTTCTTCGTTTAACTAACGTTCCTCGCTTTCACTTCTCATTCCGTCTCCAACATTTGAACTATCAACATCACTTGTTTCAAAATTTCAAACACCAAAAAACAACACTAATGATGGATATGATGGATGAAGTTTCCTTCGTCACAAGGATGGAAGAGGAAAAGATGAAAGAAGAAAAATTGAAATTGGAAATTAGACGATTGGAATTGGAACGGGAAAACCAACTCGAGATATTACGTTTCTTCAAACTTGTCAAGTATGTCATCTGGGGACTCTGCCTGTACCTTATCCTCGTCGTCGGCGTTTGCTTCTACAACTCCGTGTTTCATCACAAGAATTCAACCTGTATTGCACATTGATTGTATTTGTTTTTGCACATTGATTGTATCTGTTTTTACGAATAAAGTTCAAAAGTTAAATCTGCCTATCCCGCTATCACCGGGTAGTTCAACTCTCAGAACTATTTCCTGTGGTAGCGGGATAGGCTTTTTTAAAACTTACTCGGGATGACCTTGACATACTTTCCGTAACCCAATTATCAAGTTGAATTTCAGTTTTGAACTAACTTTTAATTTATGCATACCTCCCCCTCATTTAATATACGACCGGAAGCTATGCGCCCCGGCACGTGGCTTCCGGGGCAGCTGACCTGTGCCAGAAGTGACCAAATCTGAATCACCTTCGCGTGCTTGACGTTATATCTCATTCATCTGTCTTGTTCTCACTTCTACACATCTGACATACTTCTTGTGATGGATACGCAATGTTTGAAATTGAAACTTTTGCGGACACAACATATATTACGAAATAATTCCAAACCATCGGTTTCAAAGACTAAAACAAATTTAACAAAAGTGAGGAAGAAATTAAGTTTTAACCCGTTATACTCTGTTAGAACTTCGCAGGTTCACGTTGATGATAATGTTATTCACAACATTTTGCGTTCGATGTTACGTTTCCACAACTTCGAACTTGTTACACCTATCGACTGTGTTCAGCAGGTTTTCATATTTTATCCCCACCCTTCTTTATATAAGTGCGCTCACGACAATTCCTGTTTCATTCTTCTATACGCTCTTCGACCGACAACTACTCCGCTCTAAATTACACACTACACGAAGATGGATACAAACCAAGAACAAGTACAAGTTCACGAAATATCGTCTACTACCCACCCGAGAGAGAATCCTCCGAGAACTTCGCCTTCACCGAATCCACAGGACCCCGTCCAAGTTTCGGATGTATCTTCGACGGCGAGGAATGATCTTGAAGCTATTCTTCGGTCGCTCGTCGGTTTCGACTGACCTGTACGACGATCGATGTTAAACTGAACTCTTAGAAGTTCAGTCTTTTTTAAAACTTCCTCCGGATGACCTTGAAGCAATTATCCCCTCTCCCTTTTCAACTAACTTCTACTTTTGTTCGACTGTTGAATTTCAGTTTTGAACTAACTTTTAATTTATGCGCAAATCTACTTCAAACGCTCACCCCACCTCCTCCCCCCTCATTTAATATACGACCGGAAGCTATGTGCCCCGGCACGTGGCTTCCGGGGCAGCTGACCTGTGCCAGAAGTGACCAAATCTAACTACTGTGGTTGATATTTCTCTTTGGACAGAGTATTTGATCAAATAAATCATAATTATACAGTAATATATTTTTAATATTTTCAAGTGTTTATTTATTTTACTACACATGAAGTTAAGGATTATACTTTATTGGTGAATGTTGTTGCTGACTCAACATGCTGTTACCGTTGGAGAGCTAAATAATCAAGACTTTATGGCAGCACATATACGTGCCTTATAACACTCGAGCCGCTCGTCTTCTTGCTCTCAGTGGTTGACGGGTCGATTCCAGACAGTTTCATTCTTGCACTGTAAGACTTTCGACATTATTGATACATTAAAATAAAAATTTCTAGGTTACCTTTGATTGCTGACGTTAAACAAAATAAATATGTATATTATAACGGTAATAAATGTAATTAACTACAATTATAAATAAAGAGTGCAATCCATCCATTTTTAAGGTAGCTTTTTTGGAAATGTCACTGGACCAACAAGTTTTTTAGGTTTAACAAAAGCTCGGAATAAAATAGTAAGTTACGAAGCTCGGTAGATACTGGAAATATAAACTACTCCAAAATTGATTTTTGAGACTCATCTTGCCCAGTCGTTTGCCAATCTTCCTCACATACAAGTCTTTAACACAAAAATATATCGTTAACACCATCGTAGTTTAACGAGTTATGAGGAATTTACTTTTTTACGTTTCCTAAAATTTTTTTTCTCTTTTAATTATACAGATGATGTCTTGCGAGTTAAAAAAATACTGACGAAAGGATTCAAATGTAATATTTTAATCTGTTTCGGACCTTCGAATTTATACCACATCACTGTTTGCTTGTTTTCTACATCACTATAATGAATTTTTTTATTTTAAAATATCAATATGTGTCTAAAACTTATGTTCTACATCTCTTATTCATAATGCTAAATAAATTTTTACCGTATACACAGTCCATAAGACTACATACTTGGACGTCAGCAATTCCTTATAGTGAAACTAAGTCTACTATAGTTTAGGCTATCACGTGGCCATCATCAAAACTAAATATAACGAATGTTTATTCCATTCTTGCGAATTTTGTGAATAAATTAAACAGACTGAACACGAAACATAACATTTAATAGTTCGCCGGCCGGCGCAAGTCACTAGTCCGTCGTTAAAAATAAACTGGTTTGTGGGCAAAAATAGTCTTATATCCAAATCTTAAATAAAATCCATTAGCTAGATTTTAAGATATAAAATACAATTTTTTTTAATAAAATACAACGCTACAGACTCCCCCCATATTATAGTATGGATTAGCCTTGTGACCAGTATGTTTAAAATGTTTTTTATTACAATAGTAGATACAACTTTAAATGTGCCTTAATTTTATTTCATTTTTTCGCAGATGTTTTTCAATACCAAATTTTTTTGTCTCTTCAAGGTGTGTCTCAAAATTTTAAATTTGACAGGACTTGCGTTGCCTAGCTATGTGGTCGTGAATCTAGCATACTGTATTTTTTTTACTATAAAAAAGATCAATATTTTACGGAATTAACCAAGGCAGTATATTGTTTATAATCTTACTTTGAATTAAATTACTAGATTTCGATAGTTTAGTTTCAATATTCTAAGCCAGAACTCCAACTACCGACATCTCAAGATTGTTAGTAATTATATTTTACCATAATCGACGTTAAGAACACCACGTTTGTGGAATGCCTTTTTGGGATATTGGATAAAAGGGCAGAGAAACACAAACAGAGGAGCAGAAGACCAATCAGGTAAGTGAGCGAGGCCACCCCTTGCCTTTTGTCACTCCTTTTAGAGTTTCATGTTGTTATACAAATTGGGGACATCGTCATTGCAAGTATTGAAAATAAATCAATAATTAACTATAGTTAAATCTTAATCTATTTCAGAGATCCCTAAGCCACATTATGCTGTGAACTGAATGGTCTTAAACATGAGTAATAATTAAATTAATAGTTTTTGTCGTTAATTACTTTCACTTAGAAAACTGGTTTATCCTGGTTGACCAATTTCAGTCCTCAAATTTGTAACATTAAACAACCATTTCTTTTAATATTGCCCATTAGAATACTCGGAGGTATTCTAAAATGTTCAGAGAAACACCATTACAGGCATTATGACCAAGCCCTCACGGACTGTGTATATGGACAGGGCCAAGCTCAAAGGAAAGAATTACGGTTGGCTAAATATGTATATAAAGTACGCAACACTAAACAATAAAAAGATATTCTCTACAGGGAAATTCACTACCGTAATAACAAATAAATTTCAGAGACAAAACTTTAAAAAACCTTTTCAGGTACAAAAAATTCCCTTTTTGATTTACTTAAACAAACAACAACTGTGTATGTTAATCATGGCTTACCTTGAAAAAAAACCCGCTTTTTGCATGTCAAAATGAACATTTGAATGATTTTGTAAATAAAAAACCTATTTCTCAGTTGATTGCCATTAAATATATAGATTATCTTGGTTTTTAATGATTTTCAACATTTTTACTTGTCTATGTGTTTGCGAAATTTATATTTTATCTACATATTTAATTTACCCTCACATGTTAAGTTCATAAATTTATCGAAGGTTTAACGATATACAACGATGTTAAGGAAAACTAGAAAATAAAAAACTAAATAATACTACCAAAACTAAAAATAAACTGAATAACTGATAAAAATGTATAGAATATTCACCCTTGCCCAAAATGGGTTTTATGTTGCCTTACGCCATTTACGTTACGACTTTAACTTCGAAATTCGTGCTTTCAATTTACTTTAGAAAGTTTCAAAAGCTTCCGTGAACTCCCAAGTTCGACTTTAACTAGTTATATTATCGTTTAAACTTAGATTTCATTTCCTTGTCAGTTGACTTTAGCGAATCATATTGGTTCCAAAGAGCCACATCCCTCGGTGATACTGGTTGTTTAAAAACTCTTTTAATAAAAATAAAATTAGTAGTTGAGTCAAGCCAAACACATTTTTTACGTTATTTGACATATCATGAATAGTTAAGAGAGATTTAATAGACCTTTTCATAGATAACATTGAGTAAAGATAAATTGTTTTAGAGGATGGATACAGTATTCGATAAGATGTTCTCGGCACTGCAGATGGTTCAGAAATATCCCAAGAGATTGGTTTTTTTTTCTCAGGAGTAAATTGGAAGAGGAAATATATCGAGGTGATTGCATTGTTAATTTTTTCGTTAAGGAAGAGGTAAAGATTATACTTAGGGTGACATTTTACACGATAATACCATTGCAAGTTCTTACAAAATTATTTGTTTAAAGGAATGACAGATAGAGGTCAAGTTCATGTGAATGTTAATGTTTATCGACTTAGATAATAAGGACGTTATTCGTTAAGGAGGTCAAGTTATTTGTTTTACATATTTTTTACTAAATAATACACCATTCAAGATTGAGGTAAAACTAACTTATAACCGTTCCTATTTCATACGCTACTTCGTTTCAAAACGATTAATGCTTGATTAATTAATTAAAAAAGCAAACCCATCCATGGCTCACAACTATCTTTCATTCAAATACTACCTTAATATAATGGAAATATAATATAAAAAATATAACATTATCTATTACAAAATTATATATAATATAATACAAATTTACGAGTCATTTTCTATTTAATTCAAAAATAGCAAACCGTTAACCATTAAGTTTAGATGATGATGGCTTTTGGATGAAAACAACGAAGGACAAGAAATCATTATACGTTTTAGTAAAATTAAGGATAGCAAAAAATATTCCCAACCAGCCAACGAAGAGAAAGGTCGTGAATGTAAAGAAACATTACAAAGACATCACAGTTACTGAATAAATATTTGTGTTTCTACGTTTTTTGAAAGGAAATAAAAATACAACTTGGTAAATGATACCAAGAGGGCAGTAAAGCTAGGGATAGGGGATTATAAACTTGGAAAAGTTGGATTTGAAACTAAATCGCGAGTCTCAAAGTAGCCCTAAAGTGAAAACTTTTAGGGAAGAAATGGCACCGTTATGGATGTTTTTGTTTTAATTATCTTTAAACAAATAATGTGAATATAGTAATAAAAAGAATTTTCATAAATATTATATCTTATAAGTTGATATTAATTTGAATCTCTTAATCCATAACACAACTAAATCCTTTCAGTCATTTTATTGTTAAAGATAGAAATAGTTTATTAATTTAAAAGTTCCACTTTTTATACTACCTTACGTCCATATGACATGGCAACTATAAAGACAGTATTGACTGAGAACTTCCCAAATACTTCTTTTATTTGTTTGAACACGAAACCGTATAATTGCTAACTCGCCTACGGCTCGATGGAGGCTCCGCCCCCTTGCCCCCTTAGGGGTTGTCCTAAATTCGTAAATTACTATAAAGTCGAGTTTAAGCAGGTTACTTCCACCGAAAAACTGGTCCGCCAAGACATTAAGAAAACCGGCTAATACACACTACACATAATAAAGAATAATGAAAAGCTTTGAAAATCGCCTATGGCTAGTATAAAAAAAACACTTCTAAGTTCCCCGTAAATTTAATATTGAGAGAGTTGTAAAATCAAAATCAACCATGCAAATATGCTGGGTTTTATGTTGGATGGAAGTTGCCCCTATTCGTAAATTGCTGTAAAAATCTCAAGCACTGAACAGGCTAGTTGAGGCCTTCGCTTCCATACCCCCTCGATGTGTTCACCAAATTAAATTGTATTTTACAAAGTGTCAATCACAGAAATACTATACTTTAGGAAATTATAATGTATGTTATGAAATAATTATTTATTATATAATACCTATAATACTTCTAGTCACTTCCCTTAAATTCGGTTGAAGTTACAGGCATATTTTACAAGTTCAATGAACGCAAAATTTGAACTTCAAATACAATATAACTGTAGTTAGTTCTACTAACAAGTTATATGAAATTCAGTAATAATAAAAGTTGCAAATCGGTCTTAAAATAACGATTTGAGATACGACAAAAAGTGTAATGTTTCAAAATTACATTTATGTCACTAATTCCCAAACAATCTATACTCTAACAGTATATGTAACAGAGAAATCCCTTAATATTCAACAGTTAAAATAAAAACACATTATATTAGCTGGCATTTATAATTTTTTAAGTTAATTTTTACGAGTGTTAAACTTCTAAATATAGTGAATTTCCTTTAATATCACTATCAAGCTAAGTTGATACAAAACTTCAAGCTTATGGTGAAGCAAAATTCAGTTACATATAGTACAACAAAAGTTAATGCAATGTTTTGCAGTTGATAAATAAAAACAATAAAAAACCTTAAAATTAGGAAAATGTTCCCTACTTCAAGCTCTGTTCAATGTTTTAAAGAGTGTTAAACTTCTAAATATATTGGATTTTCTTTTAACCTAAGTTAATACAAAACTTCAAGCTTCTTAATACAATTTTACTGTAGTAACTGACTTAAGTATGAAAAATATTAATTAAACATTGCAAATTTACCTCAAATAGTCGGAGACCAAAGTTTTGGGTCAGTAAGTACCAAACAATGTAAAACATCACTAAGTAACAAGCAATGTAAAACAATCAGTTGCCTAGCAAAAAATCAATAAATAAAACAATAAAACAATCAGTTCCGCCTGCCAGGACAAATAACAAGACATAATATTCTCATTTATCACATTTTTTATGCTTGATACTTTTATTGATATTGGTGCTGTCCAATATATGTGCATGCGCAATTTTAAAGGATCTAAAAAATATTACTGTAATTATAAAAAAAATTCGTCTACATAAATGGTAAACCCCTCACATAAATAAATATGTAAACGTTAAATACCGTACTTTCGTACGGTTAAAAATTATTTTTTAGTAATTCTTTTAAGACTGTTACACTTATGAATACCGTGAATTTCCTTTTAATATTACTGTCAAGCTAAGTTAATACAAAACTTAAAGCCTATGAGGAAGCAAAATGCAAAATTCAGCTTCATACAGCTAAATTAATTAAAATGTTTTACAGTAGATCTACAGTATAAAAGCAATACCTACCTTAAGCTCTGTGTATCGGCTTTGGTATATTAGAAACAAAGTTGTAGTAAAATGAAATATGTTCAATAAGATCGTCTCAAATATTTTATAGGCCCAACCGTTTTTGTCGCTAGTGCAGAAAAACTACAATAATTTTACATTTCTTGTAGGACTACATGGTCGCTAAATCTAAAAATAAGAAAAAACAACTGTAAATAACTGCTACATGACATTTCAAAAGTATATCTTGGCGATTGACGGAGGGAGATACAATAATATGTCGAAGTTTTGGTTTTAAATAACATAAATTGGAGTAATTTAATTTTCTTGCAGTAAATTCGCCCTGAGAGAGCTAAACAAGAAATGATACAAATTAATTTCATTATAATTATAGTTTCAATAATTATTATAGTTTTAATAATTATAGTTTCATTAATTATACAGTTTTTATTATTATCATTATAATTATAATTTCAAATATAGCCCTAGTATGTTATGAACGTGTAGAATTTTAAGTGAGTGATCGGCTGTAGGAACAAGTGAGTTACTAATATTAAATTTAAACATTTATATATATATATATATATATATATATATATATATATATATATATATATATCTCAAAATTAAAAAAGTCACAACATCGCTAGCCCAATAGAAAAAAATGACCATACACAAATCCTTCACACAATTCCGTGCTATGGTGCGGGCTGAATTTACGCACCCTAGGCTATACTGTGAGATTTTACGTCGGCACACCTGCCTGTGCAAGGCTTCTAAACATTGAACAAATCCCCCAACATTTACCCATAATCAATCTATGGCTAAACAATGCGTTGAGTATTATCGTAGGGTTATGGCATTTTCAATGATCATTTGAACCTTCTGGAGTGTAGTTAAATGTGCTCAATAATATAAGTACGAGTGCTAATCGTGTTAAGTGATCTACGACGGCTGTACTACATTACCACTTAATCTGCCTTACCGACACATGGCGAATTTCTGATACCCCGATGAGTGAGTGAGTGAGTTACACATGCGGGAGTATATAATTTAGAATTTAGAAGATTTAATCCGTGGCTAGTATTATTTCTAAAACTTAACTATAAACTATGAAACTAATCCAAACAAACTGATACAAAACAATAAATATTATAGTTTTCTACTTTCAAATGGTATGGTGACTTAAAAAGTGTAATTAAAAACTTTGTAATAACGAAATAAGGAACTCCAGCATTCACTGGTAGATGACAAAGTACAGTTCATCCACATTCAGTCATTATGACATTATGAGACCATAGTCCTTCAGACCGATTACCTAAGTAAACCTCAATTAGCACAACTTACACACACACACACACACACACACACACACACACACACACACACACACACACATATATATATATATACACATAATAAAAAGCATGTACATAACACTTAAGGTCTTGATTATACCTAGTAGAGAACAATCCCGCAAACTCGACCTTTGAAAGACGACCGGGTCAACAATGGCAGGCGATCACACTTTGAATTAAAATTATGTTGCTGAACTTAAACAAATTCAACTGGTATTATATTTTAGTTTTTACGGTTCTGGCACAACACACATAAATAAAAAAATAAACAGGTGATGAGAATGTGAGAAGAAGTGATGGTAAATTAAATCAGCAGGTGGTAAAATGTGACGTGTCTGCATACGTCATGGGTCAAATTTGTCACAAAGGTCAATGTTAACCAAATGAAATTAAAAATTTACTTTCTTACTGTCAAATCGAAATCAACTTAAGATTCTCAGACGCAGTCAGAAGCAGTCGCAATAGTTATAATAGAATCATGCACAGCACAGGTATACCTAGCTGATAATTGGGTAATGTAGCTGAAGTTGTAGGAGATGAAGAATCATTAGTTTTTGTACTCGTAACTTCTCTTGATTATAAGACAAATCAATTGGTTGCTTCATGGTGAGATCTTAACTGGACGAGTGTCGGCAAGAAACTGAGAAACATTGAGCTTAATAAAGCTATCAAGCTCCATTCCTGTAAAGCTTATACCTGGTGTCTCAGACCACCTTACACCCCTTTAAAATTTATAGAATTGATTCGTTATAAAAACCAACTATGCCATTATAGGTAAACTGGTTACGTTCTATCGATTGACAATAATTTAAATATACAGGGTGCACCAGAAGTCACTAATTTTAAATATAAACCTCCACTTTTATGGCATCTTTGGATTCAATGCGCAGTTTTAAGACAACTTAAGATTTAAATTGTACCCAAATTCCTACTGGTTAAAAAGATAATGGCCATTGAAATTTACATTTTTTTTTTCAAAACAATAACATGAAGCAAATTTTTAACTCCATTATATCTGAACATTTTCTTTTAAACAAACATGTACCAACACAAAAATGTTTCAGACTCTACTTTTAAATATTTTCCATCATAAATTATTCATTTTGTCATAAATTAATGAATTTTTCCATAACATTTACAATACTGTGGCGATTATAAAAAGTATGGAAGAGTAAAACTAATTACGTGATAATCGATTTTTTATGTTATATTTTGTTTTAATGAGGTTCTAAGACATTTTCATGCCTGGACAGTTCTGTTTAACGTAAAATGTTCAGAGATAAGGGATGTGAAATTTTTCTATGTTATTCTCTGATAGAAATCTGAATTTCAAGTACATATAATAAAAATACCCCCGTCGAAGCAGACCTGGGTACTCAGCAAATATCCAATCGATCTTGAGATATCGTATTTTCCCCATAAACACCATAGGAATGAGTATATAGGTTTGCTGCCATGGTATGTTGTTAGAAAATGTTAGTTTTGTTAGGAAATGTAATAGTTACGTAAGGTAAATATCAAACTGTATCAATATTTGGCACTTTTTAATTTACCCCATAAACCCCATGGGGGAGTATGTAGGTTTGCCGCCATATGGGTTTTTTCAGCAAATATTAGTTAAACCGTACCTAGTGAATGTACATACCAAATATTATGAAGTTATGGTGTTCTTTTAATTTTCCCCATAAACCCCATAGGGGTGATTACGTAGGTTTTCCGCCATATGGGTGTTGTAAACAAATATCAGTTAAGGCTGCGGTCTACCCCAACCAAAACAAAAACAACAACAATGCCGAATATGCCGGCCTCGCGGCCGTAGCACTAGGCGAGTTTGATGGCTGCAGAGGTTTACGGGGATCGTGTTTCAGAATTAACCATTTAAGATAGAGATTGACTCTTAACTTTTCCTAAAAGTACAAAAAAGGATCTCGTCGGCTATCTTTTTAGAATTTTCAAATAAAATTTCTAATTTCAGTTGTAATTGTGTAAAATTATCTGTTTTTGAGTTTTATAGATGCAGAGGTTTACGGGGATCGTGTTTTAAAAATAACCAATTAAGATAGAGATTGGCTCTTAACTTTTTCTAAAAGTATAAAAAAGGATCTAGTCGGCTATCTTTTTAGAATTTTAAAATAAAATTTCTAATTTTAGCTATACCGGTCTAAAATCATCTGTTTTTCTCGATTTTTAACTGAAGTTTTCTATTGGTTTCAATGAACTAATTACAAAATTGTAACAGACGAAAACTAGTACCGTTATTCTTCTTTAATATGACACCTTATTTATAGCTCTAGGCTTAATTTGGCAGAAGATAACACGATTCTAAAAAACCTTTGCATTTGGGTGCGCGCCAGGGGTAGACCGCAGCCTTAAACCCTACCAATGAATGTACATACCACGTTTTATCAAATTATTCCAATAAATAAGCGAGATACAGGGTTTTGTTGATTTCCCATAAGATTAAGATGGAAAACCTATTTTGGCTTTTCTCCGTAACCTGTTAAACGAAGTTAAAAATTCAAAATACTAAATTGTTATTTTTTAAGCTCTTTTAAATGGTTTTAGTTAAAATTGTTGAATTTTGAAAATTATAATCCAAAAATGCCGAAAACCTATTTTTAACCTTTATGAAACCCCATAAAACCCGTTCCCATAACCCGATCATGCTGGTTCGCGAACTCATGAAAATAGACCTAGTCTGATACCTTCATACCAAACTTCATAAAAATTTTAGGTCCCCGTAAAAAGTTATCAGTACCACGGACACACATATATACATATATATGAAAATGAACGAACGGTGTTTTTGGCTTCTGGGGACCTCAAAATGAAAAATTAACATGGTCCCGGGCTTAGGTCTTACCATGGCTACTACCGTAATAGCGTATTCCCTATAGGGAAATTCGCTAAAATGGAAGATTTTACAGATAATGGTAAATTGAGAAATTTATTAACTGTTAATATAAAGGGATCTTAATTGATACATTTGAACATAAAATAAAATTTTATGAATAATTTTTCATTGTATTAAATGATTATTATAGTGCATACATGTTAAACTTTTATTTCGATATTTGAAGAATATATACCTTCAGTCTGTCTGAGATGTTGAAACTTATCGATGACTTCCGGAAGCAAAGACAAATTCTCTTCCGAGATTGATATATCCCTATAGAATTAATTATTTTCTTTTGGCCACACCCCTTACATAAAAATCCTGGAATTCATTTTTATTCTCTTTAAATAACCCTTAAAAATGTTAAATATTCAGTACGGTTTGGTAGGTGGCTTGCAAATTCTATAACATTCTGCTGGAGGTTAATCACATGCCCTTTTCATCATATGTAGTTTCCTACAAACTGACAACTTGGTAAATCCATGCTATTAACTTGTGTTTAAGGAAAGTAAAATTTTTGAGTCATGCTCCTAATTATTTTCAGTAGTAAAGTGACAACATTTTATAACAATTTTTTTTTTAACAAGTAAGTTTTATTACAAGCATCACACGTTTGACAAGCGAGTGTATTCATTTATTTATTCTTCAAATACTTTTTATTTTGCAGGTACGTGGTGATTCATATTAAATGGAATATATTTTCTTTGTAATACCACATCATTTTGTTCATTATACAGGTCGAATTTCTACTGAGGGACCTATCTTTGCCAGTGGATTCTACTCACTAAAAGGAACAAAAAAGTTGATAATAACTCTAGTCCGACTCCGTTTCTTAGTAATTTACCGAAATAGTAAGTTAATTATACGAATTATCTCCCATATTAAATTTTCGCTCAAAAACTATAGGACCAACGAAAAATTTTCGAATTTGACTAGAATCTAGTTTAAAACCTATTTTATTGACTAGTACCTCAACTGCTAACAAACGGTTTCACATAACTTACAAATTTTAAGTGTTAAAAACAGACAGTTATCTTCATTTTATTGAATTAAGTAGTTAAATCAATACTATTACCACAGTATGGCGACTTGTCGAGGACTCAAAGTCGATAAAGAATTACACTTTTGCAGTTAGTTCGCTTAGAAGATCGCTTGACATGGTGACAAATTGGTGAACAAATTTTAGCAAAGGGGAACAGTCGAGTCCGAGTCAATGGTACAGTCAATGCCACAGTTCATCATCTATTGGTGGGGACCATTGCAGCTTCCCCACGTCATCACTTAAGCACCCCCGTAGAGGCCATCAACAATGACAGTCATCTCCCCAATATTTCCGATAACTTGTCACTTGGTAATGTTTTGCCTTCAAAAATCCTTCAGATTGTTTTTAAAATTATTAGTTATGAATTTAAAAAAAGTAGTAGGCCTACATCATTTGACTGCTGTTATACTTTTAACCAATTTTGTAAACTCTGTACTGACAATTAAGTAATTTTCCAGGAATATATTTATTTACTTAAAACATGACCTGAGGTGTCAATCAATCAATATTCATGCTATTCGCGTTTCGGGCGTGCTACAGCCCATCTTCAGCAGCGTTAGATTTAACTAAAACATAAACCCATTTTCAATGGTTGTCGGTTTGGTTTACACACATACAAAACACAGTTCTTCTTCTACTAATAGTTGTACATTTATTCACTTACACACATGGTTACGAATAACGATCGGAAACCAATTTACGATGTAAGTTCCATGTATTACCTTGTGCTATAACAATGTTATACTGTTCCTTTAGACATGAAAATACCTGTTTTTAGTTTTTGGCGTTATGGTTATGGATTCACTATCTATAGTAAAATCATATTTTCCGTATATAAAATAAGAAACTAAAATATATACTTGTATCTACACTTATTAACTTGTGTATACACTTATTAACTACACTTATTAATAGACTTTAGGGTTTTGGTGATTTGAATTCCTCCTACAATTTTCAACGGATTTTAAATCGTTTGGGGTTGTTGGATAGTCTGTTGTTGTTTTCTCCTTTTAAATTTACAATGTTAATCTTATGGAAGAAGTGTATTTGATTGAGTCATTATACGTGGTAATAATAAATGCTAACAGATAAGGAAAAACTGATATTTCAGCTGTAAAATGTTTTAAGCTGCTTGGGTCGAGATCAATAAAGTGTACTGCAAAGTACCAAATGTATATAAGGGATCAACAAATTAAAAATAGTATAAACAACCAAAATAAATCAATTTAATAACTGACCTCAATCAGCCGTTTCTAGATGTTCTTTAAAAATTAAATGCAATATATTAAATAAATATAAAAGAACATCTATGTTAATTTAATAAAAAAATACCTATATTTAAATAAGAATTTTAATGTTAATTATGATTATTGGAATTTTTAAATGAATGTGGGCAATTTGATTCAAAGATTTAAATGAACATCTTCAAACTTTTATACAGGGTGAATCTCGTAAGGTGTCCTAAATGGATTACAGACAAACGCTTGGTCCTATAATCTTCAAATAAAATTATTTCCCACTAAATCGACCCCAAGGAGTATCGTAAAAATATTTTTAACTATGTAAAAATACAGGGTATTCCAGAAACTAGGGGTCACATGTTCAAATCTCAGTATTTTTAAATGTAAACATATGCCATGTTGTACATCATTTTAAAGGTATTGTAAAAATAAACATTTTGGTGAAAACAGAACTTGAATATCTTCAACCGTTTCAAAATGGCGGCCATTTCTCTGAAAAATATCAATCGTTACGGTATAGCCTGTATTTCCGTAACCAATGCACCTATAATCATTCTGATTAAAAATTTGCAATCCTTACAAACTGAGCTTTACCACGATATGTCACATGTAAGGTTTATTTAAAAAAATAAAATTTCCAAAAAATTTGTTTTTTTGTAATTTGTATTTGGTCAGAACTCAAAAATTTCAAATGGTATCATATGCTAAGCAACATATCATTTTAAAGGTCTTTTAATTTTAAACAACTTTCTAATTTACACTTATCCCGTATCTCTAATAGTTTTCGTGTTAATCAGCAAATTGTGCTATTTCCCCATTTAAATTCATGTTATTTTTTACAACACATTTTTGTAGGATCCAAGCCCTCTCAACTAATGTGTTGTAAAAAATAACATGCATTTAAATGGGGAAATAGTACATTTTGCTGATTAACACGAAAACGATTAGAGATACAGGATAAGTGTAAATTAGAAAGTTGTTAGAAATTAAAAGACCTTTAAAATGATATGTTACTTAGCATATGTTACCATTTGAAATTTTGAGTTCTGACCAAATACAAATTTCCAAAAATTAAATTTTTTGGAAATTTTATTTTTTTAAATAAACCTTACATGTGACATATTGTGGTAAAGCTCAGTTTGTAAGGATTGCAAATTTTTAATCAGAATGATTATAGGTGCATTGGTTACGGAAATACAGGCTATACCATAACAATTGATATTTTTTAAAGAAATGGCCGCCATTTTGAAACGGTTGAAGATATTGAACCGCACCCCCGCGAAGCGCACCCGACCTTTGGAAACGTGCTTGCCCAAGGCGCTCCACGGGAGGGGCTCACCAACGCTCTCAGGAGTTCAGAACAAAAAACAAACTTGTGGAACCAGCAATTTAATTTAACCCAAAATTAACAGCAAAATTAACAACAGCCAAAAACAGTGGAAAATCGGGAACATCCAAGGTCCACAGTGATAAATTTGATAACAAAAGATTTTTACCAGAAGTCAATGTCACCAAGGTTGGCCAACCAGAATATCGATATTCAAAATTCAAGAACAACAGTATTTAAAAATTTTCCCCCTTTCTGAAACTTTAACTTTAAAATTGGCATTGATAAATTAAATAAATAAATAAATAAATAACAACAAATAAATTTCAATAAATAAACATAACAAATTACAAACACAAAATACACAAAAGAATTGGCGTGCCGAATTTTGAGGTTGAGAAAAATAATTCCACCCGGAGACCTGTGGCGCAGGGCGAGCTCCTAATGGGATATTAACCTAACATAGAGACTACAAATAAATAAATAAATACTGTCACACATAAATAACAAAATATCACAGTTCATTGGTGGAGTGGCATATCACAGTAGTGCGTTTATGCGTCATGGCACTGGGAAGCATCATCCTGCAGCTCCGGGCAAGGTGTTGACCGAAGCCATGGGTGTCCTTAAATGTGCAGGCGGGCGGACCAGACAGGCACCATGCTGCATCGAGTGGCGTGGGAGCAAGTCCCCAGCTGGACCCTGGTAAACCGCAAAATTTGCCAATATTTTTCCATTGAAGACACATTCAGTAGGCAATTAGTGTCAACAGTGCAAAGGTAAAATTGCCACAAAAAATATCCACTGTACCAGTTTGGACAATTTGCCACTACTAACCACAAAATACTAACTTTTCAGTTTTAATCATTTTACAAATTTTCTTGAAAATTGTGACAGAAAAACATTTTAAGTGTGACAGACAGTTTTACTTTGACTAGAGAAATTACAGCAAAAAGAAATGAGATAGGCTATAGCCTACTCAGAAAATCTCTAAAACAGGGGGTGTGACTAAGCAAAATACTTGAGACATGAAAAACAGTTAAACTACACCTTAATATTAATTCTACAACTAAATTGAACAGGTTGAAAACATTTGACCAGGTTTAAAGCATAAAATAGATCCATTTTTAACATCACAACAAAATTTCAGTTTTGGCGGACATTGCTCTTCTATTTAGCTCATATCTCAAAAAGTTACTGACCGAATTTAAAAATTTTACCTTTAAAAGTTGGGCCAAAAGTGAGGCTTCAAAATAAAAATATAAACCAGAACTTAACTCCAAGGCAACTTTATTGTGGACCTAAGATTACCTGACACTTTACCCCAAACTGGTGTGCTACCAACAGTAAAAACTAGGCCTAATCCATTAATTATGAACCAAAATTGATAAAACTTTACATAGGCCTAGCTCAGGGCCTTAGGCCACTTTGAGAACACACAAACCCTAGTAAACTAAACAGGAAAATATGTTATAAAAGAAAAACCTTGGCAGCATCACCATTTAGGCTATGAGCCTATTTTGACTCTACAACTTACAATAACCCCATCAGACCACTGGGTGGCCAATATAAAGTTGCACTGAGCAATGACAAACAATATTTAATGCAAAACAAACACTGAAACATCTTAATTATTACAGAACTTGAAAAACATGTGTTCAGCCCACTAACAAAAATTGAACTCTGAGAGCAAAACGTAGTTGGCCCAAAATGCAGTCTCAAAAGGAGAACAAAATTGAATGCTTTGCTTGAAACAATGAAACAAAATTTACAGAACACTGGTTCTGGCCTAAAAGAATATTTACTGTATCAGAAGACTGGTCATTTTTGCAAACATGTGGTCGTTCGACCGAATCCAATTGCATCGAACATATTTCTGAATTAAACTGGAAAATTCTCGTGACTCACCCAAAATGATGCGCAGGACAGTTTATTTACTCCATGATTGGAAGTAAATCACAGGCAGAAAAATTTGATATTGAAAATACTTTTGAAAACGCACCGTGAATTAATTCACAACCGGTAGCATCTTTCGCCACTGCGCCTATGTCTTTTTCAGGACGTTGCGTCACAGCTGGCGAAAAGAAGAAAAAAAGAAGAATATTCCAGAATGACTGCATACAGAAAACACTGGCCAGAAGAAAAACAACACTATAACAAATGAGACGTGACATCACACATGGTGGGCAAAACGTCACGGCTCAATATTCAAGTTCTGTTTTCACCAAAATTTTTATTTTTACAATACCTTTAAAATGATGTACAACATGGCATATGTTTACATTTAAAAATACTGAGATTTGAACATGTGACCCCTAGTTTCTGGAATACCCTGTATTTTTACATAGTTAAAAATATTTTTACGATACTCCTTGGGGTCGATTTAGTGGGAAATAATTTTATTTGAAGATTATAGGACCAAGCGTTTGTCTGTAATCCATTTAGGACACCTTACGAGATTCACCCTGTATAGTGATTGGTGAAGTGATGTGGTGTGTTGATCAAGTTAGCAAGACACAATAACAATAGCAATAAAACCCAACCACATGTTTGATTGATGAAGAAGGAGATGATGAAAAATGGTGAAAATAAAAAAAAGTATAAATATAGTGAGAATAATAGTGAGAAAATCATGATAAAATGAAAATCAAGCAAGATTTAATTAATTACAATATTAAATGGAAACAAGAAAGAAGCCGTCCACAGGAAAGTATAATCTAAATATTCATAAAACTGAGAACTTTTATAAACTTTCTTTTTAAGATAAGTGAAACTGAGAGTTACCTATCATTGCTATTTATTATCAATTGTTGCCTATTGAACTTAATTATTTCTGGACAATGTTATTAACTTTTATTTACTTGTTTTTATTTGTTTGCTTTTCTTTTAGTTCCTCAATAATGCCGGCACGACAACCACAACCCGAGATATTAAGACATTGTTAAATTGAAATAAAAGAAAAAACTATTTATTTTGTAATTATTACAGGACTTGTTATTTATTAATTTTAGAACATTATTTAGCAACGGAGTTTTTTTTGCAAGACACAGTTTGGTGTATGGTTCAGACAGTCCACATCAATTGAAAGTTTTGTCAAATTTACAGCTGGGGGTAATTTATAGTTTAGTATTAACGATTAGAAAATCATACATTATCCATCATATTACAATACAATTAATTTAAGGACTTAATTTATAAAGTGTCTAAACCGTAATCGTGTTAACAATAAAATATTTTCCCGCAGTTATCAGTTACGCATTAACTGTTTTAAACATATTTTGAATGAACATTTGTATTGATACTTTAAAAAATTGTAATTTCATATACATATTTGATGAATTAAAAATAGTCAAGTCAATAATTTTATCAGAACCTTATTGATAATAAGGTGCTTACTTAAAGCAAGCTTGAAAACAAAAAAAAGTTTATGTCTTTTGCATTCTACTACAAGATAAAATCTTGACACTTTCTCTTTAAAGAGAAATCAGTCAAGGATTTATCGGGTAAAAAGCAGAAGTTCCTTTGTAGACCTGGAACAAATTTTATAAAGGATGCTTCACTGTTTTCTTTGTTCTCTATTAAACAAGCGAACTCTTTTAACATTATCTTTTCAAACGGTATCTTCATAGGATAAATTCCTCATTGAATAAATTTAACTGAAAATATTTTACATATGTCAAGCTTTACTAATTTAAAATATCAATTTAAATGTTTTTGGAGTTTTTAATCTAATAGAATTTTACAAAAATATCTACTAAAACTCAAACCACACAAGTAATTTATCAGGAAAGATATCTTTAAGTTTCTTTTAAGGAAAAATTTATGAACTAGAAACACTATGGATAGAATATATAATTTGGTCCTTTCGACCTTGTATAGATTTCCATATTAATCAAATCTATTCAACCATCGTTCATTGAATTAATTATATCAGAATTATATCAGTCGAGCCAGCTCCAATACGGATGTAACAGCCCAAAGGATTATCACGGCTATCAGATATTGATGGGCATACAAAGTGAACCAATCTGACCTATGTTAGGCTTTGATATGTCTCTTTGTATACCGATATTACACCAAAATTAAGTCTAAAAGTTGAATAGTACATTTTGAGCAAACGTATTTAAAAAAAAAACTTTTAGTCCAATTTTGATGCATTAATTTTAGAAACATTAGTAAGAAACATAAAAAGAAAGATTTTGTGGATAAGTTAAAATAAGTTGGACTAGTTACAGTATGACTTGGTCTCAACTCACAGAATAAATAGTTTAGAAATGTGAATAAGGCAGTTCTGTCTTTAAAACCAAATTAAACGCGTTTCAATAAATAGCAAATTTATTTATAAAATATGATATGTAAAGATTGCAAACATCTTTCTAATAACATTTTTCATGTATAAAAAACATCAAGGAATGGGTTAGGTGAAAATGACAGCAATTTTATTTGGTTATCACTAAAGAAACATTCCACAAATATCACGAAAGTCTAGTACATTTTAAGTTAAACATAAAAATATTATTAAAATGATACTGAGGATCAATGCCGGGTACATAATTAATCATTCGGCAGTTTAAGCCCATCAAAAAGCAACCTCTTAAGTAAGGATTTCGCTGTCATTTATTTTATCTGAATAAGAATTTAATTTCCATAAATTACTAAACTGCCAACTCATTCTGAGATACCGTGGTAATTACTGTATACAGACCTGCGTACTCAGCGAATTTCCAACAGGATTCGTTTTTTTTAACTTCCCCATAAACACCATGGGATTGAGGAGGTTGATTTGCTGCCATGGGGGTATTATTAGTAGATATAGGAAAATCCCTTCTCAGTGCACGTACATACTGAATTACATCAAATTCTGGAATGTTTCATTTTCCCATAAACCCTATGGGAGTGAGTAGGCTTGCTGCCATATGGATGATGTAAGTAAATATAAGTTTAACTCTACCTAGTGAATGTACATAAAAAAGTTGATCATGTTATAGCAATAAATATGTGAGATACAGGTTTTTGAATAACATGGAAAACCTTTTTTTGTCTCCGTTACCAATTAAGCCAATTTAAAAATTCAAAAATACAAATTTTTTTTATTTTTAAAGATCATTTAAATGGTTTTAGTTGATATTTTTGAATAAAAAAAATGAGGTAGCAAAATGCTATAAAATTCATTTTAGACCCTTTTGAAACCATATAAAATCCGTTCCCATAACCCAATAATGCTGGTTTGCGAACTCATGAAAATAGACCGGTCCTACACCTTAATACCAAATTTCATCAAAATCGGAGGTCCCTGTAAAAAGTTATCAGTCCCACGGACATACACACACGCACGCTTAAGTAATCGACCATACAGTATACATATTATCTTTTTCAGTGGATTTTCATCAATAAGTCTCTAAATGGGATGTGTTGCAATGTTATTTGGGTTCCCGTTTGGATGTAGACATGGATTCTTGTGAAAATAAACAGTGATTAAATGAATTTGTCTTGTAGCTAAATTTAATGAAGAGGAATAAAATATCTTCATTAAATAACAATAACAATAACAATATCCCATGGCAGCAAATTTATATACTCATTCCTATGGTGTTTATGGGGAAAATACAAAACCTCAAATTTCTATGGAAATTCGCTGAGTATGCAGGTCTGCTGCGACGGGGGTATTTGGAACTAGCCACTTATTTAGTGTAACAGACGAAGTTGGTAGCAATGACTTGAAACATCCAACACAGGAACAAGTGTAATCTTGGTGTGTTTAAACTGTAACTGGTGCCACGAGCCCTCACGCTGATACATGATACATGAGATACACATTATTTTAGAGCTAACTAACCTATTAAGATGTATAATCATCTTTATTGAGGCTTGATCTTATAAACATTGTAGGGACCAACAGAACGAAAATTAATTATTATGTCTTGTAAAATTAAGATAATTTAGTGAGTATTTTCTTAATAGTTCAATTTTTACTAGCTGCTTTTGTGCTTTGGTTATTAATTAATAATAATGAAATACGGTCTGAATCAGCTGGTCTTAGTTCACATCAAAGCTATTTAAGGCTTGAGCTGATCATAAAACTCATCCTTAAGACCTTATACAGAAAATGAACAATTTTTGGATTCAGAATGAATAATTCCGCTATTTTTCTTAACTAAGGAAAATATTATAATAGTAGTGCAAAATTGGGGATGCTGGGCCAGTTCAAGGTCACCTGAGCGATGACGTCATCGAGGTCAATGACCTCACCCATGACGTCATCGATGACGTCATCGATTGCGTCATCGATGACGTCATCACCAATGACGTCACTTCCATGACGTCACACCCATGACGTCACAAAAATGACGTGCCGATGACGTCATCACCCCTTACGTCATCAAAACGACGTCACCGACGCCACTAAGGTCAAGGTCACGCCGAAACTTAAAATTTTTTGGCACTTTTGCCGTTTCTCGCACTACGCTCCGAGTTTCAGTCCGAGTCCCCGTGACCTTGACCACTTGGAGCGAATTTTGACGAGAAACGGCAAAAGTGCCAAGTTAAACCCGATTTTCTGACATGACCCTGCCTAAATGGGCAATCGGTAATCCCTCAGGTGACCTTGAACTAGCACAACACCCCCAATTTCATATTACTGTGACCTTGAAAACCTAAAAACGGAGCGCCGACACCGATGCGCACCCCACGACAGCCACCGAGTGACTGACTGTCAGACTCTGTGTACTCTAGGTATATTGGGAAGTAGAGGGGGAAATCTCAAGGTCATCCAAATGGAGTTTTAAAAAAGTTAAAGAGTAGAAAGACTACTCTTGTGCTTCCTGGGCGACTTCATCAATTTCTAACGGATCTGTAAACCAATCCGATCTGTAGCGGCAGGAGTCCAGAAAACAGGTGCACCACCCATCAGGTTGTCCGTAGCACTTCCGACAATTGGTAAGATTAGAAAAATGAAATTTAATACACCGCTGCGGACAACAAGTGTAAAAGTACTGGGACTTGTAAATTTTGAAAGTCTGTAGTACCGGTGGTGGCAGCTGCTGGTTCTTGCATCTACACCTGCAACATCCGAAGCATTCACATTGCCGGCAGGCCAGCCCATCCACTTGCCACTTTGGTAAGAGGAAACACTTATCCTTACAGCAATAGGTTGTCCCAGTTTCTTCCTCCCAACGCTTCTTTGTACAATACGTGACGCCTTGTACCTCCAAACACCTATGCTCGCAACATGAGATGCGCTTACTTTCCATACTTGATATTGCTTCGGCGAGGGAGCAAGATGAAGTGATGCCGTGGTCAGTGGGAATGGAGCTTATATAAACTAAGGTGAGTGGAGGGGGAAAGGTCAAGGTCATCCAAACGGAGTTTTAAAAAAAGTCAAAGAGTAGAAAGACTACTCTGTGAGTCTACAGCGATTACATTGATAGTGAGTGCTTCGGTATGCCAAGTTGATCTGTACTGACACGCCCCTAAATAATGTTTGCAAAAACCTGCAAAATGATTGTTGCACATTTTGCAGCCAGTTAGCTGTTTCAGATTAAATTCAATGCAACGTTCAGGGCAACAAGTGTACTTATGCCCTCTCATCTGGTACACATGGAATGTCTTCAACTCCGGTTTTGGCTTCTTCCAAGACTTGCACTTACACATGCACTGACCAAAAGCTTCACATTTTCTACATGCCAGACCATCCACAACATCAATATCATTTGGCCATGAAAAACATTTCCGTTCGCAACAGTAATTGAGTTGACTCTCCATATTGCTGCGGTGAAGGTGCACGATGAAATGATGCTGTAGTGAGTGAGAGTGCACCTTAAATAAACTCAGTGGAGGGGGAAAGGTCAAGGCCATTCAAACTGAGTTTTAAAAAAGATGACTAGTCATCCTCCTCCTCGTCCGTGGTACTTGGAGAGCTGTCAGACGAAGAGCCCCGCGCAGGTGCTCCCCAGATGAAAAACATATCAATTTTAAAACGAAGACCAGGATCTTGCATCATCAATTCCTTTAATTTATCACATACTAAGTCGACCTTGTGTAAGGTGTCAACAATAAGCTTCCAATTTGTTGGCTCAATATAACTTGTAGTTGAGTCCGCCTCGCTGCTAACCACATCCTCCGGCCGTATTGGAGTGTAAAGATGCGTAAAATCAATTGGCTGAAGCTGAGGCTCAGCTGGCTGGAAGTGCAAGGTTGAGTGTGGACCCCTGTCGCATCGAAATCCATAGTCATCCTACATTCAATGTTAGGGGTTTTCGTTTAACACGTATACCAATTTTTCATGCAACATATCCACTTCTGCTGAATCTTGCAGATGAACATTCCACGAAAATGGCCATTCTTCATCCGTAGTTGTGTCAACTCGAGAAAGAGTGCTGTCCGCCATGATAGCTAAGCAAGGAATGAGGTTAGCTACAGACTGTGGTAACAGTATTGAAAAGTAGAGGGGGTAAACCAAACGTATGTGGAGGGGGAATCTTCAAGGTCATTCAATTTGGGTTTTAAAAAAAGGAATAGTGGAGGGGGAATTTTCAAGGTCATCCAATTTAGGTTTTAAAAAAAGGAATGAAGGTTACTCCTCTTCAGCATCGTCATCCACGTTGTCTCCCACATCTTCATCAACCTCGTCCCCCACATCTTCATCAACGTCAGACTCACCGTAAGGATAGATTGGTGACATAGGCGAATATTGTGGAGAGTGTTGACCGTTGTTGTCGTCCCCTTGCATTCTAACTTGGGACCAATCATAGTGTAAATTCATTTGAATTATCATCCCAGGGTTGTCCCGCAGTATTTCTTTCATCCGTTCACAAATGGTTTCCAAAAAGTGAACACTGTCGATGGAAAGTGTTCAACCTGTACTCGTTTCAACATCAGTAGTTGAGTCAGCTTGGCTGATGGTGTTGTCTGCCATGGTTGCTTGTCGGACAAGGAATGACGGTTGATGTGATGCTCATGCAGGAACATGGCGAAGTGGTGGGAGGCTTGGTGGAGTAGTGGGGGAAGTTTCAAGGTCATCCAAACGGAGTTTTAAAAAAAGGAAAACTTACAAAGTAACATTGAAACCTTCCAATTGATGGTGGCGGGCGTTTTCTTCCGCAACCTTGCCGACACATGTGACTATGCCATACAGTATGAAAAGTACAACCATAATAAGGCCGAACAATAAAAGATAGCCATTGACTATCATGATATTTTCAGAGTGGATCTGCTTTCTTCTTATCGCCCTCTCCTGCATCCTCTTCTCCAACTCGTGGACGAAGTCACAACATGCGTGAGGACATCTTTCATCTGTTGGTAGGTTTGCCATTGTTGATGTTGTCGGTGTGGCTGTTGAAGATGGAATGAGGTTTCCAATTGCGATGTGCCATGTACATCAATAGTCAAGTGGTGGGGGTAGCAAAGCAGTGGAGGGGGAAGTTTCAAGGTCATTCAAACCGTGTTTTAAAAAAACCTATCTTGTTACTGAGCTCATATGTCAGTAACAAGATAGGTGTTTTTGCTCTTTTACTTCTTTAATATAATGAAAAAATAAACATATTCTACAATGGTTAGAACAAGAAATACAACTGCTAGTCAGCTGAAGTAATCTAAGTTGTCCGGCTCGGTCTTCATGGACATCGGTGAGGAAGCCGTCGAGGAGTGTCCAGGCTCTTCCTTTGACTGCCGGGTGTTCCGTATATTGCAAGCGTAAACTTGCACATTTATACGGTAGCCTCGTGCCACCATCAGCTGCAACTCCTTGTATAAGTCGTTTAGCTCCTGCTGAGTCTTGATGCTCACCTCCTCGTAACTTGCACAACTGACGTTCAGAGACATCCTGATGTTGCTAGGTTGGCTGCTGGAGTAGAAATGAAGCCGAGGCACAGCGTTTGGAGGTACATGAAAAAGTGGTGGGGGTAATAGTGGTGGGGGTAATGGTGGTGGTGGTATGGAAGATCCAATTAAACACTTCTAAACTTTTTCCATCGATACAATGGGATGGAACAAATAGCACAGGTGTCCTTGTAGTTTTCAAATCTAAACATCGGTGCTAGAAATCCGAACTGTTTTCTACCACCTTCCTGTACGAACCGTCGAAGGTCTCTGACGGCAGCATCGCCACAAGGCCTACAAAACTTTTCCCCGTCTTGGAACCTATACCAGGAGTATCCCGAATACCCTCTATTATCTTTCTTGTACTCTTCGATATCCTGCTTTACTGTTATAGGGATATTATCTTGTAAAGCCGTCTGGAATAAAGATGCGTCAGTTATAACTCGTTGTAAGCAAAGCTCGTACAAGGTGCTCATCGTTTGCTAGTTGGCAACAGACTGACCGTTTTTCGCATCCAAGCAGGTTTGAATCCTAGTGCGGTAGTGGGGGTAATTGTGAAATGCAAAGGTCAAAGGTCAAGGTCACCCGCGTAGTTTAAAAAAAATGCAACATATCAATACGTGACAAACTTCACATATTGATATGTTGCATTTTTGTTTTCTTATTTTTTTTGTCTTTTATGATTTATTTATTTATAAAACATTACAATAACATATGTACAACATTAAAACTTAAATTTAACACTGCTGCTTGTCGGCAATGTGGATGGTCAACTCTGTAGAGTTGCTACCCGTGCAGCCGTGGGACACCAGGTATAGACAGCCGGGTTGAATAGAGCGAAGGTCCTCGTTTTGTAGAAGATGGACGAATCTCTTGGGCAGGTACACCTGGAACTTGGGCTCATCCCCCGGAGTAAACGGTGCCTCGCTGAGACTGCAGCAGATGGCCTCCCCAACTGTAGTCTCCATCTTCTTCATAGCATGGATTATGTAGTGCTTTTCATCTTTTAGTTCAGAGCACTTCTTCACAGGTAATATTGTTGACTTGGAGTGAGCATTGAACTGCTCGACCAAAGTCTGAAGGAACTGGTGAGATGCCATGGTCAGGTTACAGATCGTCTTCTTGCTCGGAGATGTTGTCGTCTCGGAATCTCGAGTAATACTCATGCCAGGTCCCGGTCTGCTCCTCACTTATATACTCTCCGTTACCCCCACCACTCCCCACTTCCCCACTTTGAAGGTAAGAGGCGAGTTTATAGGCATTTTTCAAAGCGCAATGTCTATCTTTATCATGTTCTGGGCTTTTTGTACAAATACATATCGTTTCCAGCATGCATTGATAATTCTTATCCAATTCCACATCATTAACCGGAACATGAGTAAATCCTTCGATCCATCTTTTCTTTTCCAGCCCCTTTGTGTAAATATTGGTAAACTTGTCTGAAAAGTGATGCATAATGTG
>CM061531.1:209247473-209276736 GCA_030545055.2 Neoaliturus tenellus
AAGAAGCTTAGCACTGCTCTTTATGTCATCAAGCGCCTGAAACACATCAGTAACGCAGAAACCTCAAGGACTGCCTACTATGCTCTTTTTGAGGCGCAAATGCGTTATGGACTGATTGTATGGGGGCTATCATCTCAGGGGAACCTTCAGAGGGTATTACGTCTACAGAAAAAGGCAGTCAGAATCATGGCTGGACTGGCATTTCGTGACTCATGCCGGGGGGAGTTCAAAAGGCTGAAACTACAGACAGTAGCTAACCTATACATTGCCGAGGTAGTTACCCACGTAGTTAACAAAAGACCCATAATAAACTTCTCAGAGGCTCATCATTATGACACCCGAAACCAAATCAACTACATACTCCCTGCACATCATCTGTCAGCCTATGAAAAAAAACCCAGCTACATCGGAGCAAAACTATTCAACACCCTTCCACCTGCACTGAAAGAACAAAAAACCAACCGAAACTTCAAAGGAGCTGTTCTCGACTGGCTACTGGAAAAAGAATTTTACTCTGTTGAAGAATGCCTGGAGGGACGAGGCCAACCTCATCACTGAAGAAGAAAAATAATGACGCCATGACTGTACTTAATGTTCATGTCAATAAAGAGTATTTTGTCTTGTCTTTTGTTTGACCTCCACACCATAACAACGGACAACCATTATACTTATGAGTGTTGAAAGAGGCTCATAATTTTGTTAAGGAAGCAAGTAGAAAACAGTTCTGTTATATTGGCAAGGTTAATTTTAACTATTGAAGGGCCGATTCCAAAATTTATGGATTCCGATTCTAAAGTTTGGATCTTGATTCTGCATTTGATACCGATTCCAATGATAGCTTAATATATTGTGGGGGATCACAAGATTAAAAATAATTACTGAAATATATTTATTATACTATAAAAACAAATAATTATAGGCCTATGTAAAAACATATAAAACATCTGAATTAGTTGGAAAAAATTACAAAAACATAAAAATATTAGGTAGGGATGTGTCGATACCAAAATTTATCGATTCTCGATACCGATACCGATTCTTCAAAAATCGATTCCCGATTCTCGATATCGATACTTTCGATACCATCGACAAAAAAACCTAGCTTAGCTGTAAGTAGTAAAATTTATCCCCTAGGTTATATATTTCAGCCGCTGATCTGCCTCTTAAAAAAAAAAAAATTAAAATTTTAGATTCAATAATCTTAAAACTTTTTGTACAATAAATTTGCAAGCACTACAATAAAATGTGACTTACCTGTAGGTAGTAAAATGCCTCCCAGTGTTTTTGATTCATTGAACTAAAAACACCTTTTCAAATACAAATGCAAACACATTCATAATTAAGGAATTTTTTCAAATAAAAAACAAACAATTAATGAAAAGGTCTAGCATAATTTATTGTAAAACTATCTACAAGTACCGGTAGCAAGATTCAAGATTCAAAAAGTCTTTATTCATCATATTGTATACAATTTATATAAATGAATAGAGTCAAGTCTATTGTAACTTACTAGCAATATTAGCAATAAGAAACATTTTACTTTACATTACAAAATACTAGCCTGTAGTTTGAAATCAAGGTGTATAAATAATACCCCCCGTCGCAGCAGACCTGCGTACTCAGCGAATTTCCAAATTAGTAATATTAATTTTGACCAGCTAAACTTGTAAACAAAATTTCATCACGTGCTCATAAATAGGGAAATAAATGTCTATTCTCCTTAAGATAAATATAGGGAAAGAGTATGCAGGTATGCTGCCATGGGAGCCACTAAAAGTAGGTTTTTAGCATAGAAAAAATTTATTTCAACCATATAAAGACATATAGTAAGTTTCATCAATATCTGTCCATAAATAAAAGAGTTTGCCTATTCTCCATATGATTAACATGGGAAAAGATTATGCAGGTTTGCTGCCATGATAAGTACAAAATCCAAAATTTTTTACCTTAAATGGATGAATCTCAACCAAATGAAGCTAAATACTAAGTTTCATCCAAAAATATTGGTTAATAAGTGAAATATTAACACATCCTTATTCTCCATAAGATTAACATTGGAGCCCTAAAAGACAATGTACTGTCTTTAGACTTTGTAATATCTCGGTAACCAATGGAGATAGAGCAAAGCTTCAAATTACTAAATTGTGTGTTTTTTTGAGCTAAATCCAATGGTCAAAATAAAAATTTAAAATATTTAAAATTTACATATGAAAAATGCAAAAAACCCATTTTTGGGGTACAAAACCCCCCAAAACTACCCCTTCCGGTAGGTCGATATGTCTGGTTTTCGAACTCATCCAAATAAACGTAGGATTACACATCTCTACCAAATTTGGTGTCGATTGGACAATTTTTACGAGAGTTATCGTGTCTAGGGACACATACATATATATATACATATATATATATATATATATACATATATATATATATACATATATATATATATATATATAAAATTTTTAATGACTATTATTTTTGGTCTCTGGGCACCTAAAAACGAAAAAGTAACATGGTCCCGGGCTTAGGTCTTACCATGAGACCTACGGTAATAGCTTATTCCCTATGGGAAATTCGCTAAAAAGAACAGGTGTGTGCATAGCCAGCTGGTGTGACGTAGTTGGGCTCACTGCTAGCGCCGCGAGCGGCAAGCCAACGTATTAAACGTTGGCCTAATTTTATTTTCATGTTGTACTATCATATGATGTACAAATTATTTTTGTGCTTACGATATACAGTTATGCAGAATGAACTATGCACGTACTTGGAACATACATTCAGTAGGCCCTAACTATTTTCTTGATTTGTTAACTCTTGAATTATTTAATAACTATATTATATATAAACTATTTTAGTCACCATACGCAATTTAAATTTTATTTTTTTCACAAATGACCCAAATTAGCTAGGAGAATAATTTAATTTGAATTAAATATGTATCCTCAAATATTGGTTTAACAAATTATTTAGCACGATTGTAGAATGAACCATTTTTTGACTACATGAAATGTAACAAGAATGTAACTTATGACATAAACTAATATATAGCCGATGTTGCTTTAGTCATATTTATTTAACGTTATTTTTGTCATTTTTTCGATCTGACCCTGCACTCTAATGCTTGAAACGGCCTACAAGAACTCAGAAGATCTAGCATATTCTGATTGATTACTATAAAAAAGCAAAGTTGACTCTTTAATCACTCATACGCACTCTAATCATAGGCCCTACCCATATCCTCTGGCC
The DNA here is from genome assembly GCA_030545055.2 of Neoaliturus tenellus. NCBI lineage: Eukaryota > Metazoa > Arthropoda > Insecta > Hemiptera > Cicadellidae > Neoaliturus > Neoaliturus tenellus. The sequence continues at coordinate 209,250,720 of CM061531.1, forward strand.
GTTGTATGCCGATCTCAAACTTACCACCTTTTAAAAACTCATTCAAACCCCGTAAATGTCACGTAAATATGATAATGATATCGATTTTAGAATTCAACCGTGCTTTTTTTAATTCAACCTGTTTTTGAATTCAAGCTGTAGGCTTTTCTATAGCCTATATAATGTAGGCTATATTTATAAACGGGCATATTGAAATAGACCCATGCATGTATAGCCTAATAATCGTCAGTTTTTTTCATTATCAATAAATGACATTTGCCTTATGATATGCACCAGGGTCTGTCGCTGACTTAAAATTAAATAGAATACTTATTTATTAAGTATATACGGACTTTAACGAATGATGTTTTATATCATTATCTCAAAACAAAAATATCACTACGCTTTGGCTTGTTCTCTCTGTGACTACTCTGCAATGGATTCATACCAAGGGAAAACTTGCCAAAATCAAATACTGTAAGCATTTTGTATCTAACTCTTCAATATACCGACATTGGAGGTTAATAAATTTTTTAAACCTCCTTTGTAACCTCGGAAAATGAAGTTTCTTCGAAAATTTTTAAAGAGTTTTAAGGATAAATCAAGACACATGTATTTGATAAATAAAAAGATTTAATAATTAAAGTACAGACCCACTCAACTATACACTTTTGATAATTAAGGTCAATTTGATAAATAAATACTCAAACATTTTCTAAAATGAAAGTATGTAATAAGCTTATTTTTCAATTTTTACGAGGATTTTTCTAACGCCGCAGTCACCATCTCAATTTTTTTTATTTAGTTCTTTATTCTCCTTGGTTCTGAAGTAACAATAAGCCGTTGGTCCACTTGCATAAAAAGTGCAGGCCTTTTAGACGAGGATAACTGTCAGTTAATTGCGTATCATCCTACACTAAAAGCCATATCATATATAACATATTCTTATATGAGTTCTGCACATGAAGTGCCTTTAAAACTTCTTTCGGGAACAGCATTAATCAATAACGCATTTTCCAGCTTTCAGCATGCTTTTGAGGACTTCGCCAACAATCACTCTTACTGTTTCAATGAACCGAGCCGTGACTTTCGTTGAAGTTGAAACATTCCTCCATTTCTATACCAACGTCCCAAAACTGTTTTGTTCTGTTGGAAAACTTCGACCTATTTTGGCAATATTCTGACAGGAAATCTGTAAAACTGATTTAATCCGTGTATCACTGTCTCGGGATTTATTTTGCAACCAAACACGGAATAATTCGGCATTGCGGTTAAGAAAACAAAACATTTACTTGACAAAAGTTTATTTGTAAACACAAAAGTAAACAACATGAGTTTAATGTGTTTCACGGCCGCTCGGAGCGCTAGCGGTGAGCCCAACTACGTCACACCAGCTGACTATGCACACACCTGTTCTTTTTATTTATACACCTTGGTTTGAAATATCTTTCCTAGAGTTTTTTTTTTTTTATAAACTGTTACAACTCTAGCAATTTTAAGCTCATTTGGAAACATTCTTGTTACAGATGATGAATTAATTAGGTGTGTTATAATGAATTTAATCTCCTCCTCCACATTTTTCAAAATTTTATAGCATATGGCATAATTTTAATTTTTTATAGCATATGGTGGTCAAATTCTCAAGCATGTAACATAGCATTGTAAGTCCTTGTTGTGTCTCACTCTGTAAAAGATTGTAAAAAATGGTTTTACCGTTAAATAAATAAATAAATAAACTTGAATGAAGCGATAACCTAAAAATCAATTCACTTTAGAAATAGTAAAATCAAAAACACTACAAGCCATTTTTTGGCCATTAAAAAATTAAAAAGCATAACATGAAATAAAATAGTTTTATTTAGGAATATGAGGATTTCCGGTTTTATCTGCCTAAAAGGCCATTTTTTGCCATCAAAAAATTGTAAAAGTATATCATGAAATAAACAAGTTTTAATTAGGAATATGAGGATTTCCGGGTATTATAAATTCATTATGTTTTAGCAACCAAACATAAATTGAACGAGTAAACAAACAGCTCTTCCAGTTGACTGAACATTGAAGTGGACAAAAAACTAATAAGGGTCTCTTCTCTATTGTTGTGCTAATGGGATTCTGGTAGCTGGCGAGCAGTGTCAGTGTGTGAATGAGTGTTTGTGTGATTGTGTGTGCGTGTGCGAGAGATAGTGTGTGCGTGTATGCGTGTGTCGTCTGTCAAGGTCATTACCCCACTCCTATTGCGTCGTCGTGAGACCCCGCACCACCCCGCTCCACCTATTACCACCCTGACGATCTCACCACTCAAGTATAAATTGCCGTGTTTCTCTGCTTTTTTGCATTAATTAATAAATCAAATAACTGTTAGTACAGAGTTTTCTTCTTAAGACATTTTTTTGGGCGGGATTGTTGCTTCTGAAACCATTTTCAGCTCGACCACTGGAATCGTTTTGCATAACCTCGAGCCGAGCCGAATAGTGCTACTATTCGACCACTCGAGTACTCGCACACCCCTAGTCATTATTAACATAACGTATCTTCGCTATCTCTTGATCTTGACCATACACATGAAATATGCTATGAAATAACGTCGCCATATTTACTCAATGTTATTACTAGGGTATAGACCAGCGAGCACAGAACATAACATTTAACATTTAACAGAACATTTATGTTCTGTGCTCGCTGGTATAGACTTACGTCTTATAGCGCAAGAAAATGATCTAAATTGAGTAAACAACTTGTGAAAACGAAATACTTTTTCAACTTAGCTATTTTTGTTTGGTTTCAATATTAACAAAAATATCTTAAAGTTAAAATAGTAATTAAATTATAGCAATATCGTCAAGATCTAATCTGAATATGGGACTACTTTTCTGTCGCTTGTTTGCACAGTTACCAGCAGTCGCCACTTGCGTACGGGAGATTGTTGTTTTTGTTAGCTTTATTTTCTTAAGACAAACCGAAAGAAAATCATCTCGACTTTATTAGACTTATTTGATTGTTCCACCGTCTGTGAAAGTGGCTTTTAGTATGTCTTCCATGTGACGCAATAACTTGAAATCAAATTTCCATTTTCCAGACAACTGAACCGACCGGTATCGAAAGTATCGGTACCGACTTTAGACAATCGATTCTCGATACCGATACCAATGGCCAAGTATCGGTGGTATCGAGAATCGGTATCGAGAATCGACACATCCCTAATATTAGGCCTATTATAGATAAAAATTCCAAGAGAACATGAAAACCTGTTTTCCATGTAATCTTAAAAGAACAGAAAATAATAATAAACAAGTTAAATGAGGAAAAACATTGGGCCAGGTTTGTGGGACTCTACTATACTTTCCTTCAGTATGAGAACTTCTTCTTTACTTTTTTACAATTACAAGTTGTTTGCATATCGTCTGAAGATGATGTTGTCGCATGCAGATGTCCAAGTCAGAGGGCAACTTCCTGACACTGACGGACGCCGTCAACAAGTTCAGCGCGGACGGGATGCGGCTGTGCCTGGCAGACGCTGGCGACTCAGTCGAGGATGCCAACTTCGTCGAGAGCACCGCCGACGCCGGTGGGTAACACTTTGCGAATAAATATTAAATGTCTCATATGCTAGAAAAAAATAATTTTGTAAAAAACCCTGCATTAAAGTAAACAAAAACAACAAAAAAAACAAGAAAATTAAATAGCCAAACCGCATGCCCAACTGTAAAAATATGCTATCTTGTTTAGTAGCCAGCTGAATGATACGTTAGTAATAGTTGGTTGAATGGAGCAAAGAGAAGTGAAATCCACTTACATGACTGTTTGTGCCTCAGTGTATTGATGAAACCCGATTTTGATGTCCGACGATAACTTTTGAAAAAAGCCTCAGATCAACTTCAAACTTTCAAGATAGATTGTATAAGTAGGTTGTAGATTCAAGATCTTTGCTGAAGTTGTTAGTTTTTCATTAACTAATTAACTATAATTGAATTTCCCTTAATAAATGTATTATAGGCTGTTTTAAAGCTGCTTGAGTGGTTTGTTTTTAATCAACGTGTGTCAAGGCATAGAGCAAGGATGTTAAAACAATCTCCTGCCCACTTTGATATTACGCAAAATACAATTAGTCATTTCACAAAGAAATAACTTAAAAATACAGAAATCTATATTTTGTATTGACTGTAATACAATAAAGAGAGTCTTTTATGACGTAATTAAAGTAATAATAAAAGTTCTAATGATTAAAACCGACATATCCAGTCCAAATAAAAATAACATTAATCAATGAACGATCAGGTGACTGCTGCACAAGTAGGCAAATGTCAGAATTAACATAGTGAACAAACCGTTTGTTACAAAGATTGTGTTTTATACTAATGCACTGTATAGAAACTCTGTTAACTACTATAGTTTAATTAAAATAGAGAAAGGTATCCCAGCCTATCCCTTTGTACAGTAAGTTGTCGATTTTATTATTTAAGTTCTGATACTTTAAAACTATTCATTTTTACTAAATACTTCCAAGGGTAATCAAATTAGTAAGAACCTGTAATGCAAATTTTAGTTGGTGTATAAATTTGTGTCTATTATTACATTATTGACATTTGTTCTATTCTGTTTTAAAAATTTATTAAATTTAGATTTGCCTTATCGTTATTGTCTGTTCACCCCCTTAAACACATAATAAGCATACTCCTAACCATTATTCCAGTGATTGTATTATGAAAACCTTTAAGCCAAGATTAAGATGTAAGTCAAATAACTCGTCGAAACATGTCACAAGGTTTTATTGTATTTAAACATTTAAGGAAATAATTTTTTTTACAATGAGAAAATCAACTTATAACTGCAGTAGTAAAACAGTTGTTACAGTTTCAACAAATTTACACCACAGTGCAGTTTCTGGAGACTTATATTACAACATACCAAAAGACGAGTGAGCTAAGCGATGGGGGTGAGCAAGTGGAGCGAATGACCTTGTCTACCTCTTTGGTAGAAAAAACTACCTTTTTGGACTTGTTACATTGAGCAAATGCTTAATCCCCCAAATACTACAATGAATTACAATAAATCGGTTGTCTTTTCATTAAATAATATATCAATATACTTTTTTCTGCAGGAATCCTTAGGCTGTACAACTTCATTGAATGGGTCAAGGAGGTGATGCATACAGAGAATACGTTCCGCAGTGGACCAGCCACCTCGTTCAACGATTTGGTCTTTCTCAGGTAATCAAGTTGATATATCAATAAACATCGCTATATAGGTCTTTGGGTTGTAAAAAACTTTATCTGATTTATTGGCCAGTTGCCATATCTCAAGTAGAGCAGGGGTTATTATTCCTTTCTTGTATCAATTACAAGAAATTAGATTAGGGTAGACAAAACAGGAGAAAGGATTTAGCTAGCTTACCTGAGAAGATTGTGTTCAGGTAGCATATAGACACATAAAAAATACACATTTTAACACTAATATTTCGTCCCCATGGAGGACTTCTTCAGAGTAGAGGAGAAAGAAATCCTCTTCTAGGACTTCCTGCCTGAACACAATCTTCTCAGGTAAGCTAGCTGAATCCTTTCTCCCGTTTTGTTCGCCCAATCAGCCAAAAGACCCTTCCTTATAAATTAACCTTAAAGAAATTAGATTAGTTAGATGGGAATTAAATTGGTTGGTTACATCTGATTGTTTTAAGTTCCCTGCAGCCATCAATCTACACAAATAAAAAAAGTAGTCTACCACTGGTCAGAATGATGTTCTTGTAAAATAAGTGGTTATGGATTCCTTGGATAAGTGGTAAACGTTATTATATTACATTGAGAAAAAAATAGAAAACTCACTTTAACAGGTTCAAAAGTACTAAAAATGCATTTAATTTCTTCACACTTTTCTTAGTATTGTATAAAATGTTAAATCCCTAAAAATAATTTTGCAAACCACCAATTAAAAGTCAAATGAATTCTATGAGTAATGTTTCATTTATTTATTCCGGTGCTGAAAGAAATTCATTGAGTTCCCCTTGTTATTTGGTTTTTGTACTACAGTTAGTACAAACTTTTACTTTTACTGTCAAACCTAAACAAAAATATAAAAATAATTTAAAGTACAGTCTAGTTACAACAGAAAAGCCTATTTCATAGTCCAATAAATGTGGTGTAGAGTTCTGTGAGCCATTTTAGCAACATTGCAGATATGTTGTCCATCGAGCTGAAGAACACCTGCCACTCGATAAACAGAAAGCGCAGCCTGACAGACAACGTATCTTCAATGTTGCTGTTTATTAGGGTTACAAAACATTAGTCTAACATTTGGCATTTATTATCATACTCTGTATATAAAAACTATGAATGCTCTCCTTCCTGTTGCAGCGAGATGAACCAGAAGATCAAGGAAACAGACGAGAACTACTCGCGAATGTTGTTTAAAGAGGCACTGCGAACGGGCTTCTTTGAGATGCAACTCGTAAGAGACAAATACAGGGAGCTGTGTGCGGTCAGCGGCGGCATGCACCGGCAGCTCATCCAGAGGTGAAAACTGGCAACAATGGCTGTGAATAGATCAGATGTCCCACTGTTGGACGTATAAAATATGATACAGTAAAGCCCCACAAACTAGACTCCCGATAACTTGACACCGATGTGTATCGTACTATCATGTGCCTTGTGACTCGCTAATCGCTATTTGTGGCATGATTGTTAAGATTAAATTAAATTTAATGTCATTAGATGCAATCCCATTGCTATTGCAGTTTATTTTCTGCGATACTGTCATTGTTGACAGACAATATTGCAATGTTCTACAGTAGAACCTCCCTTATCTGACCTCCCAATATCTGACATTTCGACAAGTCGAAACATGAATCTATTCATTATTTGCAAAGACAATTATCTATAAATATTGTAATTTTTCAGTTATTATACATATTTTGATGTTTAAATCAATTTGTTATAGGTACAATAAAGTTGTATTGTTGTATTAAAATATTATAGCTGTTTTCTACCTAGGGAAAGTGTTTCATTTTACTCCTCCCGATAACGGACCTTTTGGCCCTTCTGACCATGGCCTGGTCCTGTCATGGTCAGATATGGGAGGTTCTACTGTATTAACATTTTCTGCAACTATTATACGTGGCTCCATCACTATTACGACCGCTTTTCTGCAGTCCCGAAACTCAAAATTCACGAAACTCAACAGTGATTGAATCTTTACTGCAAATCTCATATCCCTGAAGATATTTTTTCAAGAACGATTTGTCCAAATATTTTAGAAAAACTTTGATATTAGTGATACGGGTCTGTAGCTTTTTTTTGTATGGGGTATATTTTAGAGGTTTTTAGTAAATTTAGGAAAACTGTCTAAGTGATTTATCATGTAAAATTGTTAGTAATGATTTCTTCTATGCATTTCTTAAAAACTTCAGCAGACGTCCGTCTATGCCGGAGGAAGTTTTTGGTTTTAGTGATACTATGGATTTTATTACATGTGTTGTTGGATTGAAATGAAATTTGAGATTAAGATTTTTTTTTCTGTTTGTAACTATTGAGAATATTAGAGGGAATATTGCAACGTTGGACTGTTTTGTCTGCTACCGTTGCAAAAAAAAAAGTAGAATGGGAAAGAGGTGTCTGAACATCATCAGCTGACTTTCTTTATTTTTTATATTAATGGTTATATTTTGTAATTTGTAAACAGGTATTGCATATTAGTTTTGGTTATGAATTTTATTTTACTATTCCTTAAAAATAATTTACCTATATTTATTAACTTAAAAATAAAAAATCAAGGTTAAAATATAATACAATGACAACTTTTTATACTTTTTTCACTGAGTACGCAGGTCTGCTGCAATGGTGGTATTTTATATATTGCCACCTTTTTTTTTTGTGTCATGTAAATGATTTATGCTGCTTGTTATACCTTGGATGGTTTGTAATCAAAACTCATATTACATTTCAGGTTTATCGAGTTGCAAGCCTTGTTGTTGGCCCCGATCTGCCCCCACGTAGCCGAACACGTATACTCACTTATTGGCAAGGTAATAATTTGCATTTTGCATTATTTGAGGTCTGCTCAGAAAGTTTGTTCCGGTTATTAAAAGGGTGGGGGTAGAGACATGGGAGTGCCAGTGTTGGGTAGATAGACTCATTAGGAATCTATCTGAATCTATTAAGAAGTATATTTATATTCTTATGTTTAATGAGTCTATCACTCTTCTTCATTAATTACCTCTTTTTAAGTGACTTAGTTTATGTATTTTTTTTTTCTTTGACATAGTTAGTTTTGTAAACCATGACAAGGTCTTATTCACAAATTTTGTAACGTGTTCTTAGACCAATAAAGATTCTGATTCTGAATGTCTTTGAGAGCTGTAGAACAGTGCTGTGCTAATAATTCAAAATCAAAGTGGGCACAACTAGTAAATTATGCAAGCTCTACTGCCCCTATGGATGACCTATCTGACCTCTATTATTTATTTTTTTTTAGCATGAAATGGAACCTGTGGATGTCTATCTGTTATTGTGTGCTCTCCAGTTCACGGCGAAGAGATGAGATTTTGTGCAATTTTAAAATCATGCACAATATTATGTTATTTAAAATTTAAACACTTTCAAAAAGTTCGATTGCACCATACAGTTCTCAGTTATGATGAATTACCCATACACCTTTAGTCTCAGTTCTCTACAAATCCTCATTTACGTGTCGACAGACCAACAGCATCGTCCGTGCAGCATGGCCGGTGGCAGGTCCCGTGGATGAGACCCTAGTACGCTCCAGCTCCTACTTGATGGAGGCGGCACACTCATTCCGGCTGCAGCTCAAGAACCACCTGAGCGCCGGCGGCAAGAAGGGAAAGAAGACGGCGGCGGTGGAGCAGGTGGGCGAGCGGCCGACCCACGCGACGGTGTGGGTGGCGCGGACCTACCCGCCATGGCAGTCAACGGTGCTCACCACCATGAAGCAGCTGCACACGGTTGGTAGTCGTTGTCGGTTCGTTGTGTCTATACCAATGAGGTTAAATCCATTTTAGATCAGAACGAAGCCATGAGGTACCACTGTTATTGAGAGATTATAAAGATTGAGAGTTATTTTACCACTGCAGTGGACATGCTTATACTTCCGCACATAAAAAGCACAAACAACACAAAAATAATCTCATTTGAAAACCATGTAAATATCTTACCAAATTTCAGATTTCAACAGATTAGTGAAAAAGAGCTGGAGAAAATCATAAATTCCTTTGAGAACAAGTTCTCAACTGGAGTCGATGAAATTCCAATTACTGTTGTCAAACAATCACTTCATTTAATTTTAAAACCATTGACTCACGTTATTAATTCTTCACTAATTTCTGGTTATTTTCCAAACGAACTAAAAATCTCAAAAGTTATACTAATTTTTAAAAAAGGCAATGCAACTGATCCTTCATGTTACAGGCCAATATCACTGCTCCCTGTGTTTTCAAAAATTTTTGAAAAAGTAGTTTATATTCAGTTATTAAATCACGTAGAAACACATCAATTATTAGACAAACAGCAACATGGTTTTAGGTCAGGCAGATCAACTATCACAGCAAGTATAAAATTTATTGAATCGATCATCAACTCAGTAGACAAAGGCGATAAAGTGATTGGAATATTTTTGGACCTTACAAGAGCTTTTGATAGTGTTTCACATATAAAACTTATAGAATGCCTAAAAAGTATGAATATTAAAGGAAAAGAACTTTCTTGGTTTTGTTCTTACTTAAATGATAGAAAGCAATGTGTTGAAATTCAAAACATAACTAATACAACATTTAGCAAATTTCAATACCCCAGAAAATTTCTTTCAAATTTACAAACAATAAAACATGGGGTACCACAGGGCTCAATACTGGGTCCTCTCCTCTTCCTGTGTTATCTTGGAGGATTGCCTGGATTGTTTCAGGGAAGTACATCAGTGTGCTTGTTTGCTGATGATACAAACATCACTGTTTCAGGCAAAACTATAGAGGAAATTGAAGTGTCATCTTTTATTAATCTATCTGTCACAAAAGGTTTTTTTGATGACCGCAATTTATTTCTAAATTCTGGAAAATCTAATTTCATTTCTTTCTCCACAAAACAAGCCAGATCAAAAATTAGCCCTGATATAAGAATAGACAGCAACAGATTAGATCAAGTTGGGAAAACTAAATTTTTAGGCCTTATAATTGATGAAAATTTAAGTTGGGATGATCACATAGATTATGTAAGCAAAAAAATATCCTCAGGACTTTATGCTCTGCGCCAAATGGCAAAAGTTTCAAATATTATTACATTAAAAACTATTTATTTTGCATTAATTCACTCACATGTAGCATATGGAATAAGTATTTATGGAGCAACAACTAAAAAGAATTTGGACAAAATTTTGCTACTTCAAAAAAAAGCGATGCGAATAATTTTTAAATTAAAAAGAACAGATTCAGTAAAAAACTATTTTTCAGATCTTGGGGTTTTGACAGTATATGGTTTATATATATTTGAAACGATTATGTATGTTAAACAAAATACAAGCTTAATTTCTCAGTGCAATGACCGCAGGTACAACATGAGATTGCACAGGAGGGTGGAGAGACACAATTTAAATTATTATGAAAAGAAGACTGACTTCATAGGTAACAAATTTTTATTCCACCTACCCAAACAAATTTTTGATGAACCCAATTTTAATAAATTTAGCAAGGACTTAAAAGAATACCTTATTCAACTTTCCCTGTACTCTATTGATGAATTTTGGAATACTGAGCAAAATCTAGAAGTATAAGAATGTAAGAGAATGTAATCAATCATTATTAAAATACCTTGATAGTTTTTAAGACCTTTATAATTTAACTTTATTGACTCTATTCAATGTACTTTGTATATTTCATGAATAAAGGAAGTTTTGATTTGATTTGATTTGATAAGCTTTCTGAATATGCCCATTTCAAATGGCGGAACATGATTTTTTATTTGTAATTTGCGATGAAACATCCGGGACAAAAGTGTTGCCATCTGTTAACGTTAACCTCCTAAACAACCGATGGTTTTATGGTTATGAGTGATTAAAGTGTTATTATTACTGTTAATTTACATTGTTGATTGTTACAAGTAAATTTTACATTGTTGCAAGTAAATTAATATGTTTCATCAAGTTCATAACCATAAATAAGAGTAGAAATTAGTGCAATGTTCCTAGCTTGATTTTACATCTGTACTTGTGGGATTAGCGTATGTACCATTAGGTCATATTTTGTTTTTCGTCAAAAAGTGTTATCAAATGCTTATTGCCTATGGTTATATATTTTCTTCTTTTCCATAAACGAAATGGAATTTTGATTATGTGTGGGTAAAATTATTTATGGTGATTGCAAAGTTAAAAAATATCTTCTTAATACTTATTGAATTTTTAACCCATAGCCTAATTTTAGCAATGAAATTAAGGGTCAAACAATTTTCTATTATTAAATAGTCCATCTTATATACTTTATTATAATATGTGTAGACCTAGGTCATAAATATATTTTTATTCACAAGTCCACTAAACCTTTAAAAAATGCATCACTCAGGGGGTCTAACATTGAACACCCGGAGGGTTAAAGTAAGCTAGTTTTAATCCTTTCGAACATCTAACCCAATAGTGGTTCTCTTACAAAATAAAACTGGCTGATTCTTCTAAAATAATCTTATAAATTATCCATGAGTTTTCAGCTTACTTATATTGTTAATTTAGTTGATTTTTTTACAAATCTTCCCAACTAGGGTTTGAAATATGAAAAATGTGCTGTTTTATGCTGAATTAAATTGAATTATTAATTTCAACGTGATTTTTATTGCAGGGTTCTAACTAAATCTAACACTTCACCCAGTTTGAATTTGTTACTTACTGTGATATTTTCCATCACTGTGGCAGGCCAACAATGGCAGTTTTCCTGACAACAAGGAGATCTCAGTCGCGCTCTCAGCCAAGCCGGAGCTGAAGAAGTACATGAAACGGGTGATGCCGTTCGTGCAGGCGACACGGGAGAAGGTCACGGACAGCGGCATCAAGGCACTCAATCTGACGCTCGATTTTGACGAGATACACGTGCTCAACATCAACAAGGCCTATCTGGAGTACACACTAGATGTGAGTTGTTTATTTTGTCTTTGCAATCTTCATTTGTAATGCTGCAGTACCGATTTAGAGTGATCATTAATTTTTTGCCAAAAACAGGTTTTTTGATGTGGCTATCCTCCACTTGCTAGTACTTATATAAATACTAGGTTTTTTACAGGCTGCTAGATAAAAGTTGTTAGACCTCACCTATGTAAGTTTGAAAAATTTTGAGAGATTTGCAAATTCCTTAATGTTTTCCCCTAAACCTACATACTGGAGAGAGGAAAATGTTCACTAAATTGAACATGAGGCATGGAGTTCTGCAAGGATCTATTTTGGGGCCTATTCACTTTCTCTGATATTTGAGAGGGTTACCATCTATTCTAACTCGATCACATTGTAAATTGTGTCTTTATGCTGACGACTCAAACTTTATAGTTACGGGTAAAACTGTGAATGAAGTGGAAGTTGTACCATTGACTAAGTACACTAACGTGAATAGACCTCTCATCCAATGCATTTAGTTTGAGGCAAAAATTTGGAAGTTCGGTGTACGCGGCACCAGAGTCGCTGCCGTCGATCTTGTTATTATTCAGCTGAATTTACAGTGCTGCAAAAACACTTTACCAAAACATAAACATAACTTTCAGTTATAAAATGTTTCATCCTTAGTTGAGAAGAGTGGTAATACTGATTTATCTATCATACTAGTGGCTCATAGGGGCAAAAGCCCCTAATCATATAATTAAAGTAGCATAAACCATAGCTTATTACCAGTTCTTCACTATACGAAAGTTTCTAGAGGATTTAATTTTAATTTACATAACATTTTATTAATCCCCTTCTGAATAGGCCATTCACATACTAAGCACTTTTACAATCATGTATGAGACGGGAATATGACGGTTACCTATGGATAATGAGTGTTGGGATATGCCGGCAGTGGACCTATGGTGGTATTGAACTAGAGAGTAGCTGTTGGCAACTGAATTGATGGACTATTGAACTCGACCAACAACATGAATGGGCTGACTAGTCATCTCTTGGTTGTAGGTGATTAATAAAAAAGAGAGTATGGAAATGGTTGAGGATTGAGGTTTTTTATGTCGTGAAATGAGATATCTGGGAAATTCGTGGCTTATTGACTGAACCTAGGAAACGTATCTGAAGGACATAGGCCTACTGTGGGTATTACCCAGAGACGGATCGCTGCCAAGCACAGAACCAGAAGCCTATCAGCCATTTTGATGAGCCTTACTGTAATCTACGTATACTAAATTAATTGCAAAGTGAACTTCTAATAATGAACTGTATCTAGAAATCTAACCCATCCTATGGCTGATGGCCCATGTCGTGAAACGACATGAGCGTTAAGGTTATGGCTCCAGACTACCCTCTACAGAACTAGTTACAGCCTTAATTGACTGGCTACATAATAATTGTACTTGAGATTAATTAATTAATTATCATTCCCCCGCTCATCCCTAGCCTAACACAAACCCCCAACTATACTTAAACTTATCTGGACATTTTGGTCGCGATGTTCCGAATCCGAAAAGGCACCTCTTCCTTTGGAAGCCGGGGAGTGAGAGAGAGAGACAGCCTCAGAATCTTTCGACTTCGCGAACCGATTCGAGAACGTTCTGGAAACCGGCTGTCGGATACCGGGCCTGTGGCCAGTGCCTCGAGAATCGCTACTATATGGAGTGCTGGCGGCACGAGCCGTCACAGCCTAACTCCCTTCTCGGAAAGAATTTGCACCGCGACTTGTGGGGTGAAGGCAGGAATGGTGGAGGTGCGAGAGGTGTGATTCCCTAGAATCCTTGCTTTTGTTTTGATTTGAAAAAACAAAAGGTGGGACGCGCCATCTCATCACCGGGCGGTGGATCACGGGGTCGAAGGGCGGCGTAGCCCTAGAACATGTTTGGGAGAGACCCTCGGGAATCCGCGTTCGGTGATGGGTGGTGATCCACGCTGGGATCCCTGTGGTGCCAACTCGTTCGAACCGAAAAAGATGGAGACGAACTTCTTTGAAAGTTGCGGAATTGGTCATTGACATTGCCCGGACTCCTCCCCCCCTTAAAAGAGGTAGGGACCGGGGTTGGAAGAGGCTTCCAGGATTGCCGATAATCTACAAAGGCGAGCGGATTGAAATGCCGGAAATCTGCAAAGGCGAGTGAATGGAAATGGCGATAATCTGCACGCACATCCTTGTCTTTGTTTTTTTTTTTTTTTTTTTTTTTTTTTTTTTAACTTTCTCATGCTTGTACTTATGGACCTGTATTTCTCCCCATACTTGTTGCACTTTCTTGCCGGAGATAAGTGTTGATAAGTCAATGACAAGGTGCCCCATTGTAGGGGAGGCCGATGCTGATGCTGGATGCCGGTCCGGGCAGTGGAGGACTCAGGACCACACGCAGCAAGTGCAGGCAGGTAGATGGCAGAAAGGGCCCGGTGGTTATGGGCGTGCCTGGCAGGTGGTCGGCCGCTACCGCGCTGAGGACTTCCAGACTCAGGTTGGGAAGGCTGGTGACGATGCGTGGTCGATGATGTGGTGAGTCTCAGGGGCCGGAGGTCAGGCATCCACACGACACTTGAAGCCCCGTGTCCTCAGTGCCTCTTCACAACGGTGTCGATATGTGTGGGAGGTGTCAACAGCACTGGTCCTTCAGTTGCTGGGATCGAGTCCATCACCATCTTGGCTTTTTTCCATACATTTCATAGCCTTTTCATACATTTCTTTGGTTAAAATATTGCTTCCATATGTTTTTTTTTATTATTTTTTTTTTACTCTTTTATCTTTGGTCTATGGATGATTGTGCAGATTACAAATTCGCGGTAAAGGTACGGTTCAATTAAAACCCTGAAGGGGTGATCGAGTGCGGCAATCCTGACTCCGTGGGGTCAGGTGGTGACTGTGGAGTAGGAAAAAAAAAATCCAATGAGGAAATGTTCGGGAATGTCAATGCCATTTAAATCTGGGAATCGCAAACAAGAGCCAACCGGGGCCGATAACTGTCGAAATGCTGCGCGTAGCACCACGTTGAGTTGGGCGGGATCTCCAGTGTGGGTGGTTTTCGTTTGGTTCCATGAGACATTTGATGATTTTGCGGTTTGAGGATAGGATGGGTTCTAGGATAACGAAAATTTCCTTGAAAGCGGAAACGCAAAAAGGCAAACACGAATGCCGAATACAAGCAAAACAAACGGATACAATTCGCGGCGAGGCGGTATTTCCCCTTCGCCTAAACATACATTCCCCCAACTTCAACATTCTAAACACAAACTTTATTGTTCTGAAAATCCCATTGTTTGATAACAAAGCATTTTCCCAATAATTGATACCCTAAGTATATACCTTTATTTCTTTATTTACTTATTCCTTTTCTTACCACATAATACCTACTAAGACTAACTAAATCTACGAAGGTCTACCTAATTAAGCCCTACTGCTAGTGACTAGAATTTCCCTAAGTGACGGCCGTCGAGAGAACAGAAGAAAGGTGAAGATAGGAAAGTAAAGCAGAATTGTGACTAGGTACCAGTTGGCATTCGATGGATTGTAGCCTGTACACAACTACAATCAATCGACAAGAACGGAAGTCATCCGAGGCCCCTCGCTCTGGGATTGAGAAAAAAAATAAATAAAAAAAGGTTCAATCCAAGGGCGAAGATAATTTATAAACAAAAGAAATTAATTTAAATATTAAAACAGCCTCGGGGAAAAATCCGCCTATGCCGCTGGCAGAAAAGAGGAGAGGGGAAAAACCCACTCCACAGCTGGGGTAAGGTGTAGGCATACCCATCGCAAAGGAAGGCAATGCCTTAGACTCACCGCCCTCAACTGGGGGGGGGGGCTAGAAAGAGAAGAAGAAGAAGAAAAAGAAAGAAGAAAAGCTTACAACTACTATCACTAGGCTCTGGCTGGCTTGGCAGACGATCGTCGGTCTGGGTAAGAAAAGTGTTGATGAATCTTACTTTTTACCTGGAAGGTTTGAAAAACCTCTTCAACTGAGAAACGTGGGCCTGTCGTATGAATTTTCCATTGGTGGGGTCGAGCAATCGGACAGTCACAGGCGAGACAAAGGTCTCTATTACACAAGGCTTGGACCAAAGGGGCAACAACTTTTGATTGACATTGTCAATTTTCTTGCTCAGGGGGTGCAATTTATACATTACCCAATCTCCGGGCTTGAAAGTGGCGGGGGTCCTATCCCTATTATATATCCTTTCCCTTTTGGCACGGGCCTTTCGAAGATTCTCGATGGCTTGTTCCCACTCCTCCTGAAGGGAGGGTGATGGGTCATTCTGGTCGACCAAGGTATCAAGATTCCAGTGGAGTTCTAAAGGATGGTGAAGAGTTCTACCAAGGAAAAGGCGGGATGGTGAATTGAGGGTACTCTCGTGGGCTGCGGAATTGAGAGCTATTTGAAACCAGTGAAGGTGCTGATCCCAAAACTGTTGGTGTTTACTATGGAAAATACGGATGGCCACCTTAATTTGTTTATTTACTCTCTCAGCATGGGAGGGGTTTGGGTAATATGGGCTAGTGAAAATGTGTTGAATGCCCAAATCCAGACACAGCTGTTGAATAATTCTAGAACGGAAGCCGGAAACGTTATCAGAAACTAAGTACTTTGGTGGACCGAAAATAGAAAAAACATTATTCAATAGAAGATTGGCTGTTGTGTGGGCTTGAGTGTTTCTGGTGGGTATAAAAATACAAAACTTTGAAAAGGAGTCAACTATGGTGAGGATGTATTTGTTGCCCTTTGTAGAGCGGGGTAAAGGACCGATGTGGTCAATGAAAATTTTCTCCCAAGGTTTGGTGACCACTTCAGATGAGAGCTGACCTAAGTTGGAATTGGGAGCTTGCTTGCAGCGTTGGCACTTGACGCAAGCCTTTACCCTCTGGGTGATTTCTTGTCGAAGATCCTTGGCCCAGAAATAAGCCTCAACACGGGCTAGGGTCTTACGGATGCCAAGGTGAGCAGAAGTGGGTGACTCGTGATAATATTTGAATAATAGATCCATTAACTTAGCGGGCACGACAACCCTTGGTTTGGTCTGGTTGGGCTGTCGATACATGAGTACACCATCTTGGACAGAATAACCCTCGGGCTTACTGGTGGAACGGATAATTTTTGCTAGGGAAGGGTCCTCTACCTGATGTTTGCCTATGTCTTTGAACAATTCCGGCAAGCCCAGGAGCGCCATCGTGGGAGAGGGATCGGGTTTGGGGGCCTCAGTAGGCTCGGAGCCCTCAAAAAGCCTAGAGAGACAGTCAGCCACCACGTTATCTTTGCCCTTGATATGATGAATTTGGAACTTGAAGGAATTAATGAATGAAATCCACCTGGCTATTTTGCCTACCTGACGAGGGTGATTTAATAACCAGGTGAGGGCTGAACAATCCGTATGGAGATGAAATTCCCTGTGCTCTAAATATTGTTGATATTTTTGCAATGCGAAAACTATAGCTAAACACTCCAATTGCAATGTGGAGTAGTTCAACTCATGTTTGTTGAGAGCACGGGATGCATAAGAAACCGGGAAAAGGTGACTGTCGTACTCCTGGTACAAAATTGCCCCTATTGCTGTCCCTGAGGCATCTGTATGCACGATGAAAGGCCTACTAAAATCGGGCATACGTAAAATGGGGGACGAGACCAATGCCTTCTTTAAGGTTTCAAAAGCCTTCCGCTGTTCCGGCCCAAATACCAAGTCGACACCCTTTTTCTTGAGCATGTTCAGAGGCTGGGCTATCGCTGCATAGCCCTTGATGAATCGAGCATAGAAGGCTGTCATGCCCAAGAATCGGGAAAGCTGTTTGACATTCTTGGGCTCCGGGAAGTTATCAATGGGTTCGGTCCTATCTGGATGAATAGAAATGGAGCTGTTTGAAAATATGTGACCGAGGAACTGGATATGGTTTGAAGCTATGGTGATTTTCTCGGGGTTGACAGTGAGTCCAGCCTTGTGCAGTCTTTGAAGGACGGTCCTGACTTTGGCCAAATGGTCATCAAAGGAACCGTTGCTGTAGACGCACAAGTCATCAAAGAAATTATAAATGTACTGGAATTTTATATCTCCAAAAATCTTGTCTATGAGAGATGTTAAGACCATACTTCCGGAAGCTAGTCCAAAAGGGAGATAATTAAACTCGTACTGAGCCCAAGGAACAACAAATGAGGTATAGTGCTTTGATTCTTCGGCAAGGGGAATCTGGTTGTAGGCCGAGTTAAGGTCAAGAAGAGTGAACCAGCGGGCTTGTCCCAGGTGCTGAAAGGCTGATTCGATGGTTGGCATGGGGGTGGCATCTAGTTCAAGGATGGAATTGAGACTTCTATAATCTACAACCATGCGAGTCTTGCCACCCTTCTTGGGGACCAGAAAAGCTGCAGAAGTGTACTGCGAATTTGATGGCCTAATAACTCCCTTCCGAAGAAGTTCTTCGATGTGCTGTCTCATTTGAAGAAGTTTTGGGGGGGCATACTGATATGGCTTATTTCTGACAATTTTGTTGGAATTGACTCGGATATGGTATTGCACCACATTGGTTCTGCCCAAGGCCTTAGTGATAGTCTCTGGAAATTCACTGACCAAAGCCTCGACCTTGGATCGCTGGTCCGGACTAAGATTTTGGCCCATACTGACAGGGGCTGACTCACTGTCGGTGTCTGAAGGTATCAAGGCAAAAACCTTTGGGGTGCCGTACGGAAAAGTGAGGGTATGATCTGCCATATTGATCATGGCACGGGCCTTAGTGAGAAAATCAGAGCCTATAATAACTTCTACCGGTAAACTATTTGAAACTTGGAAGGAAAAGTTCCATGAAAGATGCCCTATCTTAAAATGGATGGTTGCCTGAGACTGAAAATCAAAGATGTCACCGGAAGCGGAAATGGCTTTTTCGTTGGTTGGGCCCACAGACTTTACGCAAGTGGTGTCCTTGCGAAGCCTGTTGAACACATTCAGGGAAATTAAACAGAAAGACGCGCCTGTGTCGACTAGGGCCTGAAGCTCAATACCACCAAAATCCGTGATTATGTGACAAAGGTCCATCTTGGGCACGGATGGGGCCTTACTGGAGACAGGGTGTTGTTTGGTTTTTGATTGGGTCAACTTTAGGGGTTCCACGGCGGCTTGACATTGCGGAGGAGCGCGACCGCCTAACATCGCGCAGTGGAAGCGTGCTGGGCCCATAACCCAGAGGTCCGTGGATCGAACCACGCTCTGCTACCATATGAGACGGGAATATGACGGTTACCTATGGATAATGAGTGTTGGGATATGCCGGCAGTGGACCTATGGTGGTATTGAACTAGAGAGTAGCTGTTGGCAACTGAATTGATGGACTATTGAACTCGACCAACAACATGAATGGGCTGACTAGTCATCTCTTGGTTGTAGGTGATTAATAAAAAAGAGAGTATGGAAATGGTTGAGGATTGAGGTTTTTTATGTCGTGAAATGAGATATCTGGGAAATTCGTGGCTTATTGACTGAACCTAGGAAACGTATCTGAAGGACATAGGCCTACTGTGGGTATTACCCAGAGACGGATCGCTGCCAAGCACAGAACCAGAAGCCTATCAGCCATTTTGATGAGCCTTACTGTAATCTACGTATACTAAATTAATTGCAAAGTGAACTTCTAATAATGCACTGTATCTAGAAATCTAACCCATCCTATGGCTGATGGCCCATGTCGTGAAACGACATGAGCGTTAAGGTTATGGCTCCAGACTACCCTCTACAGAACTAGTTACAGCCTTAATTGACTGGCTACATAATAATTGTACTTGAGATTAATTAATTAATTATCATTCCCCCGCTCATCCCTAGCCTAACACAAACCCCCAACTATACTTAAACTTATCTGGACATTTTGGTCGCGATGTTCCGAATCCGAAAAGGCACCTCTTCCTTTGGAAGCCGGGGAGTGAGAGAGAGAGACAGCCTCAGAATCTTTCGACTTCGCGAACCGATTCGAGAACGTTCTGGAAACCGGCTGTCGGATACCGGGCCTGTGGCCAGTGCCTCGAGAATCGCTACTATATGGAGTGCTGGCGGCACGAGCCGTCACATGTACTATTAGGCCACTCATTTGTAAATCTGTTTTTAAACCTATATCGATCTATGACAAATAATTTTTTGAAATAAATCATAGTTTTGAGCTATGAGAGAACTTAGAAAAGCAGCAATGAGAAAAAAAATTACGGATGCTCATTCAGCATCCATTTCAGGGTCAGTAAACTTTCAATTATTTCGTCACAACAATTTCATTGCCTGCCAAAAGATATTGGAGGATGAGGGCTGCTGGGATTGTTTGTCACAGTGCGTCCGGGGCATCCTCCTTAGAAAAAAGACTGATGACCGCTATGCAGCTGTTCAAGGAGTGAGCCCAATGGGCTTAGGCTATTTTAGGCCTAGCCTGATGTAATGTGACAAACAATTCAAGGCTAGATACCTAAAGAGTAGAGGAGGTTTTTTAGTGGGTATTTTAGGGGAGTCCCACACTACAGGCTGGTCCCCTGTGTGAGTAATGCATTTTTCCTGCCTCTATCTAAAAACCTATTTCATTGTCTTGTTTGCTCTATAATTGAAAGGATGTCTTCACTTCAGTCATATTTTGTTATTTTTCATCAACAAACTTTGACTAAACACCTCAAATCTCACTATCAATATTCGTCATTCCTTATCAACACCCTTCATTTCATGTAAACAAAGCATACTTTTTAAAAACATCAATATAAAAAGTCTTGCATGGCGAATCTTTCAGGAGAACCTCGAACAAAACATATCTTTCTTATATATTTCCCATTTCGTTGTAACGTTTTTGACCTGCTACTTTTTCGTTAGTATATAGGACAGAAGCCTTTGATTTTAACTCTCTCCTATAAAGTTTTCACCCATTCATTCGGTTCTGCAATCCATGAAATGACAAATAAGTTTCTATAGCAAAAATCAGCTAACAGAATACCAAGACTTCGTTGACTGATACACTTTAAGTTTAAATCAGTATATAATCTTCACTGATTATATACTGCCGTCACATGTGTTACTCGGCGTGACCTCATCCGCGATGGAGTCCACTTTAAGCGGCCAGCTATGTTACGGCTTGACCGTTTATTTGTGAGTACCATCGCCGCGGTTCTGGCTTCAACTTCAATTTCACAGCCTCTTAGTGATCAGAGTGAAGTTCTCCTAACTCCCTCCTTATCTTTGAATCCTTCGTGTGAGGTCGCCCCTCTTGGTGGGTGTCAGGAGCACACAACATCAGGGGTGGCTGATCGCTCGGGAAACTAGGTGAGCGGGGGGGCAATAGGCATCTTAAAGTCGCACATCTTAATATGAGATCTCTAAACACGGGTTTTGAAGAGATGAGCTCTGTTGTGTGTGATTTTGACTTTGATGTTCTTGCAGTAAGTGAGACTTGGCTTCACCCTGGCACTCCCTCTGACAACTACATTATCCCGGGTTACACTATGTTGAGAAAAGACAGAGCTGAATCACAGACACAATTCCACAATGATGCTGGTGGGGGTGGTGTGGCTGTGTACATCAAAACTGGACTGTTATTTGAACAGTACTCGCTCACTGAAGAAGTGGACCCTGGTATTGATTGTATTTGTGTTGTCATCAAAACAAAAGGAAAGAGGCTTGGCGTTAGTGCAGTATATAGGCCCCCTCACCTGAGGTACACACTCTTTGAGCCTTTATTTCGCTCCATCTTCGTTGACTTTGCAGTTCAAGTTAACAGTGTTGTATACTTAGGAGATAATAACGTAAATTTACTCTCTAACACATGTCAAGAATCTAAGTACTTACACCGGCTCTTGAAGGAAACTAACACAGTACAAGTTATAGATCAACCAACTAGAGTAACTGCTACCTCAGCCACCTTGATAGACCACGTAATAGTGGACAGGTCGGTTGAGGTCAAGAGGATCGGTGTTATTGATGCATCAGCCATCAAGGACCATAGAGGGGTGAAGATTACGGACCACAAGCTTGTTCACTGTGATATTGTGTTTATAAATGAAAGAAAGAGACCCAAGATTGTAACATATAGAGACTTCTCTCGATTTAACCCTGAACTTGCTGTCACAGAGGTTGCTAAAATAAATTGGAACCACGCCTTAGAAACGAATGAAGTTAATGATATAGAACATTTTATTACATCAAAAATAAATATGGTGTTCGATAGGCAAGCTCCAATTGTAAGTAAAAGAGTAACACGGAACAAGGCACCTTGGAAAAATGCTGTAATTGTTGAAAATATTAGGTTAAAGAACAAACTTAGGAAGAAATATTGGAAATCCAGGGACAGAGCTGATTGGGAAAGCTATAAAGGCGTGAGAAACGAATTAAATATTCTAATCTGGCAAAGAAAAAGACAGTTTATAATGGATGGTATTACCTCTAGCAAAGACATGAGAAATATGTGGAAAAGTCTAAAGAAATGTGAAATAGTGAAAGACAAAAGTAGTGGAAATATACCACAAGACCTAAATGTAGAGGTCATGAATAGATATTTTGCTGAAATGGGAAGAGGTAGTGAAGCAAGTGAGCTGAGAATTGATCATTTTAATGAAAATAAAAAGAGAGATTTTGAGACATCTTGGACATTTAGGCCTGTAACAGAGAATGAGGTAAAATTTGCTATGAATTCAATAAAATCTAATGCAATTGGTAGTGATAAGATCTCCATACAGATGATAAAGGCTGTGAGTCCATATGCCATTGGGGCCATTACTCATCTTATCAACGAATCGCTGACAAATGGAGTGTTTCCGGGAAATTGGAAACAGAGTATTTTGCATCCGCTCCCGAAGACATCTGCCCCTAAAGGAGTCCAACAGTTAAGACCCATCTCAATTTTGCCTGCAATTTCCAAGATTCTTGAGAAAATTGTAGTCAAACAACTCAATGAGTACATTAAACAAGAAGATATTCTGCCCAAAACTCAGTCTGGGTTCAGAGATAATCACAGTACCTGCACTGCCCTGGTAAATCTTTTTAGTGAATTATTTGATGCAAAAGACCAAGGAAAATCTAGCTCACTAGTACTTCTAGATTACTCTCAGGCTTTTGACTCAATCAATCATGAGTTGCTGCTGGCGAAAATGAATTATTATGGCTTTGGAGCGGAAGTAATTGAGTGGGTCAGATCATATTTAGCTGACAGAACGCAAGTCACGAAGTTTGAAGGCGAGATATCATCTGCTCTTCAGAGAGGAAGAGGTGTGCCTCAGGGAAGCTGCTTGGGGCCTATACTCTTCAATCTTTACACATCTGACTTTCCTTCTTGTGTCCAGAGCTGCACGCCACATTTGTACGCTGATGATTGTCAGCTGCATTTGTCCTATGCTCCTGATTTGACAGAGGATGCCATTTTCAGGATTAACGTAGACCTAGATAACATTTTGACTTGGTCCTCTGAGAATGGCCTGAAACTCAACATAGGAAAGTGCAGTGTTCTACATCTAGCACCACAAGATCGTGTACAGACCCTCAGTGAGAATGGTATAGAGGTCACTCTTGGTGGCGAAAGTCTATCTATTTGCAATAAAGTCAAAACACTTGGAGTCGTCTTGGACCGTGATCTCTCTTTTTCAGACCACGTAACTCACAACATCCAGCGTGCCGTTGGCAGGTTGAGGGGTCTGTATCGATTCAGGAGTTTGTTGCCAGAAGCTGTAAAACTTCAGCTCATGCACTCTTTGGTATTATCTGTTTTTTACTATTGCTACCCTGCATATGGAAACAGCATCACGATGCATGACGCTCAGAGAGTTCAAAAGCTACAGAACTCAACACTGAGGTATGTTTTCTCTCTGAGGCGAAGAGACCACGTGTCGGAGTATCGTGATGCTGTTAACATGCTTCGCATGGGGGATTTTTGCAATTTGATGACCAACTGCATGACCCATAAAGTCCTTGCACTCGGGGAGCCACGTTACCTGAGTGAAAGACTGCGGCACCGTGATGAGGTTTCACAACGGGCCATCAGCCGTAATCAGAACCTTCACTTTCAAAGAGTTAGGCTTGAACTGGGCCGAAAGAGTTTTTCATATTTTGGTCCAGTGCTCTACAACAACCTCCCCGGTATCCTCAAATCATATTCATTGCTAGGTTTTAAGAAAAAATTGAAAGATATAATTAATGAGAGGAATTGTTGTAAATAAGTTTTCTCTTGTATGGTAATCATTGTTGACTTGAGTTATCCTGAAAACCAGTTTGTAACTGAGGAACGCTTGAAAATAAAGGCATTTTTATTTATTTATTTATTTATTTATTTATTATGATTATTTGACACTTCTCACTTAAAATCAAACAAAAACACGTTTTAACGTAAATAATTAGAGTTGGTTTTTTTCCAAACCACAATTCCCATGCCCATTGCCCGCCTTTCACGATCAGAATGGTTTTTTATGATTTGTATCTTGGCCTTGTTTGGATACACGCTCAGTTAACAAAACTCTAGGCCCAAATTTTATAGTTTTTTTCTTCAATTTAAATGATTATAATGATAGTAAAAATTAGTAGTTAATTTGTAAAAGTTTGTAAGTTTGGTAGCCCTCTCAGTAGAATATTTAGTCACTCAAAGTCACTAAACGTCTTATTATAGTATTGCCACTCTAGGTATATTTTTTGTCAATTGATATAGTTCTTCATTCAATGTTATCGTCCGTCTCCCGTTTTAAAATCAAACCATAACACATGTTTTCAATAAACACAAAACAGACGTTTTTTGAATCCCCATGCTATTCTTAAGGAGGACGTTTTACGTTATTTCTCATTTAATGGTAGCTTTATGTACACGCCGATAATTTTCCCTCGTGCATGAGACCGAGACCTTTAATTTTAGACCCCTCCCATCTTCCCGCGATTTGTATAATAATAATAATAATAATAATTTATTGCATTTGGTATACAAATGTACACATAGCAATTGACAAAATTTACAATTAATAATTTAAAAAACTTATAATGTCCAAAATTTTTGTACTAAACATTCTTCAACTCGATATGGTGATTTTTGATACAAAATATCTTTAATTTTCCTCTTCAGTGTTTTCCCTGGTAAACATCTTAAATTTTGTGGTAAATTGTTAAATATTTTTATTTCCATATCATTTATGTTTTTTTGACTTTTCGTAAAGCTATACAGTTCACTCTTCAATTTTGAATGTTGTCTGGTATAATGAGAATGACAATCTGAAATTTTTGGAAAATGTTGAATTTCTTTTTTTACATTCATAATAGTTTGTAATATATATATAGAAGGCAAAGTTAAAATTTTTAGATTTTGAAATAAAGGTTTACAGTGACTTGTTCTTTTCTTCCCACATAAAATTCTCAAGGCCTGTTTTTGTTTTATGAAGACTTTTTTCGCCATTGAAGAGTTTCCCCAAACAGATGTTCCATACGTCAGGTGAGAATGAAAATAACCATAATATGCCATTATGAGTATTTCTTGTTTTACATTTCCTCGAAGACGTCGAATAATGTATGTACCTTTTGAAATTTTTCTCAAAACATGATTTATATGGTCTTGCCAATTTAAATAACAATATATAACACTCACAATTTTGCTCAAGAAATTTTGCTTACAGAATTATATATATAGATTGCTTCTTGTGGTGTGCATTATTTTATCATCTTCACTCAATGTTATCATCTGTGTCTCGTTTTAAAATCAAACCTAACACATGTTTTAATGTATACAAAGCAGACGTTTTTCGAATCCCCATGTTATTCTTATGGAGTACGTTTTACGTGATTTCTCATTTCCTGTTAACACTATGGACACGCCGATAGTTTTCCCTCGTGTATGGGACTGAGACCTTTAATTTGAGACCCCTCCCATCTTTCTGCGATTTGTACAACGCTCACAATTTTGCTCAAGAAATTCGGCTTACAGAATTATATATATAGATGTTACGTGTAC
>CM061531.1:209276836-209357767 GCA_030545055.2 Neoaliturus tenellus
GTAGCCGACGCCACCAGGCTCTTCTCTAATGGCGGTTTCCGGTTTCCTTTCTGGCTGACGTCACTTCCGGTTACATTAATGAATTCATTTTGTGTGTCTTGCATGTATCACTTGGTTTTGTTTACTTATAAAAGTAGCTAAGTGTAGTCATTTTTCAACTATTTGAATAATTAGCCACTTCATTGTTCATTAAGGATTGATTAATGGTATCTGTTGTAATTAATTATTTCAATAATAAAGTTGTTTGTATTGTTAATTTAATGCAAAATATAATTTTATTAAATTGCTAGCTAGGTCAAAATAGTTTTTGTTTGTATTAGTCGATAAAAAGGTTTATTATTCAAAAATAATTAGTATGAAAAGTGCATAATATTAGGTAAGAAGGTTTTTTTTTATTTTAAGTGGGCCAGATTTTTTCTTTAACTAAATGAGAAACGATTAACATATAGTTTATGTACCCTGGACCTAATTGAAAACCCGGGCCGCTGGTTATTAGATATGCATCCCTACTGAATATCACGTATACATACAATTTAGACAAGTCCGTGAAATTCAGTTACTTAAATAAAAAATAGTGAGTTAAATCGTTGTATGAAAACGCAAATACTGTAACTACGGGCCATACCGTAATTATTTGGATTTTAACTGTAAACTGAGGTGCTTTAGAGATGCAAATGAAAGATATCCTCCAACTGAGGTCGTTTACATTAACTGTCGAAGGTGTAAATGGCCCAGCTTCCGCCACGCCGACACCCAAACTTTTATCAGACATCTGAAAATGATCCTTGTTACTGCGGTAACGAAGTCTTCTACGCCTGGGTTTTATGTTAATTTTAGCTAAATAAAATAAACAATAAGGGGTAAATGTTTAAAGTAAATTATCACACACTATACACAGCACAACATTTATATTATTTCATTGCATTATATTAAAAACCTTTATTTTAATATTTAACAGTTTTCCTTTTTTCTAATTCACATTAATATCACTAACACAAAATAAGTAAGGAACAAAACTAAAAATAATTACATGAAAAACTAACTGGTATTATTATGTATAAATCATACATACACATTAACTGAACAACACTGTTTTGTATTAGAATCAATTATAAAATTTATTCCAAATATCTATCTATATATATAATACGTGATGCCCTTTTTTTGTTAACACTACTCCTCCCTTAATTCTGGACCAATTTTAACTTTTGAGGTGTCAAAAGAACGGTCTCAGTTCGTAGTTTTGCAATAAGGTTTTAGATTTTGATATTTTAATTCTGAAGCCCACGGGAAGCCCTTAAAGTTCGTTTTTTGTCCATAATATTAACATGGGGAACAATTGTTATTGAATTGTAAAATAAAACAGTTGTTGATAGTAAAACAAACACATGTTAAAAGATTAGCTGAATAGAAGCTATTGAACTATTGGTACTGAAATATCAACACAATTTCATACTTTAATCCGAGGAGTGTCTAATCTGAGGTTTTAACCTTTTCTCAAAATGTAGCAGGTAGATTTTGCTTGAAAGTTTTATTTACGCGTATTTGGGCACAAAAATAAGTTTTGTAACTTAACCTTGGAAAAATTCATTTTGTTTACGAAAACAATTTTGGAAATTGAAATCTTTGACATGGGTCTTATTAGTTGTCCGACTTTTATTGAAACAACAATGAAAGGAAACAAATATTAAAATAGAACACTAAATTTGTGTGCATGGGTTTTCAAACTGCTGTAAACTATAAGGAAAAGCGATAGTTGGTTGTAAGTGTAATAACCTTTTTATTCACTATTATAGCATAAACATGTTTTTTTGCAAAAGGCTACACATATTTAAAAAAATGTGTAAAAAAACAACATTTAAAAGTTGTTTACCTTCAGTAAAGAAAACAAGCTTATTACAAAAATGGTTTTTATAAAGAGAAATTTTAACCAAAATAAAAATGCCATTAAAAACAAAATGGACCACACCAACAAAGATGTAGATTCTCTTAATTTTTGTGATTTCTTTATTTAAACTTTGTAATGTCATGGAAAGTTAAGTTAAAGAGATTGACTACCTCTTACAGTAGTACTACAGAAACAGCCGCAGTGAGTGCTACATAACTCATACAGGATCGGGGAGTAATGAAATGTTGATTTTTATTCTGTTATGTCATTTACGTTTTAAGTTTGATGAACTATGTGGATCCAACATCTGTGAATTTATTCTAAATTTTATAGGGGGGTTTAAACAAAGGCCCTAAGACATATCGGCAAAAGAACAATTACGTAATCTTAGCTAATTTAGACCTAAAAGATCGAGCATCATATATCAACACTATCCCATTGGGAAATTGGAGAATTGGTAATGAAGATCGATCGATGAAACACCAATAATGTTCTATCTCATTTTCACTATGATGATTTTTTGTTTCAAAGTATTATGGAGCAAAGTTTGATCACCAGGTACCCTAATAAATGCAGCGCATTGCGCTGCACAGGTCCCCTAGTATTATTTATTTTTTAAGCTTTATTGGCAAAGGAATTAGTTTTGTCTTAGATTTATAATTATCAACTAACTACAACATGTCTCTATT
Source organism: Neoaliturus tenellus (assembly GCA_030545055.2). Classification (NCBI taxonomy): domain Eukaryota; kingdom Metazoa; phylum Arthropoda; class Insecta; order Hemiptera; family Cicadellidae; genus Neoaliturus; species Neoaliturus tenellus. The sequence goes on from CM061531.1 coordinate 209,279,414, forward strand.
TCGATTATAAGTTTATTATCCCCTTAGTTATGTTATTGTTTAGTAAATTATTGCGGATATTTTCCATTAGTAAAAACAAATTCCTGACGTTTCGGGATCTGGAGTCTGATCCCGTCTTCAGGTAAAAGAAATACCTAGATCATGACGAATTTAGTAAAAATGGGATCAGATGCCAGATCCCGACACGTCTTGAATTTGTTTTTACTAATCAGTGATGGAAAATACCCGCAATAATGTACTAAACAATAACATAAATTCACCATCACCAATAGTTTAATCCTTTCTTAGATGTGGTATATCAAATTATTTGTGCTGTCAATTGCAAGCCAACAATATAGGGTACATACATTTTTTAGACTTGTAAGTGATAATGCATTAACTGTGTGTAAATACAGTGTGGTTGAAAAGTCCCGGAACGGTGAAATATATTTTTTACCATTATATATGAAGTAATGAAACTTGGTATATTAATAATAACCATAAATATCTACTCTTTTAAGCTATTATCACTTTTTTATCCCTTAAAGGGGACGGCCCACGAGGAGTCAGTAAAAATTCTTAAATAGCAGCATAGGTCGAATTTGATATCAAATTAAAGGTCTTACTTAGCAGAGTACAATGCAGCAAATTAGACTTCAATCGGATGACCAAGGCGGAAATGGCAGTCAAACAAAGTTTCCATTAAAATCATATGGGTAAAACTTAAAAAATTCTATAACTTTCTTAATACTCGACCTTTTGACATCGGGTTTGTGGCTTATTACTCCAAATGCAAAGACGTTTAAATTGATGTATGATGTGACAAGGGCCAAAGGAGATTTCTGTAAGACTTCCAAGAGGGACATCCCTTAAAGGGTGTGTTAATGGAAACTTCTTTGGCCCTTGTAACATCATTCACCATCTTAAACGTCTTTGCATTTGGAGTAAAAAGCCACAAACCCGACGTCAAAAGGTTGAGTATTAAGAAAGTTATTGCATTTTTAAGTTTTCCCCTTATGATCCTAATGGAAACTTTGACTGACATTTCCGCCTCGGTCATCCGTTTGAAGTCTAGTTTGCGGCATTGTACTGCTAAGTAAGACATTTTATTTGATACCATATTCAACCTATGCTGCTATTTAAGAATTTTGACTGACTCCTCGTGGGCCATCCCCGTTAAGGGATTAAAAAGTGATAATAGCTTAAAAGAGTAGACATTTATGGCCATTATTGATATACCAAGTCTTGTAACTTTATCTATAATGGTAAAAAATATATTTCACCGTTCCGGGACTTTTCAACCACACTGTATATCACTTACCACTCTTAACTACAACAGCTAAGTTTGTGTTTGAAACAAAAGAGTTTTATAATTCAAATTCACAACATTTATAGGATGAATACAAATTTTTCAATTTTATCTGTATAATAAAAGTGCTTAATGCATGAGTGGATCAAAACAAAGGTTTATCAATCACAATAAACAATGAAATGTAGTACAGGTTTACGTAAGGAAACGTTGCTCTTCTTAAAAATAACTTACACATACCAATAGTTCAATATTAATCTTAGCGTAACAATACATCAGGGTGGTTGAAAAGTAACTTTCTCCACTTCTTAATTTTTTAACTATTTGAGATATTTGAAATCGGTTTGTGACAACCTTTTTGGATATGAGGGGCTACAATAATGATTATAAGTTTTAAAAATTTTGCCCTTATGGGTAGTGGGGGTAGGGGTAGCTCAAAATATTCAAATGGGTAGTTTGGTCGACTTTCATATCCTTTATAGGTCTTGATGAAACTAAACAATTTACATAAAGAAAATAAAAATCGGACCATTAATAACAAAATGGCGCCCTTACCAGGATAACAATATTAAAATTAAAGTTTTTAGTTTACTACCACAATTCAATGCTGTTTAAGACGCGGGTTATTAATAGTAATTTTTACTTGCCATTTTGTTATTAGTGTCAATTTTTATTTTTATTTTCTTTGTGTCAATTCTTTAGTTTCATTACGACATATAAAAGTATATGAAAGTCGACCATACTTAACATTTTAAAATTTTGAGCTACCCCCTACCCCCACGGGTAAAATTTTTAAAACTAACCATCATTATTGTAGCACCTCACATTTAAGAAGGTTGTCGCAAACCAATTTCAAATATCTCAAATCTTATACTCTAAAACAAGCTCCGTTTGTCCGGGCAAAGTTTTTTTTCGCTCCAAGGATTTTTGATTTTTAGATTGAATATGGGGGTTTCGGCCACCAGAAATCGATTGGAGCTGGTCCCATAGCTGGGAAAAATCCGGTTTTCGCGCTAGAGCCCTTCAAAGTTTCCATGTTATCCTTATGGAGATTTTATTAGTGGAACAAAAATCAGCTGATAGTTTAAAACAATTATACCAAAGTGCAACACCCGTTGGCTTGGCGAGTGAGCGAAGCGAACGAGCTCGTCTTTAAAATGGAAGAGGACGAGTGAGCGGAGCGAACGAGCATTGTATGAGAACAAAAGCAATAATTTTACCGAGCTTAAGCTTTTTTTCGGTCCCCCTGGTACTAGTTATAAAGTTAAGGGAAGGGTGCAAGTTACTTTTCAACCACCCTGAATATTTAAAAGTATATTAAAAACTTAAAAAAATCATTTAAGGGATATGTTGTGAGTAATTATATTTCTTAAGTATTTTTTTAGAAGCCTACTTTAAAAACCAGAAAATATGAACATCATTTTTATTGTAAAGAATAGAACATTTGTAAACAAATCTATCTTCGTTAGCATGTTTAATATTTTAAGCAAGGAACTGAAATGCAAACTCGGTTGGTTTTCAGGAAGAGAGCAATAAGGTAAATTGACAGGAAATGACGAAGATTTGTTCAGCTGTCAATCCAGGGCGAAAAGCCAAATTTATTCCAGGAGTATTTTATTCGAATTTAAAATTGATTTACATAAATTAAAATTAACATTTATTCTTCAGCTTTCCACAATATTCAACTTCCATCTTTTCGCCATCGCACTATCCTTGCAGCCTATGGAATGATATTTATGAAACGATGCTTTTTAAATGTTGGATTCATCAGTCTCCATATTGTACTGGTAATAAGACTGAAAACTCATAAGATGAAAATTATATCCTAAGAATTCGTAGTGCAAATTTTGAGCTACGTTTTTAGAAAAATGAAACTGTGGTTTACTAACTTTAAATGATTTATTGTTTCTTCATTATTATTTAACATATTATTCTTTTCAGTCCTGTTTTTTACGAGTTTTCAGACTAAATCATCGCCATTTTTATTTGTAACTAGATTTAAACTCTTTCATGGTAAACTGTACAAACAACACAATAGTCGTTTCTAAGATCAAACCCGCGACCTCTTGACGGTAGTTGGACCCTAAAATAATTACTTACACTTCTTACCGAATTGTAATTAATGTATCCCCCTGGTCGAAATTCAACCAAAATAACAGTCGATCTGTACCCATCCTATCAGTTTGTAGTAGTTTTCATCACTAAGAGCAAAAGTGTCTCTTTTTGGTGATTAGTCGCATTTTAAAAACGAGGCGCAGCCGAGCTATTATGATTTAATTTAATTTGGACCTATTTAGATACAAAATAGGTGTAGTGATCTAAAGATCGAAAAGCACAGTTACGGCATTAATTCGATTAGATGGCTATACTGTATATTCATTCAGTGAGTATAATTCTTAGTTAATACTAAGTATAATACTTAGAGTGATCCATGAATCATACATCAATATCACGGTCCTAATATAGAGATCTGTATTGAACGTGTAAGATCCGCCAAAATTGTATAGTATGAAATAGAAAATTTTGTTGTGTATGTTGAAATAAAAAATTTGTGAAATCATCAAGAATATAAAGTGAAATTTGAAACATTGATTACCTGGTGATTCTTCACGTTGGTAAGAAGGCTAGACGAGGTGTTCCTCTTTAAAACATCGCTGTTTGACAGCTGAAGAGAATCGTTTCAACCGTGAATCCGGAGATGGTGTCCTGACGGCTAAGTAGAGCGTTCCAGACTCTTTCTTGGATTTAAGATCATTTAAGGAATAGTAAGTGGTTTTATAGTTTTTATTATTAATGGTGAAAACCAACTGCTAATCTCAATTCCAAGATTAAATACGACGAATAACTGAATGCATAATATGCATAACTGAATTTTATAATCCTTCCATATCTCTAGAAGTAATTGGGAAAAGAAATAAAACCGTTTTTTTTAATAAGGTGTTAATTTCAAAATTAAGTTACATTTTAGTATATTTACTGTTTTTCTTCCAGATGTACATATATATTACCCTACAAAGCTTTATAAGACACTAATTTCAAAACAAATTTCCAATAATTTTAAATCGTTTTAGTAAAGCCTTTTGCATTCAATGAATACATCGGAAGGCCGTTATCAAATATTCGTAAGTACTAGGGGGCCCGTGCACTTATTAGCGTATCTGGTGATCAAACATTGCTCCATGGTAATGAACCGAGTTACTTTGGAAATACAGAAATAAATAAATTAGGGTTTAATTTGCTTATTTATTTATGGTCTAGTACAGTTTTAGACAAAAGATTCCTCAAATTTTTCAGAAACAACGGTTTTTTTAACTCGGCTAAACGGTTTACGGAGAAAAGCCAAAGATATGATTCCCATGTTAATATTATGGACAACTATTGGTTTTAATCTATTGCTATTGCTATTACTATTACTATTGCCATTAATCTTATGCCAAATATTGCTACAATATTCGATTTTTACCTTACCCAAACATTATATTTTCTAACAACTAACATTGTTTAACAATATTCTATGTTAGTAAACCTACACACTCACTACTATGGTGTTTATGAGGAAAATACAAAATCACAAATTCCTTTGGAAATTCGCTGAGTACGCAGGTCTGTTGCGACGGGGGTATTCTACTATTGGATACTATGATGGAATAGTCCCATTTTAATTCAACAAACTGCAAACAAATCGTTTTATCTCCACGAAGTTGTCCCCTATTTTATTACAGCAGTTTGCTGTAGAGGTATTAAAGAAAAGTTTGTCTTGAAGCAGTTAAGTGTCGGCCACTGAGGGTGAACTACGGTCGTACGTGACCAGGGGGTGGCAGCGGGGATGGCAGGGGAAGTGTGGGTAAGACAGGTGACTTTAATATTGCAGGGGACTTCAGGGGAAGATCTTTCCATCATCTAACCTGGGTAAGTTTAGGGCGACAAGAAGTGACAAAAATAGTGAGAATGAACTAATATTATACTGCACTACAGTCATGGGGAACAAATAACTATTAATATTGTTACTTTTAATTTTTAAATAACCAGGAAGAAAAAAAACATATTAGATTCTTTCCCCCGGATTGCGATACATTTCAAGGTGCTTTAAAGTGGAGAATAAACTAAATGGTACCCCGGCAGAGGTCGCGACGGGTCGGCTTAATTGACTTGGCTCTGCTCGCCTCTCGCCGCCGCTCATGTTTACATCGTACACCCTCAAATTAGGAATAGCATGGAGGTACGAAACCTGAGACATTGTTTATTATTCATACAGTACCCGGAATTCATTTTGAGGCGTCAGTTTAAATTATTAGACTGAGAGAGGGATAAAGCAAATTGATCAGTCTTTGAACAATAAAATCATTTATATGTCATTTACAACAAACGAAACTTCTTCATTTATTACCCATTTGTTTTCGAGGAATTAGAACACAAATATTTATTACGTGTCGAATGATAGGGGTGCCCAATACGCAGAATTCAAGGAAAGTTCACGATCTGTCTACTTTCATATTTGCCACAACACAAAAGTCTATAAATCCAATAAATAATTTAATGCTGGCTGTTTTCAAGAACTTTGAACTTGGAATGAACTTCCAAATTATTATAAATGGACTGTATTAAATTTAAGAGTGGGCATATGGTAAATAAAATTAACAAAATTATTAATTATCACCAGGGTGACTTTAATAAGAATAAAATAGGAAACGTAGATGAATAAGTGGTCATACATATAAAATATAAAAAATTATTGATAATAGGAAAGTGAGTAGTGGCAAAACGCGGGAGCTGGCTCAGTTCAAGGTCACCCGAGCGATGACATCATCGAGTTCAATGACCTCACCGATGACGTCATCGATGACGCAATCGATGACGCCATTACCAATTACGTCATTCTATGACGTCACACACATGACGTTGCAGAAATGACGTGGCGATGACGTCATCACCCCTTACGTCACCATTATGACGTCATCAACGACCTTTAGGTCAAGGTCACGCTAAAACCTAAAATTATTTGGCACTTTTGCTGTTTCTCGCACTACGCTCCGAGTTTCAGTCAGGGTTTTCATGACCTTGACGACTTGGAGCGAAATTAGACGAGAAACAGCAAAAGTGCCGAGGAAACTTGAAGTTTGCAAAGTGACTCTGCCTAAACTGTCAGTTGACATTGCTCAGGTGACCTTGAACCGATACAACTCCCGCGTTTTACCATTACTGCAACCGCGATGTGCAGCCTACGACAGACACCGAGCGACTGACTGTCCGGCTCCGTGTACCTCAGGTATATGATAAGTGGTGGGGGGGAAGTGTGATGACCTTGGGGAACTTGAAAATGTCAAGCATGGTAGCACCGTTTTGGTGCTACCTTAAATGTATATGTTAATCAGTTGGAGTTAAAGTGCGATGACCTTAAGTTTGACTGTCAACTTTGGACTTGTAATTGTCTCAAAGATGTATCTGAAGTACCTCTAGGTTTGAAGCAACACCTAAAAAATTTACTCTTGGTACAATAGTTTGATGTTTTTGCCAGAGTGCAAGTGTAGTGACCTTGAATGTGACAAGTATTTATCGTTGTTCATGATAAAACCTAAACTTGTAAACTGTAACTTAAAACGCACAGCAGAGTGCACGACGCTGATGCGCACCTTACGACAGTTGCCGAGCGACTGACCATCCGGCCCCGCGTACTCTAGGTATATGGGAAGTGGTGGGGGGAAATCTCAAGGTCATCCAAATGGATTTTTAAAAAAGGCGAAGAGTAGTATGGTTACTCTTGTGCTTCTTGGGCGACTTCATCAATTTGCAACGGTTCTGTAAACCAATCCGTTCTGTAGTGGCAGGCGTCCAGAAAATGTTTGCACCATCCATCAGGTTGTCCGTAACACTTTCTACAACTGGTTAGATGAGACATGTGAAACTTTACACACCGTCGCGGACAACAAGTGTAGAAATACTTTGATTTGTAAACTTTAAAAGTCTTTAGTTCTGGTGGTGAAAGCTGTTGTGTCTTGCATTTACAATAGCAACATCCGAAGGATTCACATTTTCGACAAGCCAATCCGTCCACCTGCCATCTTGGTAAGAGGAAACACTTTTGTTCACAACAATAGCGTGTTCCCGGCTCCTCCAAACACTTCTTTTCATAACAGTAGATGCGTTAACCTTCCATGTTTGATGTTGCTGTGGTGAAGGCGCACAATGAAGTGATGCTGTGGATAGTGAGAATGAAGCTTATATAAACCAAGGCAAGTGGAGGGGGAAATTTCAAGGTCCCCCAAATTGTGTTTAAAAAAAGAAGAAACCCTAAAATGTGGAGGGGGAAATTTCATCCAAATTGAGTTTTAAAATAAACGGTATCAGATAACTGACACATACTTTCTCCCAAGAATATGAAAAAGTGTTAAAGGCCTCAAAACATTAATGTCTTGATGGCTCAGTCTGATAGCCAGCACCAGGTGAGCAGCACGAGTTTTTGCATCCAAAAATTAAGTTTTTTAACGCATTTTGCTTAATAACTTTTGAACGCGCATTTTCCAGGAGATGCGGGTGGTGTCATTTTATTCAGCATTTTAATCTTAATAAACCACAAAATTTTAATCAAAATCGTCAGAGCCGTTTTTAAGAAATATTGATTTTTCACGTTTTTTGGGGGTTTTTGGGGGTAAACTACCCTTAAAAATCAAAAATTCTTAAAAATGAAAAAACGCCTGGAATTATCGTGGGTTTGAACCTACATACCAAGTTTCACCAAAATCGGACCATTGGGGAATTCTCTAGCTCTGTTTACATCCAGACACACAGACACACAGACACACACACACACACACACACACACACACACACACACACACACACACACACACACACACACACACACACACACACACACACACACACACACACACACACACACACACACACACACACACACACACACACACACAGACATCACTCGAAAACCACTTTTTTGGACTCAGAGGGCACCAAAACGAATAAATTTACCAACAACTCAAATTTAAAAATTTTGACGAAACCAATACTTTCTCAATATATACATTTATAGGGGGGAAAGGGGCTCCAAAATGGATATATACATCATCAAACTAATGCGAAGTGTTTTACGAAAACAATACTTTCTCCATATACTATGGTATAGGGGGAGAAAGTAAAAGGGAGAAACGCTAAACCCCGTTGCCCTCTTCTTCCCTTTCCGCCTCGTCCGTAGGATATATGGTTGACAATGGTGAATACTGCGGTAAATGTGGTAAATACTGTGGTGATTGTTGGCCTCCGCTGTGATCCGATCCTTGGTCGTCTTGCTGCATCCCGATTTCAGACCAATCATAATCTAAATTGACCTTGAGCTTTATTCCCGGGTTTTCGAGGAGAAGAGACTTCATCCAATTGCAGACGCTTTCCAAATAATGCACGCTGTCAATCGTCAATTTTCAACCCGTATTGGGTACATCTTTGGTGGAAGACATGGCATCGCAAGCAGGTGCGTCCGCCATGGTCGTTGGAGGAGGAATAACGCCTGTTGCGGAGAGCTATGCTGGTATAACTGAATGGTGGGGAAATTTCAAGGTCATCCAATTGGGGTTTTAAAAAAGATAAAATCTAAGATGTGATATTGAGACTCTGCGTGTGGTGGCTGGCTTCCTCCGCTACTCTACTGACACATGTAAATATGCCGTACACTATGAAGAGTATTACCATGATCAGGTAAATAAATATCGAACAGTCGCATTTATTTTGTAATTGATAACAATGGCAAAATCCTATCACAAATTGTATGTAGGTCACGAAGGAATTATTTAAAAATTCTTTAGTTCGACCTATTTTACTTTTTTAGTTATACAACAAAATTGGAAAACATTTTAATCGCTACACACTGTAATGGTAGTGATGCGTGCTCATATGATATGCATTTTTTTATATTTCAATCAAATTTTAATAATGATTCAACTTTATTTTCATTTTCATGTACTGTATTACATGAAACATCATTTATATTACGAGAAAACATCTTTGAAAATTTAAAAAATAAGGTAGTCTTGATGAAAATAGCGTTGGAAGTCATGTGAGATACCGCACTATTTGGATGAACGGATTGAAGAGGGGTGAAATCCTCATACATGACTATTGGTCGCTCAGTGCAGTGACAAATCCCGATTTCATTAACCCACGATTACGTTCGCAAGAAGCCTCAGATCGACTTCAAACTTGCACAGTAGATTTTTGGCGTGATTTGTAAGGTCAAGTTAGTTTATAAAGTTATTCTGTAAAGTAATACAGTAATGGGAAGTAATTTAATTTCCCATAAAATGCATTGTAGGCTGTAATTAACGGTGCTTAAGGCTATGTTAAACGGTGCTTGAGTTGTTTGTTGTCAGACATAGAATAAGCATGTGTTATGGAACCTATTTTCTGGCTGTTGTACTGTAACTGCCCTAAATATAGTACAATTTGTTATTTATGAAAAAAATATAAATAGGTTATGAATACCGTGCTACAAAGATATACTTTGTATTAACAAACAGAAAGAAAAAGAGACTATTTATTAAAATAATAATATTTGTAAAAAGGACCCACTGGTAATCAAATATCTCGAATAGAAAAAACAAACAATAACTTAAAACCATTTTCTATGTAGTAAATATGTATAATTTGATAGATGTGTTATTATTTATTTATTTTTTTATAGCGTGGAACCAGAATTATCTGACTTATGTTGCCGTTCATCCCCATACGCGAGGAACAAGCGTACTCCTAGTTATAGAACTGAGATAAGTAATTTAATTCAGAAACAACAAAGAAAACGGAGCGGAAGTGGCAGGCATATGCGAGGCTCCGCGGCGGCTTCCGTCTCACAAAACGTGAACATCCTCGCAAGCGACTTCTTTAAAAAATAAATTCTAAATTACTCGTATTGACAAAAATTTGTTCAAACTTGAAACTGTTTTACTGGTAATTTTTATCTGGTAAAAAGATTAAAGAGTATTTTACCTTAATTTGCATTGTTTTGTTAAACTAAAAGGGTTTTCTGTTAACGCTGTTGGATGTCTCATACTTGAGCTACGTGCTGCGCCATAGTCTTAAGATTTTAATACTTTCTTACCCTTCATCACAAGTACGGATATTGTTTAATAATCCAAGTATTTACAGCTATCATGTTAACTTTACGTTATAGCTACTATTGAAGTAGCCTTTGTTATTTTTATGTTTTAGATTGATCCCACCTCGGATGGGTGTCAGAATTCTGGTTATTTCTCCTTTTCAATCTACAGTATTTTCGGGGAATGAAGTGGGATTTTTATACTTAATTTTATACTCGTAAATAAATCATTTGATATTAAAAACAAAAAATGCACAGTTAGTTGGCTAAGTGTTTTATAACATTTTCATCTTAGCACCAGTAAGACTACCATCAACATCCCCCCTTGATGGAATGTTTGACATGCATTAAAGGATTACACAATTTGACTTTGTTTAAATTCAGTATATTATTTCATAAAAATAAACATAAAAATGTCCATTTCTCGAGGAGTAAACCCGTGGGAAGGAAAAATAATATCTGGTTTTCTGTACAAGTTTAATTGAACTGTGGTATACATGTTAGCGAGAAAAAGTTAAATTAGATTCTTTTACGAAGATAAAGACGCCCTTCTAAACTTTTCTATCAGGTATTTCATTGAGCAAAGGAAATGCATGGTTCGCAGGTGTTGGTGATTATTACCTTTTTTTACTAAAAGCTTTAGAGATCAGATATTTTCTATATTCTAAAGTACCTATTTTATATTTGTTGGTTTTACATTCAATCCTATAAGATCAAAATACATGTTCACAATATTATTTTTGCGCTGTTACTTTGTTCTTGCTTTCTAAATTATATAATTTAAAATAATATTTAAAAGTGCGTGGTTATATCAGAAGGTAAAATAGAATAAGGAAAAAAATTGAAATGAAATATTTTATTAACTCGTGAAATACATAAAAAGGAACATACATGACGTATGACTAGATAAAGTGTTAGCTCCCACATATCTACTGATGGCTGAATTTTAATATCATGTCTGCGTCACACTGACAGAAAGACCATAAACCGTATTAGACCTCTGAAATATTGAGAATATTTATCATGTACATATAATACACACATTTAATACTTAGAAAATATATATTAATATATATTTATCCAACTTTGAGACGTGTTAAAAACTTCTTATGTGTCATAAAATACATCTTCCAAAATCACTCCAAACGCTGAACTATGTATGTCAATATTATATTTTAAAAGCATAACTTGACTATTTACTTGATAAAACTAGACTATTTTAAAACCCCCAAGTTATTTTTAGTGCGTTAAATTTATCAAAGATAGAGGGAGCTCTTACAGATAATCACTTACTGGATTGCGGGTAAGTAAACCTTCGACCTTCCTTGTCAATTTGCCTTATCTCGCTCTCCCTCCAAGCAAATCCTTTGGAAAGGGAACTTCTTCATTTTCAAACAATTTTGCTAAATACACTATATTACTATTTTGAGTAGGGACTTCACATATTTAACATACACATATTTCCATTGCTTGACATAATCATTTGACAAACACAAATAACACATAAGTACGGTATAAGTAGAAGAGTCTGTAAAAAATTATTTCAGATATGTGTATTTATTAATCCTTTGAGGAAAAATTTCCAAAATATCGGTAAAGGTTGCATATCCTTACCATTACCGTCCTATTGCATTGTGGTTAAAAAATTACGGTTATATTCCATATTTCAAAGCCGTAGTAGTACACACACAGTTAACATAAGTAAAAATTATCAAAATCAGTGTTAACCAAGGTGCAACTCATAAAAAACACTGCACAAATAAATAAATAAGGTCAAGTCAATCAAAAGCCAGAGGCCCGAAGAAGGCCGGGTCAAGGCTTAAGGTTAATACTGTGCAGCAAAGATTATTGTCTTAGTTGAAAAGAATTTAATACCGGTATTAACAGCAATCCACTTTGAACAACACCACTGTTTACTCGATAAGGGAATAATGATGTTGAAAATTATTATATGTTACGTTAGTAAATTATGTAGGCTATATAAAACTACCGGAAAAATCGGCGACAGACTAGTTTATCTTCATCACAAAGCTTAATATTTTCATTCACGGAGGTAGACTCTGTAATTTATCTACCAATGCATCGGACCGGTTCATATGGATACAATTTATCAATTTGTTCAAAGTTATTAACGTTAAACCAAAATATTTCTTAGTCAAATAGGTTCCAGTAAATTGAGCAAATGTAACACACAATCGTGCGAAAAGCGGTTGTCAGTCGGGTAAAGTGACTCGTTAAAGAGGCGATGGAAAGACAACAGAGCGGTGTAAGGTAAGTGACAGGTGAAATGTTATTGTTTCTTTCACTTTTGTTCGAACTTTAAACATCCGTCTTTATTGTTACTGAGCAACATACAAATTCCACATTTTTTAACTAAAAATTTAGGATAAGCTTTAGTCGATTCAAATGGAAAACAAAATCTTTTTTAATATACAGAAGAGGGAGCTGATGTTAGGAGGTCAGGTATAACACCCCGTACGAAGAATGGGTACACAGCTAGTGTAAGGGGGGGGACTGGAATAGTATTGTTTTATTTAATTATTAATTATTGATTGTTGGGTTTTAAATTGTTAGTTTCAGGTGAGGTCAAGGACAAATTGTAAAAAGGAAGTATTTGAGCTTGCTGTTGTATGAGTAGACTGGGACTGTTATTAAACAATAGCTTTGTTTATGCTGACCTATTGGTAGCTCTGGCTTAAATAGGTCAGCAGACTTAGATTCGGGGGAGTGTGTCTAGTGCAGTGATGTGAGTGTAAAGATTTGGGGGGTTAGGACCGAGGGGCCATGGGGCTCAAGGCCTGGGGCCCGGGGTAAGTCCAAATTAGTTGGGGTTTTCTAAATTAAGGGGGGGTCCGATCCAAAATTTATTATTTGTTTAAAGTTTTTTTAGTTTAAAAGTTTGAATTATTTCTTTGGGAGTTCCAGTCTACTTAACCCTAACATTAAATTTAATAAATGTATAAGTTAAATTCCGTTCTTGTTTATCATTAGTTTGAAACTATTGTATTTTCTGTTTATTATGTTGATTTTAATATCTGTTAATTATGTTTGGTTTGAATCTTAACATGTCTCTTTTCATTTAATGAGCTACGCCCTCAGTCATGTAGTGTGGCTTCTCAGTCTGGCCAACTGGGAAGTCGCATTCATGACAGGTGGTGGAGGTGCCGGACGTTTTGTTTTACAAAACGTTCGATCCTGGTACTGCTCTTTGGAATTGGCTTTAAATTTGCGGGTTTCAGTTTACAGAAGGGTTAAGCATTTACTTTTCAAAATTTAAAATGTTTTGGTTTAACCAGTTTGAAGTAAATTGGAAAAAGGGACATGTTTTTTCTAATATCATAGTATGTTCAAAATTAAATTTTAGGTATCCAAGTTTTTTTTTTAGTATGAGTTTTAAGTGGGGGCAGGATTGGTATGTAGAAGTTTTGTTGGCATAAGAGATAAGTGTAAAGTGTGTTTAGGTGGTGTTATTAGTTATGTTTATGATAGTGCGTAGAGTTGGGTTTTAGTGTTACAGCACGGGCTGTGAGACAGATGTTGGTTACGTGTTAATGTGGTTGTGTTGAGCTACACGGGCTTTTGCGTTATCAGTGTTTTAGAGGCAAGTGGTTTGTTTGCTGCAAGTGCAGTGAAGTTTAATTCTGTGTTCTTGAGGTGTTTTTGAAATGTGCGCGAGGGTCCATGCCGCGATAAGTGTTTTTGTGCCGCGATGGTCCATTCCGCAATGTGTGTGTTATGATATGTGCCGCGAGGATCCATGCCGCGATTTGTGTTTTATACAGGGGTTTTGTATCTTTAGTGTTTTGAGGGCACAGCGCGATTTAAGCAGAGATTGCTTTGTGTCTAATAGATATGTACTGTGTTTTGTGTCGGGTAGAGAATCCCGGCATTATTATTTTTTTATGTATCTTAACATGTCTCTTTTCATTTAATGAGCTACGCCCTCAGTCATGTAGTGTGGCTTCTCAGTCTGGCCAACTGGGAAGTCGCATTCATGACAGGTGGTGGAGGTACTTTTGGGGTTGGTTAAAAACTTTTTCAGCGCTTGGTTCCAGGCTGAGAAAGCAGGTTGATGCTGAAGTTGTGTATGTTTTTCCCCTCTTATAGAAATGATTTGTTTTGAGTTTTAGGTACAGTGATAGCCAGAGTTTTTAGGCTGTGTTTTTCCAGAGTTTCCAGAGAAACTTTAGAATGCAGACTAATTGAGTTTTCAGGTCGGCGCTGGAGTTTTATGTTTTATCTAATGATGTGTGAGGAGAGAGTTTGATTGATTTGGGAGATGTATAAGGAAGGAGTTTTATTGTTTAAGTTTTAGAATAGATCTTAGAGTAGTAAATTTTGGGGATTTCTGTATTTATATGTTTCAGGAATGGTACTTGGTTAAAACTATGGAGTTGTTTATTTTATCATTTAAGTATGTCACTATGCTGGAGAGAATGCTAGGAAGACCAGTTGAACAAACAGACCAGAGAATTTGTTGTTGATACATCTGTTACCCGGCGCCTCCACCACCTGTCATGAATGCGACTTCCCAGTTGGCCAGACTGAGAAGCCACACTACATGACTGAGGGCGTAGCTCATTAAATGAAAAGAGACATGTTAAGATTCAAACCAAACATAATTAACAGATATTAAAATCAACATAATAAACAGAAAATACAATAGTTTCAAACTAATGATAAACCAGAACGGAATTTAACTTATACATTTATTAAATTTAATGTTAGGGTTAAGTAGACTGGAACTCCCAAAGAAATAATTCAAACTTTTAAACTAAAAAAACTTTAAACAAATAATCAATTTTGGATCGGACCCCCCCTTAATTTAGAAAACCCCAACTAATTTGGACTTACCCCGGGCCCCAGGCCTTGAGCCCCATGGCCCCCTCGGTCCTAACCCCCCAAATCTTTACACTCACATCACTGCACTAGACACACTCCCCCGAATCTAAGTCTGCTGACCTATTTAAGCCAGAGCTACCAATAGGTCAGCATAAACAAAGCTATTGTTTAATAACAGTCCCAGTCTACTCATACAACAGCAAGCTCAAATACTTCCTCCTTACAATTTGTCCTTGACCTCACCTGAAACTAACAATTTAAAACCCAACAATCAATAATTAATAATTAAATAAAACAATACTATTCCAGTTCCCCCCTTACACTAGTATACAATAAAATTCTATTGCATTAAGAAAAAGTATTACCATCGTCTCCTACACATTAGGATTAAAATATAGTACATATGCCATGATATTAGCAGCAATAAAAATCGGTGCAAAAGAAAGAAGAGACGGAGCAAGTTACGCTTGACTGAGCTGTCAGGATGTCGCCGATTCCCGGTTTCACGGTTGAAACTACTCTCTTCAGCAGCCAAACAGTCGCGTTTTAAAGAAGAACACTTCAAACGAATCTCTTCAATGTCATGAGGGCGTCGTTTTAACGTTTCATTTACATACAATAATATTTGTATGATGGTGCTCATGGTAAAAAAAGTGAAAATACTTAATAAACTACAATTACGTTGCTGATTTATGGTTAGATTTATTATTAAAAATACCCCCGTCGCAGCGGACCTTCGTACCCAGTGAAATCCCAGTGGGATTTGAGATTTTGTGTTTTCCCCATAAACACCATGGGAATGAGTAAGTAGGATTGATCATATGGGATGTTGTTAGAAAATGTTACGAAGTGTGGTACGAAGAATGAAAATAAAAATTATGTAGATAAAAAATATAGATTAAAACAATTGGAAAAATTGTAAGAAAAACAAAAGTATATTACATAAATAAGGAAAAGAAAAGAACAAAAACAACAAATTAAAATTAGAAAAAATATTATCAATCAGGAATGAAGTTGTGTAATAAACCAATGCCATTTATCCCCCAAGAAATTTTCATATTCAATAGTTTTACTGAGACAGGTTCTTTATTGCAGATTATCATCGAAATTTAATTAAATATAAATTATTTGACCTTAATACTTTTATTGTTATTTTTATGTATTCATTTAGGCCTAACTATTTTTGCTACATCAGAAAATAATGGAATACTATTTAAAATGAGGTTCTAAGACATTTTCATGCTTGGACAGTTCTGTTTAACGTAAAATATAAGAGATAATGGATGTGAAATTCACTGTGTTATTCTTATGGGGAAAACTCAATTTCAACTGTCATTATCTCCTAAACCGTTAGAATTATTAAAAAATAATTAACTGAAAAGTTGCCTCAAAATGAAGTGTAGAATCCAAAAAATGCCATACAAATTAACGTTTGTATTTTAAATTAGCCACTTCCGGTCTTGATACTTCTGGTGCACCCTGTATATTGAAATCAGTGGCAATAGATAGATCGAAGCCGGTATAACTATGATGGCACTATTAGTTTTTGTAAAAAATTCTTATTCAAGTTTTAAAAGGGGTGTACAGATGGTACAGAAACCCCCTGTAGCGATTCCTTGGAATATAATTAACAAAAAATATCGTACGACCATATGTCCCTAAAATGCTTCATTAGGCCGCTAGCCGCCATTTTGTTTTTTACACTTAATAATTTTTATTTCCATAATGGATGGTTGCATTGAGTTCATATTTGGCATTAACCTTTATCAGGCCAATGTTCATTTTCAGGGAAAAAGTTATTTTTTCCGATGTGTATTTTCAAAATGGCGGCCATTTTAAAATTTTAAACTAAAATATCTCAAAATCGGTAAACGTTAACAAACTATTATAAACAGCAAAAAAGATGACAAATTTAATTATCTAACCAAAGATACCAAGTTTTGTAAGGATTTGACAACAAATGACGGAGTTATTGAGATCTTTCTTCTAAAATACCTAAATTTGCATGCATTGTAATGGAAAATTAATGTTTTTATGAAGAAAAATGGCTATTACTTCTTTATTTATTGTCAGATTCTTACAAACTTGGTATCATTGGTTAGATAATTTACTTCTTCGTCTTTTTTGCTGTTTATAACACTTGATAACACTTACCGATTTTGAGATATTTGAGTTTAAAACTTTAAATGGCCGCCATTTTGAAAATAAACATTGGAAAAGAATAAAGTTTTTCCTGAAAATGAACATTGGTGTGATAAAGGTTCATACCAAATATAAACTTAATGCAACCATCCGTTACGAAAATATAAATTATTAAGTGTAAAAAACAAAATGGCGGCTAGCGGCCTAACGAAGCATTTTAGGACAAATGTTCACATGATATATTTTGTTTATTTTGATCCCAGGAATCGCCACATGGAGTTTCGGAGAAGAGTTTCAAACACCCTGTATAATTCTATAAGCAACATATTTGTAACACAATTGTGAGCGTTTAACAAATCATAGAATGGTGGGAGGGGTGTCAAATCTATGGTTTTGTCCCAGGTAAGAGGGAAAATATCGGTATTTCCATAACAGGAAACTAGAAATAAAGTATAAGGTAACGAATAACATTGGGATTCGAAAAACGTCTCCATTTTGTACGTTAAAACATGTCTTTTGGTTTGATTTTACAACGGAATCCAGAAGATGACAATGAGTGAAGATGATCTATTAACAACAACCTTGAGTTTCAATACTTTAATGGCATTTTTGTGTGGCATTGAATGTGGCCAGAAATATCCACTAAGAGCATTCCTAAACTTACAATTTATTACAAAATTGACGACAACCTGTTTGATCGACAATCTTTTAGAAATTGACAGCTGAATTTTACCTTATCCTTTTATTGACCTGTAATTCATTTTTACTTACACCTTTTATTGAGAGTTATTGTGTTTTTGAGCATAAAACAATTGATTTTCTATTATAATGCAAGGTTGTTTTAGAAGAAAAACACAATTACTCCGTTTTTTGTTGTCAGATTCTTACAAAGGTTCTTACAGGTATCTTTGGTTGGATAATTTAAATTGACAACTTTTTTGTTTCTTGTAAATTTTTTTTTTTTATTTAGATAAAATTTACTGTTTTGCGATATTAGAATTTAAAACTTTAAAATGGCCGCCAAAGTTGAAAATACACATTAGGAAATAATCTTTTTACTAAAGATGAACTTGATGTAATAAAAGTTCATGCCAAATATAAACTTGAGCGGAGCGAGCGAAGCGAGCGAAGCTCCTATACTACACTCTGGCTTTTTATTTACACGTACTCCTCCTGAACGGCTGGAGTGATCCTCACGAAATTTTGCCCGGTCATAGTAACCATCTATGGGAAGGTATCAATCTGAAATGGTCCACATTGGACATAAAGGTTCTGCCCTACGGCCCTTTAAAGTTACCATGTTATTTTAATAGGAGAAATGTTTTATTTGGTTTGTTTACAGTGTGTTGATTATACAGCTGTTATAAGGATCAAATTTAACTGCAGACTGTTACTATCAGCTGTTTGTGAATACAGAAGTTTTATGTGGAATTGTTGTTTTGTTTATTTTAGTGGTTTGATTACCTTTGTACGAGAATGAAATGCCACGTTTACGGAGAGGAGGTGCAAATCTTGGGCGACGCACCATTTAATATCTTGTAAACATATAATGCCCCGTCGCAGCAAACCTGCGTACTCAAAAATTATTAGAGTATTACAGACTCGTGGCGAGTAAGCTCAGCGAACAACCTAAATCTGGCGACGAATGTGTGCAGCGAATGAGCTGACCGAAAAGGTGAGTGAGCGCAGCGAACAAACTAAATTGACGGCAAGTGAGCGTAGCGAACGAGCTGTTTGGAATGGCGAGTGAGCGTAGCGAACTAGCTAAACTTTGACGGTGAGTGGGCGTAGCGAACGAGCTGACCCAAAAGGCGAGTGAGCGTAGCGAACGAGCTCACTTGAATTACCTATAAAATATTTGCTATTATTGATTTAAAAAATAGTCGCTCCGCTCAATACTGCAAGCAGGCAAATGCATTGTATACCTAGTATAACCATACTTTAAAGAAATAAAATTATTTTGTGTAAAAAAACAAAATGGCAAATGTATAATGGCAAAACGAAGCTGAAATCGAAAAATTTTTACTGGTCATTTTCAATTTACTTTTATCAGTAGAACAAGATTATGCATAGCCAGTCACGTTTTTGTGACACCCTGTATAAACTTTGTAAAATGTAAGGTTTTTAGTTAAATTATATCAACTTTGGGACAAGAAAATAACGTTTGCATATAAATAAAATATTACATCAATACCTGTAAAAGGTATGTTACTGGATCCCTTGACCAAAGTAATAAATGATGCTTGTTGTTAATAATGTACTTTCAAAATTTGTCTTCGACACACTTATGCTGAGCCATTTTGTTATAAGAAAAGTATAAAACCAGGACAAGATGATTGCAAGGAGGATTATGAGATTGAGAAGCGAGCTCAATTTGCCAAGTTTTTTATTTGCCAAGCGTCATCGTTAAGTGAGCAATAACGACGATATTACACTATAACACGACTCTTGAACCCCTCGCCATTTATAATTCTTGAACATTTATTACAGTGGTCTCGGCTAAAGATGCTTGGCAAGGGTGCAAAAGTACAGGGCACTTTTACAGGTACTAATATAGGGGATTTCAAAAGTAGGTATACAGTAACGAAATATTTGATGGAAAAATTAAGTTTACTTTAATATCCTGTATAATACTAGATTTTTTCTCAAGCTCTAGTGTGAACTTACACGTTTGGGTTTTCTAATAAAATATTTCCTAATCTTGGAGAAATGTTTGGAGGTATCAAATCAGTAATTTACTAATAATTTCCCCCTGTATTAAAATACAGTAGTCTATTTTGTAAAAAAATTATCTCACTATTACACTACCAAACACGGTAAAAATGGTTTTAACCTTAAGCATGTTCATGATGAGTTTGCAACTAAAAATAAATAAAATAGTTCAATACAACATAAGCCCATTAATACTGTACACTCCTTAACCCTGGACCCCTGTGCCCCCCATTCCCCCACACACTCTCCATGCCTGCTGACCCCACTGGTCCCACTGACCCCATGCCTCCCCGTGCTCCCGTTCACCTCTCCTGACCCGTGTTTCCTGTACCCCCTATGTCCCTGTACCATCTTGCCCCCTCATAACACTGTGCCCTTCATTCTCTCTTGCCCACATGTCCACAGTTCTTTTCCGTGGCCTCCATGCCCTCTATGTTCCTCATTCCTCCCAAATGCCCACCATGCCCAACCAACTTCTGTGCCACCGACGTATCTAGTAGGCCCCACCCTTGTGCCCTCATTCCCATAACCCCATACCCCGTACCCCAAGCCCACCATTCCTCCCCATGCAACCTATATCCCCCATGCCCCTTACCCCATGCCCCCGCACCCAGGTACTCCGTGCCCACTAGCCCACCATTTTTCCCCGTGGTCCCCCCATGCCCTCTATGTCCCCCAAGCCTCCCCCGTGTCCCCCATGTTCATCTGAACCCCGTGCCTCGTGCCACCGACGCCCATAGTGCCCATTGTGCCTTCCAACCCCTGCTCCGCCACGGGCTTCCTATATTTCCGTACCTCCATACCCGACGTTGCTCCCCGTGGCAACCGTGTCCCCCATGCCCATCTACCCCTTTAGCCACCGACGCCCCTAATGCTCCTTGTGCCCTCATCACCCCGCCGCCACGTGCCCCAGTCCATCCCCAAGCCTCCCCAGAGTGCCCACTATGCCCCCGCACCCTCCATGCTTTTGTACCCTCATGCTCGCCGAACCTCCCTGTGCTCCTAGTTTGCCCATGCCTCCACCGATCCCCTCAGACCCCCCCTGTCTCCAGTGCCACCGACACCCCTCGTGCCCTTCGTGCCACTATATCTCCGAACTCCTTTGTACTCCCCGTGGTCATGTGCTGCCATCCCCGCCGTCCCCTCCCCGTCCCTCCGTGCCTACTGTTCCCCCGCCATTTCCCCTATTCCTCCCATGTCTCCCCCGTACCCCCATGTATTCCTCATACGGAAGTTATCAAATGTTAGTAGTTTACATACAATGATTCAGTAGAAAAATAAATAAACACTCAACAAAACGATTCAACTCTATATATTAATAGCCAATATTAAGCAGTAACGTAATAACAAATCGACATTCACTGAGTAGAGACAATTAACCCATTATATCAACCATGCCACTTCTAAGATAATTTTAACTTAAAAAAATTTGTTTGCTGAATATACCAATTATTCTACTCCTATTTCATTAATGACACAGATAGGGTCACGAAGATGAAATCTCCTGTGGAACCATAATCCGTTCATGACTATTAGTCTTCTCCTTTTTTTATAGTGCATTTCCAATTTAAAAAATTAATAAATATGCTGTTATATTAACTAAAAATATCTGCTCAATAACCAGCTGAGTATATGATAATACACTGGAACATCTGCTTAATCACACGTGTAGATCTAAAAATCTTCTTCCCATTAGATTAACAGTACCAGGTTAACCGAGCCTTGCTCGTTGGTTTTAATTCAGTTTTGATATAGTGTCATTAGAGCCATTAAATTTCCCCCAATAACCAACTACACCTCTTCACAGTTAACAGCTGTTTCAAAAAGTCTACTTAATATTAATGTCCCTTTATTTTTGTATACCTTTCGTTGTTATTTCGTTACCAAAATAGCAACCCATAAGACCAATGTTAAAATTACGATTTTTAAACTTAAATTCTGACAAAATTCGATTTTTCCTGGGATGGAGGCCTTTTTTAAACTTATTTTTGGGCCATTACACTTTTAATTGCAAAGTTTAAGCAAAATCTGACAGCTAGATTTCGAGATCGTGGAACACACATCCCTTCAGACATTCCTCGTATTATAGTATAGGATTCAGTTTTGATATAGTGTCATTAGAGCCATTAAATTTCCCCCAATAACCAACTACACCTCTTCACAGTTAACAGCTGTTTCAAAAAGTCTACTTAATATTAATGTCCCTTTATTTTTGTATACCTTTCGTTGTTATTTCGTTACCAAAATAGCAACCCATAAGACCAATGTTAAAAATTACGATTTTTAAACTTAAATTCTGACAAAATTCGATTTTTCCTGGGATGGAGGCCTTTTTTAAACTTATTTTTGGGCCATTACACTTTTAATTGCAAAGTTTAAGCAAAATCTGACAGCTAGATTTCGAGATCGTGGAACACACATCCCTTCAGACATTCCTCGTATTATAGTATAGGATTGGAACTTCAAGGCCCAATGGGGCGAAGCTCAGGTAACTTTTGATAATTCTGGTATTTTTCCTTGCGTCCTTGGCTCTCAAGCTTTAAAATGAGCCATCATACGTTACCCTATCTTTCTTCTAACCCGAGATATTTCGTGGGGACCGATTCGCTTACGGAATTATATATATAGATTATCACATGGATAATTAACATGTTTGTAGTAATTACAATTTTCTATAAAAAATAAACATTTCAGTGGTATTTTCACCTTCAATTACCTCTCATAGCTACATCCCAAATGATCCTAAGAAACACTGCTATCCCTCTGTTTTTAAATTACAAGAAAACTCATTACTAACATCACGTCTTTAGTTTTGAATGACATTTTTTCTAGTAGGTGAGGTGAATACTATTTATCTCCTTCCTATTCATGGGCATCACTCACCTTTTTTTTGTTTTGTAGTGCGAGACGACAAGTCCAATGATCCGTTGGGAATCCAACTTCGTTACTTGAATGTACATAAACACATACTGACACACACACACACACACACATACACTGTCTCTACGCACTCCCGATATTTCGCGGAACCAAACAACGTTCCACGTCTTCAGGGGGGAATTCCCTAGTTCGCCGGTTGCGTAATCGGTCCGAGCGTCTGACCACGACTGAGCGTGAGCGTCAGTCGTGGTCAGACGCTCGGACCGATTACGCAACCGGCGAACTAGGGAATTCCCCCCCTGAAGACGTGGAACGTTGTTTGGTTCCGCGAAATATCGGGAGTGCGTAGAGACAGTGTATGTGTGTGTGTGTGTGTGTGTGTCAGTATGTGTTTATGTACATTCAAGTAACGAAGTTGGATTCCCAACGGATCATTGGACTTGTCGTCTCGCACTACAAAACAAAAAAAGGTGAGTGATGCCCATGAATAGGAAGGAGATAAATAACATCACGTCGTCAGCGAGGGCAGATGCTTCGTGATGAATCCCGCTCTTCCTAATCAATTTGAGAGTTTTATTACAAGTCAGCAGGTCCTTCTGGGTCCAACAACATTCTTATCGTCAACTAAACATGGAGAAACATGGTAAATCTCGTATACAATGAATTGATTCATTTAATGAAAACATTCATTTGTTGTTGGTTTTTAACATGTGATACTTAATCTAATTTATGTGCATTATTGCTAATATAGGTTAGCACTGTTCTTTCCAAATAATCTCACATCTTTATAAACTTTAATTAGTTTTAATAAGTTTGATTAATTAATTTTGAAGGGCGTTGTGTATGTGTCAATGGGAGTACACAAAACTATTCCCAATTTTCTTCAATTACAATTTTTCTATCAATATCATTTAAAGAAAAAATATAAATGCCTTAGTCGCTGCAAAGTTTACTAATACAAAATGGAAATTGGTCAATTATAGATTATTATCATCAGGTTTACTACGTATTTTTTATGCCACGGGGGTGTTATACAAATATAGGCTTATTCCCTACATAGTGAAGGTACATACTAAATTGTATAAAGTTGTGTCAATAATTAAAGAGTAGTGGGGTTCGGTGATTTTCCATGTGACAAACATAGGAAACATTTAAAAAAATTTCTCCGTGACCAATTAAGCGAAGTTTGACATATAAATGATAAGTTGTTCTTTTTTTATATCTCCTAAATGGTTGTAGTTAAAATCGCTTAATTATTTTTAAATTAGAGTAAAAATTCCAAAAAATAATTGTTCTATCCTTATTAAACCCAGATTATCCTGCTTACACCTTATCTATAATGGTAAATAATATATTTCACCGTCCTTTTCATCACAATTTTACATCCACACTTTTCAACCACACTAAATACATTTATAACAACATCCTCTTTTATAAATACAGATAAATAAAACTAGCTAAAATTGTTGTCTCACAAATAAATTGAATTTGTTAAACTTCTTAAACATTTTAAAAGGGGAATTAAAATGTGAAAAGAAATCAAGCAGTGCATTTGAGTTCAAAGAAAACGGTGTTAACAACGTAGAATATTTTCCAATTTTATTCGTGTCTCTGCGCAACAACATTTCAACATTTAACATTTCATAAGTGCTTTTTTTACATCGAAGGGAAATGTAGTAAAATAAGATGGTATGTTTATTTTTGAAGATTTTTTTAAACTTTATTTTTCATTTTCAACTTTTACTGTTCAATACTGAGCCCCTTATGGTTAAATAGCGCGTATGTTTGAGAGATCGACGTTTCATCTAAATAGGGCAAATAGAGCCATCAGAGGTACACTCATGACAACTCCTGTACTTTTTCTCCTGGTTCTGTGTATAACGTGTTACGCTATCTCTTTATAAGGCTTTATACAGAGCACTAAGCCATTAATCCACCTGAAATAATACGAAGAGATGCACTAATATAGGGAATATGTTAAAAACTTATCCAAACTGAGGTCCCGAAAACCATCACTGCGGACAGCCTCCCAATTGAAGTACATAAACTTCTCCATCCGTACCGACTGGACTTCCACCAGGGACTCTTTTTAAGGTAATCTTTTTGATAGATGACCCAAATTTAGCAGTAGGCGGTATGCATATTTCTCGGAAGCAGTGGGCTTTACTTAATTAATAAGCCCAGGTTTCGATATTGATAGATTTTTTATTGGATGGAAAAGGAAATGAATGAAGGAAAAAAATATAAAGCTAATTTTGTAATATGTATTATTTTGATTAATGTTATGTTCTGACGATGATGTATTCCAAAATATAAACTCTTAGAATATAATTTTGTTATTATATTAAAATACTATTATTCTTTTTCGCATCATGTCATTTACATGAACATAATGCGAAAATAGGAACAATAGGAGATATAAAAAAGGAACAACTTATCATTTATATGTCAAACTTCGCTTAATTTGTTACGGAGAAAATTTTTAAAATGTTTCCTATGTTTATCACATGAACATCAAGTCATTTAGCTCACCGTCTTCAAGGATTAACGCGCGTTTATTGTTTTGATCCTATACCTACATAAAGAAAGAAGCACAGAATGAATAAAACAAAATATACCTCCCATAGAGGTTATCCAATGTTAATTTACACAATGTGATTCAGTCAAAAAAAGACAAATATTTAATAAAATAATTCAACTCTAACCACTAAATAACTAATACGAAAAGCAGTAGTAAAATAACTAAACGATATTCACTGAGTAAAGGCAATATATTATCTATGATAATAACCATACCACAGCTAAACCACTTTTACTTGTGATAAATTCGACACCCAAAATCATTCTAGTTCTGATTACTTAATGACATAAATGGCATCACAAAGAAGAGTTGTAATGTGACTCCACAATTTTCCCACGACTATTGATGCTCTCCATCCATGGCCCTGTACCCATGCCCCCGTCCCCACGTACCACGTGCCACCCCTGCACCTCATGGTCCCGTGTCCCCATGGCAACCATACTTCCTCGTGCCCCCTTTGTAACCCACGCCTTCTCCATGTTCCCCATACTCAACTAACACCCGTGCCAACGAAGCCCCTAGTACTTTTTGTTCAGTTCCCCATTGTGTTAAATTTTCTACAAAAATAAAGTTACATAAAAATATTTTCACTACACACATCGGGTCCTAATCGATAATCCTCAATTTCCAATGTTTAACCCAAGAGTTAGGACAATTACCTTTTTAAGCTGTCGTCAATAAAAAAGAAACTTAGTGTGAAATAAAATAATAATAACCTGTAAGTAAAAAGAAGTATTTCGTACAATTATAAATTCATCTAGGGATTGTAAAAATTACCAAGCAAATCGATATACATGTTAACAAAACTAAATAAATAAAAACAAATAATTTTAAATTTTTTATTCTTTTAAAAACTTGACTCCACTAATGTTAATTACTCACAAAAACTGCTC
This sequence comes from Neoaliturus tenellus, assembly GCA_030545055.2. Lineage (NCBI taxonomy): Eukaryota > Metazoa > Arthropoda > Insecta > Hemiptera > Cicadellidae > Neoaliturus > Neoaliturus tenellus. Next base: position 209,305,852 of record CM061531.1, read on the forward strand.
CCAAGTTGTCAAACTAATTTTTCAATGTGAGATAATTTCAGTAAATAAAGTAGCGTGGACAACTGACCACTGCTAGTTGTACAACGGATAGTATTGATCTGCGGGTATTTTAAGGTACTATGAGACCAGGCAAGCAACATCATAAATAGGTTTGTATATTAGTTCATATAACATAAATTGGATAGACATCAATCCTATCCGGTCCCTGGGAATAACATCAAAACTTGTTTAATCTATTCCATTAAATTGCTTAACACATTTGACTTTCAAATACGAATAGTTAAAATAAAATGAAAAAATTTTTAAAAGTAAGTGGTAAGTAGTGCAAATTTGAGGATGCTGGCCCAGTTCAAGGTCACCTGAGGGATGACGTCATCGAGGTCAATGACCTCACCGATGACGTCATCGATGACGCAATCGATGACGTCATCACCAATGACGTCACTTCCATGACGTCACACCCATGACGTCACAGAAATGACGTGCTGATGACGTCATCACCCCTTACGTCATCAATATGACGTCATCGACGCCACTAAGGTCAAGGTCACGCCGAAACTTAAAATTTTTTGGCACTTTTGCCGTTTCTCGCACTACGCTCCGAGTTTCTATAACCCCGCACGTCTTCTTAGGGAATTAAATAAAAAGAATCATTTAACACACTAACACAATTTATTTGTCAGGTTGGCCTAAAATGTAATATTACAAACTTTACGATTATTAACTGATTAAACACAAATGAAACAACACCGCTCACTACCAGATTATCGATACATACGGGGGACAGAGGACAAACACCCGATAAACCGAAACTCGGGCCACCGCCATTAACGCAGCGGTGGCGCCGCGGCGCGCAACGCCAGACGCAGGCGCTTAACACGACTTCACGGATCCGACTGGGGCGAGGTGACGATCGTTCGTCAGCACGCTGAAGCAGTGTCAACCAATCAGAGCACTGCTGCTTCACGCTGGTGCCTTGATTAGTGGAGCGCTCTTTGGATCACAACGGACATTAATGAAACTAAAACTGAACATTGTCGACAACTCAACGCACAGCTTGGCGTTGACAGACACCACGTCAGCACATTCCATAACCCGTACGCCGTCTGAGCCGAGGTCTGTGGGATTATCCAAGAGGCTACTGTCATACTGTCTTGCCAAGATGGGCTAGACTACAAATAAAGCACCATGCCCTAAAATATGATACTTAGTGACGGTAAAATTGTTATGATTAGGGTGGTGCAAACTGTATTATTTATGGGTCTAGGGATTTTTGGGCCGTCACACTCCCCTCACCCTTAGACCTTGCTGTCCCCATCAAGAGGTCACAGCAAATAAACTGGAACAGACAGTCTGTTGACCAGAGATCTTCAGCCTCAGAAAACTTTCGCTTGAACCCACCGAACCTCAACTCATGGCAGCCTCAGGTTTCTAAATGGTCCAAAAAAAAGAATGAATATTCGCTCATTACTGATTTACTACAAAAGATCAAATTGACAATGAATTTTAATTTGAAAGATACGGCAGCGAATGTCCTCTGTCTCACTATAAATCCCCTCTTAACTTTTTTTTTTGTTTGACAAAACAACAAAATAACACTCTAAACAAGTCAATCAACCCCAACTTATCGCGTAATACACAATCTACATCGCCTCCATCTACAAACATTCAATAATTACAATAAAATCAAACAATACAATTATTACATAAATCTAAACGTTTATACAACTAAATAAAAAAAAAATCTAAACTTCATAAACAATTCAAGATTTGTACAAAATCAGTTGAAAATCTCTTTAACAACATATGCTCCACGGGGAGGCTCTCTCGCAACAGGCTTTAACACGCGCTTCTTACTGTTTATAAAATAAATGACACACATGCCGGTGAAGCCTAAGTCAAGCTTAGATAGTACACAGTCTACGATATTTGATCTACAATAAGTTTGACAACAAAAACAAGATTGACAACAAACGACGAATCAACGGCATAATCGATAACTTCCACAAGACAAAATCCAACGTCATAAACAACTAATTATGACAACTCACAAAGAGTACCTCAGCCTTTGCAAAATCGAACCAAAAATCTCATCTATAACGTATGCTCCACAGGGGAGGCTCTCTTGCAACAGGCTTCATCAAGTGCTTCTTACAGACAAAATAATAATTAAAATGAACTAAACAAACTTAATAAACTAAAACTTTCAAGCACTTAGGCTACTCAGCTTGTGTGTGTTTTTTTTAGCTGGAAAACACGCACAAGCTATCAATTTACAAAATACACTCAAGTAAACGAACAGCCAGTCAATCAGTATGTACTATCAAAATGCTTCTAAACATTACCCGACGGAACTCTGTTAAAATTGATCAACAAAGACTCTTGAAGCAATCCATGCCCGACCTGTAGAGGTTCTGCGCAGAGTCCCCTGACTCATCCCGTACATATCTTACTGTGAGACCTGCTCACACTTCCAGGAAGGGCCGGAACACATACCGGGCACCGTTCCAAAAACATCGTTGTCACTATTGGAGACTCTGTTCGCAACCCATTCTACAGGTGGCCGACCAGGCTGTGGTAGCTTCAGTTGCCTCATCCTGTAACGGTATACTATATACTTAAGTAACAAACAAAAATAATTAAATTATTTCAAAGTAGTCAATGTCAAACTCAACTAAGCTAGTGTGCTGATTGAATGACTGCGCGTTCTGACCCACAACACATAACATATACAACCAACAAAAAATCACAACTCATGAAAATACTTATTTTACACCAAATCAAAATTACAACAACTAATTAACATCATAACACGTTTTGAAGGCCTGGTAATGTGCTAACGCCTTGTCTTGCTAGAAGGGTCCGGAACACCCTCCAGCAAGGCATGTTCCATCGCGGTATCATGGTTATGTCACTCAAATGAAATGATAAAAAAAATTTTTACTTTGGGTAGAGCCTAAGTGTACACAGTCCAGCTTAAGAAGAAGGGGAGGGATAAATGTTTTAGAAGAAAAGGATTGCGCGCATACCTTCCTGTGGACACAAGACTCGTCCCTATACTTGTCTTCAATAAAACCAATTCATACTGTCAAAGCAATAAGCAGAAAATAAAGCAAATTGTTGTATTACCAGCCTTCAATCATACTCAAATGGAATAGATTCCACTAAACAACAACGACAAAAACATTAAACAATTTACGGAAACAATTTACAAATTAGTTACCCTTAACCTCAATCCTTGCCACTTTCAGTTCAGTTAACAAAATTCCCAACACAGTCCATCAAGGTCGGAGATTTGACTAAAACATCACTGGTTTCCGTTGTCTAGACTCGTTCTACCAAATCATGATTAACGCACTACTAGTTCATCCACACCGAATTCCCTCTTTCGCAGTTCAGGTTAGTATGTCCATACAGCGCAACGCGGCTGCTGCATACGCGGGAGCTCGGTATTGCTCCTTCAATACATCTCTTCTTCACTTAACCTCAAGGAAGATCAGTACTAATAATCTGATAATATCAGAAGTCCGAAAATCATTACTGTACAAGTTGGCCAACTATCGAAGCATGCACTTAAGCAATGTCCAAATCTGGATTATTCCACTCTACCGGTATACTGCACAGCCGTGGGGATCCCCTATAACTCTCGATATATCGATTACACCCGACGACTCCTCTGGGTCAACAGCAGCTTCTGGATAAGGCTACTGGAGACAATCTCGTCCTGGACGTCCAAACACCTCCACCGGCTCGTCACTCTCCACCGGCGCGTAACTCTCCACGCAGATCTGCTCATCATGCATGTCCGGGCAGCACCTCTGCATTGTCTACGACCCAGGCACTGGCACGGAGCAGCACGGCATTCCCTCCTCAGGTCCACCTGGACAGAAAAACCACACACAGGAAACATTCTTCAACAGGAACAACAACCACAAACAACACACTCACCATCTTGTTGTTCCACGAGCAATGTCTGGGGCTTAGAGAAGCTAAGCGCGCAGAGCAGCTCAAACCAGGGGCTCTAGTCATCACATCCGCCCCAACAACCACCATGCCGCTCATGCGGGCAGGGGTACTCAACACCGAGGGACTCCAAAACTCAACCCAAACGCCAGGGGAGACCAAGACTCAAGTCTTAACACCAGGAACAACGAACAAAAACAACACACTCACCATCTCGTTGTTCCACGAGCAATGTCTGGGGCTTAGAGAAGCTAAGCGCTCAGAGCAGCTCAAACTAGGGGCTCTACTCTAACCATCACATCCGCCCCAACCACCACCATGCCGCTCTTGCGGGCAAGGGTGAATAACACCAGGGGACACAGAAACTCAACCCTATCGCAGGGGAGACCAAAACTCAACCACAACTTGACCGTGTCCCCAACAACTCGACTGGAGCTGCCGACAAGTCGGGCAGGCATCCTGAATTCAGTTAAACATCCAGACAATTGCCTCTATCTCACTTTCTGGCAATGTCAATTCACACCCATCTCAACTGCTGCCAAACATTTTTTTTCATGAAATTTTGGGCAGGCAGGAGGCAAAAAAACACCTTTTACTCTCTTCCCCTCTTACTACACACAAAAATCAAACAAGTGGTCGAAGTTGGCAATCTCCAAGCCATTCGAGCCAGCCAGTTTTTAGCCCCATATAAAAAAAAACAACACTCAACACTAAACACAATCTCCAAATTTTTTTATCAAACTCCCTCCCAATAGTACTTTCTAACTAGGTATTTCATTCAGTACAATATTGACTTCATTCAGGGGTGGCAACTCAACTGGTTAGCTTACTGTAAAAGATGTTTATGTATGAAATAAAAATTATGGAAACCGAAACAACCAACTTCCCATATACCAATCCTATCCCAACTTAAAACATCCTACCACTTGCTGCTAGGCAGAGGGCCTGATCATTGCAGGGCGCGCTCTCCTACTATGAGCACTAGCTTCACGTTTGTCAGGTCCCCAAGACCATCTGACATATAACCTACCAGAAACACTCTTACCCTCTCGACTCTAGTTCACCGTGCTGTCAGCTGCAGAAAGCAGGCACGACACTCGGAATTTTTTTTCAACTATAAACACAAAGTAACCCTCCACTTTCGGTTTCCAGCTCAACGAAATAACAACTTATTGAAAAATATAATAATGATAGTTGTTTGTAGCAAAATAAACTTTCTCCTATACTTGTGCTTAGTTATTTTTATTTAATGTGTAAAATTATCGAAGTCCTACTAACAACGCGTAACCAGTCAAGCCACACTCCCCTTCCTTTTTCAGAATCGTCTGCGGTCTACTATTAACTCCAATGAAATAAAAATAAAAATGAACACATGATTGATACTTGAATTTATACTTAGGCCTTGTTCTTGAGCATCCCAGTGACGTCCATCGTGGATTCCCATCGGCATTCAGCGTGGGCAATCCTCAGGAACATCTGTCCGAGGGCGACTACAAGTGCAACCTAATTCTATCCTATTACTGTCAAACAGAGAAAAATGTTATTGACTGTCCAGTGCAATTTTTACTATCTCCTAGGCTATCACCGTAACCCAAAAAAAGGAAACAAACGAAAAACATTTTTTTTTCATAAATTTAAGATTTAACTACTGACCCAGAAATCACTCATTAACCTCCATTAATAAAAGTAACCTAGTTAGATCGTAAATAAGAAAGCCCGTTCTATTTTCAGTTTAAATTCCCTCAATTTAACTCCATTTTTGTGCACAAAAACTCAACTCCTCTACGATTTCCAAAAACGACAACAAGCCTACGCGGTTGGTCACCTCTGGAAGTTCACCTCTCGAACGCTGTACCGTCGGTGAGGGCAACGCGTATATCAATTTCTCCAACTCATCCTGAGTTCCACGGGAGATCCAATAACAAAATTACAATGATATGCCCTCAAAAATACACGGTCAACGAGCTATTAAATTCTATTCCCGTCCTCTGCTCCCCCCCCCAAAAAAATAAAATAAATTTTATCCGTTTCAATATTACCCCAGTCGGTCACTGCCCAAAAATTAAATCTCTATTTAATTTTAAAATACTAAGCAGTTCTAATTTCATGTCAACTCAGAGGGGTTGGCTATGTTCACAAGTCCCAAGCACCTCCTAGTATGTAATAATAAATATTCCCAATAGAAATTAAAGTCAACAATGCTCCAACATCAATAGTTAATTGAATATCCCTCTTAATGAAAAAGATGTGCTATGTTTCCCAAATAGCCACTACTATTTTTCCCGAATAAAATTTCAAACACCTGACGTCCATATGAAAATCATTCTCAATCATTCACCTGTTAGTCATATTTGTAAATATATTTAATTCCTAACAATTTTGCAAGTCAACTCCCGAACTTCAGAAATTCGGCCAAGTCCTTAGCTGAAAATCCGCAATAAATTTCAAAATCGATAACACATCAGCCTTCGCTTGCTATTAAAGTCAGCCCGTGTGACTTCATCCTAAGTCCGGATCGATATTATTCCAATAGCCCAGGACCCCCCCTTTTTCCACTACTGTTCTCTTCAGAATATAAATATTAAAAAAATAATAAAATTCATATCTTAATTTCTAGCGTGAACCAAGTGTGTTGGTGTCCTTTGACCTGACAAAGAAAATTGGCCGGAAGCTTTTCTCACAAAATAAATCACTTTAACTAAAAAGAAAATTCAAAGAAAATTTGAAAAACAAAACTTTTCAGTCAGTTATCTATTTATTTACCGTTTAAAAATAACTTTTTAAATGTATTGGCCTATTTTCAATGACGCCCAGACATCTTCCAACACACCCATCGATTCACAATAATCTAGGGTTAGCCCAATGTTAATACAACATGCAAGTAAATTTAGGTTAGTGTAGTTAGGCCCAATAATAATAATTATAATTATTAAATAAAATCCTTAATTTTCTTATAATATTTATTAAAATGTAATTTAAATAAAATAATTAATAAAGACACTCCTTATTAGTGATAAATTAAATACCGAACGAGGTCAATCACCTCCGCTAATCAATTCGCAAGTCCGACTACCAATTCCGTCTGCCCAAGAACAATTCTCTTCAATGAGTTAGTTCCAAGTCGATCAAGGATTCTAATCAAAGAACTGAATCCCCCGACAAGCACCGCGAATTACCCTGCTCAGGGAATTTCTCCCCGCGATTTCCCCGCCTCCACTTCGAATTTTCACAACAAGTTTCTAAGTTTCACGAACAGCAATAAATTTTCAAACTAGCATCAATCTAATTTACAATGATGTGCGAGTCGAAATACTACTTCAACAATCGGTGATAATCCCCAAAATTTATTATTTCTACCCGTCTGGCCCGTCCCTCTTTCTTCTCACTCACCGGGCGTCAGTCCGCCATCTTGTCTGTCAATGTGACCTACAATTAATCACAAGCGAGCAAGAAGCGATGGCGAACTGCCGATGGTGGGGGAACCGACGCTCAACCTCGTGGCGTCCAAAATGGCGAACAGCTTATGCTCTAATTATTTTAATTACTTCAAAATTCTGTAGAAAATCGAAAATTAATTATTTTTTGATGGGAGTTTCACCAAAATACGTTAATCAAAATTCCCTAGCCGTGTAGCGGTGAACCCCTTGCAAATCCCTAAAATTTTGAACATTGACCTAATTGACACAAAGTGCAACTACTGTAGTCCACTTACCAAAATTCATCTTTCGTCGTCTTGGTGGGTCCGCGTTTTCAATCTTCGGGGTGGTTATTGCGCACTCCACCCCACACCCGCGACACCACTTATAACCCCGCACGTCTTCTTAGGGAATTAAATAAAAAGAATCATTTAACACACTAACACAATTTATTTGTCAGGTTGGCCTAAAATGTAATATTACAAACTTTACGATTATTAACTGATTAAACACAAATGAAACAACACCGCTCACTACCAGATTATCGATACATACGGGGACAGAGGACAAACACCCGATAAACCGAAACTCGGGCCACCGCCATTAACGCAGCGGTGGCGCCGCGGCGCGCAACGCCAGACGCAGGCGCTTAACACGACTTCACGGATCCGACTGGGGCGAGGTGACGATCGTTCGTCAGCACGCTGAAGCAGTGTCAACCAATCAGAGCACTGCTGCTTCACGCTGGTGCCTTGATTAGTGGAGCGCTCTTTGGATCACAACGGACATTAATGAAACTAAAACTGAACATTGTCGACAACTCAACGCACAGCTTGGCGTTGACAGACACCACGTCAGCACATTCCATAACCCGTACGCCGTCTGAGCCGAGGTCTGTGGGATTATCCAAGAGGCTACTGTCATACTGTCTTGCCAAGATGGGCTAGACTACAAATAAAGCACCATGCCCTAAAATATGATACTTAGTGACGGTAAAATTGTTATGATTAGGGTGGTGCAAACTGTATTATTTATGGGTCTAGGGATTTTTGGGCCGTCACATTTCAGTCACATTCCCCGTGACCTTGACGACTTGGAGCGAATTTGCGACGAGAAAGGGCAAAAGTGCCAAGTTAAACTTGAGTTTGCGACATGACCTTGCCTATATGGTCAATAGGTGATCCCTCAGGTGACCTTGAACCAGCACAACACCCCCAAATTTAATATTATCGTTACTTTGAAAACTTAACAACGGAGTGCCGACACCGATGCGCACCCCACGACAGTCACCGACCGACTGACCTCCAGGCTCCGCGTACTCTAGGTATATTGGCTCGAGAGACTAAGACTCTAATTTGTCAGGAATGGGAGTAACTAACTGAACTTTGCAAGGAAAAGTCATTTCATCCAATATTTTAAACAAATCCTCATCAGTAAAACTTATATTAGTCTGTTTGGTATAAAACCTAGGGTGTCCGCGCAACAATTTACGCCACTTGGCTAAAGTCGAAACCCGCTTGACCTTGAGCGGTGGACACTGAGCAACTAATAAAGATTTAACACGACTAAGTTTCTTACCCAAAGTGTCCTGCGACATGGCTTCTCTCACAAAAGTCCGCACAATACTGAGAGACTGTTGGTAGCGATTGAGCCAAGGCAAAATTTGTGGGGGCAACAGCAGGAGTGGGGGAAGGTCACAGTGGTGGGGGAAGGTGAGGCTGTACGCTGGAGTATCGCATCACTTCACCATGAGCTGTCCTACAGTCAACACACTGTTCTCCCGGCCCGAGTTGGCAGTAGAAGAAACATTCCTGTACAGCTTAGGCTGTGAGGGGCGAGGAAGTAAAGTCAAAGTGGAAGTTTTGTTTAACTCCAAGATGAAAAGTAGTTTAAATAAACTAATTGTATCCCTGCAATCCCCAATAACTTTAGAGAAATACCACTTTATAAAACGACACCTCACTCTTTGGCAAAACGAATTGGAAATGGAAAAGATCACAGTAGAATTAATTTAACTTAACTTAAAATCTGGACCGGACACTCATGGCGATACTACGTGGCGTGAAAACGCCACCCTAAACATTACAAGTTAGGATAGTGAGCACCTCTGGTACGATAACCGACGTGCTAGAGTTAAAGTGTGATGACCTTGAGTCAAAACACAGAAATACTACAAGTCGATATCGTTCCAGAGTTAAAGTGTATTGACCTAGATTCAAAAATTGTAAAAATACTTACATGTATAGAGTTGGAGCACAGCGATGTTTACCGCATGCAAGCCTGAGACACACTGGCTGAGCACCGTCGTGTAGCATAGGGACTCGACTATGGTGGGGGTACTGCCAATACTTAGAGTATAAGTGTAGTGGGTGACTTTGAACCAGACTTAGAGTAGAAGTGTAGTCGGTGACCTTGAACCACCCCTGAGGGGCGGACCCCCCCCCCGTCTCCATTTTTTGGGGGGCGAACCCCCCCCCCCCCGAGGGGCGGACCCCCCCCCCGTCTCCATTTTTTGGGGGGCGGCCCCCCCCCCGAGGGTCGGACCCCCCCCGTCTCCATTTTTTGGGGGGCGGACCCCCCCCCCCCGAGGGGCGAGCCCCGCCCCCGCCCCATGACGTGGTGACGTGGGGCGACCGGTGGGGATATAAGGCGGCCCGGCCACAGCCGCCTCGCAGTCCGCTCCCGAGCGTTGAACGTGAACGATCGGGGCGGACCGCCATGGGCATCACTAAACACTGAAAGGCGCCTTCACTGTTTAGCGAAGTCTAATGTAACTTTAAGACTTGTATTAGTTTTAAGACTTGTATTAGATTTAAGACTTGTATTAGTTTTAAGATTTGTATTAGTTTTAAGACTTGTATTATTTTTAAGATATTGCGCTTGCGTTCTGGTGTTGGGAATTGTTTTATACTTGTACCCTATGTATCCTATGTGTTTAATGTGTATAAGCTTGTTCCAGCATTTACCATGTTGAGCTCAACTCATCCCGTAAGTGTGTTATATTACAGAATGTTATTACAGAATAAGCACTCCCCCTTGAGCTTTTTCACAGCTCAAATTAAATTTTAAAGTCAGGGAACGGGAGTAGGCCCCCGTGTAAAATCATTTTATACCAACGCTAGCATGGGTCCTCTCAGGCATGCAAAAGGTTGCGGCTGGGTTGGGAACCGGTCCGTTTGTACGCTGGCATGCAAAAGGTTGCGGCGGCCTCTGCACTCGGACCGAGGACGTAAGCCACTAGGGCTGTCCTCAACCTCTCTCAAAATTATGTAAATGAAACTTTGTTAGCTATTTGAGATTTTGTCCCCAAACTTATTCTGTAATACTTCTTTATATGTGTTTATTTATTAACTTATTCTGTGTGTTATATTTATTTAATGTGTATACGCTTGTTTTAGCACTCCCCCTTGAGCTTTTTCACAGCTCAAAGTAAATTGTAAAGACAGGGAACGGGAGTAGGCCCCCGTGTAAAATCATTTTATTCCAACGTTAGTATGGGTCCTCTCAGGCATGCAAAAGATTGCGGCTGGGTTGGGAACCGGTCCGTTTGTACGCTGGCAGGCAAAAGGTTGCGGCGGCCTCTGCACTCGGACCGAGGACGTAAGCCACTAGGGCTGTCCTCAACCTCTGTTTCCCTTCTGGAAACCCAAAATTATGTAAATGAATCTTTGTTAGCTATTTGTGTTTTTGTCCCCAAGGCCCCCGAACATTCGTGGTTCGCCATGGATGTACGGGGGCCGAATTTTTTTAATGTTAGTTTGGCCTTGACCTAGTAAGAACTTGTACAAATTTACTGCATTGCTAAACTTAATAATAAAGATAGGAAACGGGAGTAGGCCCCCGTGTAAAATCATTTTATACCAACGCTAGCATGGGTCCTCTCAGGCATGCAAAAGGTTGCGGCTGGGTTGGGAACCGGTCCGTTTGTACGCTGGCAGGCAAAAGGTTGCGGCGGCCTCTGCACTCGGACCGAGGACGTAAGCCACTAGGGCTGTCCTCAACCTCTCTCAAAATTATGTAAATGACTTTTGTTAGCTTTTGAAAAAGTTATCTATTAGCAATGCAGTAAATGTGTAAAAGTCTTGCGTGGTGAAGGTCAGACAACATTGGAATGTTTGGAGTTGTCCATAGTTGGGTCTCTTCGGAGGCTTCAGCGATGGCGACATAAATGCCCCAGGTGGGGCTTAATTTTTTAAAGTTTTTTCGTGACCTTGACCTAAATACAGTAGTTTTCTAAATTCTTAACGGTTAGGTATTACTAACATACAAGTCTGCTGTTGTCCATAGTTGGGTCTCTTCGGAGGCTACAGCGATGGCAACCTAAATGCCCCATGTGGGGCTTTATTTTTTAAAGTTTTTTCGTGACCTTGACCTAAATACAGTAGTTTTCTAAATTCTTAACGGTTAGGTATTACTAACATACAAGTCTGCTGTTGTCCATAGTTGGGTCTCTTTGGAGGCTACAGTGATGGCAACCTAAATGCCCCAGGTGGGGCTTAATTTTTTAAAATGTTTTTCCATGACCTTGACCTACATATAGTAAAGCCCCCCCCCCTCACCCCCCCCCCCCGCGCCCCCGCCCCTGCGCCTCCGCCCCCGCCCCTGAGCCTCCACCCCCGCCCCTGCGCCCCCGCCCCTGCGCCCCCGCCCGCCCGCCTCCGCCCCCGCCCCTGCGCCCCCGCCCCTGCGCCCCCGCCTCTGCGCCCCCCCCTCCCCCTCGCCCCCCCGCTACCCCTGATAGACAAGGATGATGTATGCAAACTAACATCAATTCAACTGAAATTGGTGGAAGACAAAATTCTTGTTTGTGTGAGAGAAGTGTTTCATAATGAATATTCAAAAAGATTGGCTTTTGACTTTATTAAGGAACATGCAGGACGTGAAACAAAACAGTATCTAGGACTATATTATTTACATCTTTTTGAGAATGGAGCAAGTGTAACGGTAGAAATAAGTATCAAATTAATGTAATTCTCCCTACCAAGCTTATAAGGAAAAGTCATATTGAAATACATGTTGTGTATGGCTGTATATGAGTGTTTGGCGGAATAAAATGTGTTAAAGTAGGACTTGGATTTGATCGAGGTTGTGTAGAACAGAGCGGGGGATAGATCACTTTGCAGCAATGGACTAGCATGCTGCTTAGTGGTCTATCCCCCGCTCAAAGGGTATCTTTACGTGACCTTGACCCACATAAATGCATATTTGGTGGGGGTATAAAAAGGGTAAACCAATTTGATGGATACACCACTTCTATACCATGGCTCCACTTGACAACACTGCGTTCCATCACAACAGAATTCTTTCTATTCTGGAGGTAATACCTTTAGAAATTATAGAAGTTGAGGACCAACTACCTGCGGTTAACCAGGAAGAGGAGGAAGAAGAAATAATGAACATTGAAACGGACTCGGACGAAGCTGGTTTAACGGATAATGAAATGGACTTGCACGCCTACGAAACATTGGAGTCATCATCGGAGTCTGAAATGGAATTCCAACTTGAAATTGAAGAATAAGAAGAACAAGACACTCCTCATCGTCCAATAGATAGGATGTTAGTTGCCAGAAGACTTATGTATTGTCAGCGCTACCTATTTCGTGATGAGGATGATTCCGACTCTGATGGTGATGTTTCACCCTTGTAAGAAGTTTTAACAAAAAGTAAATAAAAATGTGAGCGGGGGATAGAGCACTTTGTAGTAATTGATGCTGCTTAGTGCTCTATCCCCCGCTCAAAATAATAATTCCGAATGACCTTGACCCATATAAACTTGTTGGAACAGACGTCTTTGAAAAACTCGTACAAAATGGTGGATTTGGATCAAACATCATCGATTTCTCAAGCCTGTTGAAGAATGTATTGGAAATGGGTGTTTAAAAGTTAAAATCTACTACATGATTGATAAACCGGATGTATATGACGTCACTTTCCCCCACCCTTCAACCTCGGGTATAAAGGGACCCAGTTGAGCGCGCTGCTCATTATTGCATGGACATTCACAGAGTGTGCATTCAAAGCCAAACTGTTTGAAATGGCTCTTTGCGACATTTGTGGGGAAATCTTTTAAGACGAAGATCTTTTCAGCCTACACAGAGAATTACATGAAGACGAAGATAGAAAAGAAGATATTACCATGGATGAAATAGACTTAGACTCAATTGACCGGTTTTTGGAAGAGCACCAGAAGCAGACGGACTACTGGGACAGCTATCTACAGCAAATGCAAAGAAGAAGACCTAGTGTGATCCAATTTGCTGGTGCTGGACCATCTACTGCTAGAAGACCTTTTGAAGAAGAAAATTATATGCAAGAAGAAGAAGACACTGAAGAAGAACTGGAAGATGTGAAACAACTGCGCACCACGGCCTTGCCAGGACGAGTTGTAACACATTTCAAAATTAATAATGTTCAATTGGAACTGGAAACATTTATAACCCAGGCTAAGGAACTTGTTGGTCGAACCTTGAGGGAAGAACTACAAAGATTAAATTTTATTAAATTTGGAATGGTGTTAGAGGCTATGTTTAACAATACTGATGGTGAAACAGCATTGAGAGCGTTCATTACCAAAAACCGAACCCTTACCTTCACCTCCAACATCGATGATATTATTGAAGAATGCTTGGAAGAACTTATAACAAAACTTCAAGAACATGAAGGAAGAGGATCTGGATGGACTTTGTCATCAATTGAAGGTATGGATGTAAGGGTTCACAAGCATGGATATGGTTTAAGGGGTAGTAGTTTTATCCCTTTACCAAAGAAAATCCAAAACACTAAATCGTGTAGGAATGTGCAAAATGAAGGTAATGAATGTTTCAAGTATGCAATGTTAACCAAGTATGTTAAAGATCATCCTGAAAGAGTTGGTAGAGAATATTACGAAAATGAACACCGCTACAACTTTCAAGGCCTCACCTACCCAGTTACTTTGAAAGACATTGACAAATTTGAAAAGAGAAATCCTGGCGTTTCAGTCAATGTTTTTGGTTTGGATGATTCGAACAACGTTTATCCTTTGCGGGTAGTAAAAGTTTTGCAGAGAAACCACACGGATTTGCTATTGATAACTAAGGGAGAAAATTCCCATTATGTATGGATAAAGGACTTTGTAGCCTTGGTATGGAATCAATTATCAAAACATAAACGTAGGTTAACAGTGTGTAAAAGATGTTTATGTTTCACATATAAAGAACTAAGACGTGGAGGATCTGAATGGATGACGGAACACAAAAGACTCTGTAACGAGAATTATGAAGTGAAGGTTAGTCTGCCACCACCATCTCGAGCGTTTATCCAATTCAACAAAACAATCCACCAATATCGTATTCCACTGGTCATCTACCCAGATTTTGAATCTACGTTAATACCTCAGGAGCTGCCGGACGGTGAGGTGACTAGAAGAACAAAATACCAGCTGCACCAGCCCAATAGTTTTTGCCTATTGGTGAAGTCAACCTTGTCTGAGAACCAATTGCAAGACTATGGTTTAACATCCACTCCAATACTCTACCGTGGGGAAGAAGCCGCTAAGTATTTTGTAGACCTGTTGTATGACATTGCTGAAAAGGCGCAACGCTTATACGGTAATGTCGTACCTATGGAACCTTTAAACCAAAATCAACAAGAAGAATACAACGTAGCGACAAGATGTTATTTATGCAAGAAGACCTTTAGTGAAGAAAACCAAAAAGTAAGAGACCACGATCATCTGACAGGGTTATACAGAGGAGCTGCTTGTAATTCATGCAATATAAATTACAAACTGCCAAACTTTATTCCTGTTGTTTTACACAATCTTAGCGGCTACGACTCCCACTTTATTATTCCAGAGTTAGGAAGAGATGATGGTAAAATTGATGTTCTTGCTACAACATTGGAAAAGTACATCAGTTTTTCAAAAACAGTAGGTAAAATTAAACTTCGCTTCGTAGACTCTTACAGATTTATGCCATCTAGTTTAGCCAAATTGTCAGAGAACCTAAGAAGAGAAGACTTAAAAGAAACAAGCAAAATTGTACCTGAAGATAAATTGGACCTAGTATTGAGGAAAGGAGTTTTCCCCTATGATTATATAACTTCTACAGAAAAGTTTGAAGAAACCAGTCTGCCACCGATTGAAGCCTTCAACAGCAAACTAAACGAAAGTGAAATCTCCATTGAAGACTACAATCATGCTTGTAATGTTTGGAACCAACTAAACATTCAAACCTTAGGGGAATATTCAGACTTTTATATAAAATTGGATGTAACGCTGCTGTGCGATGTGATGGAAGAATTTCGAAACACCTGCTTCTCCGCCTATGGACTGGACCCTCTACACTAGTACACGTCTCCAGGATTAGCATGGCAAGCTATGCTAAAGTCAACCAACTGTAGATTGGAACTTCTAACAGAAATTGATATGGTGCTCATGATGGAATCTGGTGTACGGGGCGGTTTGACACAAGCTGTAACACGTCATGTCAAAGCCAACAACAAGTACATCCCCGGCTTCGACGAGAGACAACCATCACTCTACCTTGGCTACTTTGACGCAAACAACCTCTATGGTTGGGCAATGTCAAATCCGCTTCCGTATGCTGACTTTAAATGGATTGACCCGGCCACCATAGGTGACATCTCACAGATTCCAAAAAATGGTCAAAAAGGTTATATTTTGGACTGTGATTTTGAATATCCAGAGCACCTTCATGACCATCACTACGTCTTGCCTCTCCTAGCGAAGACTGAAGTTTCACCGACAGGAAGATGGCCAAAATTGATGATGACCTTGGAGAATAAAGATCGGTATGTGGCTCACTACTGGGTAGTTCAACAAGCTCTTGAATTAGGTCTACATATAGTGAGAATTCACAGAGCAATTGAATTCACCCAGTCTTGTTGGTTGAAACCATACATCGATTCCAACACTACAAGAAGAGCTGCAGCGACAACAGCATTTGAAAAGGACTTCTACAAATTAATGAACAACGCCATCTTTGGGAAGACTTTGGAAAACAAGAGAAAACACAAAAATGTAAAATTAGTAAGTGACCCTAGAAAATTGGAAAAATTAGTTCAAAAACCAAATTTCGGAACATTTATGATTATAAACGAAAATATAGTTGCAGTCAGTATGAAGAAAACAACAATAGTGATGGATCGTCCGTTATACATCGGTATGTCGATTTTGGATATTAGTAAAACCCTGATGTATGATTTCCATTATAACAAAATGGTTAAACACTACGGAAGGGACAACATCGGAGTCGCATACATGGATACTGACGCATTTATCTACTGGATAAAGACCTTAGACATGTATGAAGACCTAAGGACTTTTCCATACAAAGAAGACTTCGACTTTTCTGACTATCCGAAGAACCGTCCAAACTATAATGAAAAAAATAAAAAAGTAATTGGAAAATTTAAAGATGAAGCAAACGGAATGCCATTAGAAGAAATAGTAGCACTAATGTCAAAATTGTATTCATTTAAGATGTACAACGAAAACAACACACCGACAGTCAAGAAAGCAAAAGGAGTGAAGACATCTTATTTGAAAAAACATGTGACATTTGACCACTACAAGACCTGTTTGTTTGAAGATACTACCATCTCGGCCACATTCAATAATATCCGAAGCTTTAAACATCAAGTCTACAGTGTGACTGAAACTAAAAAAGCACTGTCAGCTCGGGATGATAAAAGACACATTATGCCCGACAAAATTCATACTCTTCCTTTTGGCCACTACTCTCTAAACCCTTTCGACTAGTAACCTATTCTTCGTCCTTCTACAACTTCGACCTTATTCCTTTCTCCTTCCGTAAAAAAATGGGGAACACGGCAAGTCCAATGCCGTGTTCCCCATTTTTTACACAAGTTTGGATGGGCTTGACCTATATAAATGATGTGAATATTTAAGACAACATTCATTGTGATTATACATGTGACACAAGAAACATTCAAACCTGCAATATGAAGGACTTGAAACAACAAATTGTCAACGAACTTCATAAACCTGCAAGAAGAAAGTTTCCACGAAGAAATACGGTGATAAAAGGAATTAATGATTTATATCAAGCGGATTTAATCGAAATGATTCCTTATAGCAAACTAAATAAAGGATATAAATACATATTGACTGTTATTAACTATTTTTCAAAAATGCCAGATGCTTTACCGCTAAAAGATAAAAGCGGCAAAAGTGTTACAAAAGCAATGGAAATAGCTATACAAAGAGACAAACATACTATTAAACATTTACAAACCGATGATGGAAAAGAATATTTTAATAAGGAATTTGCAAATTTAATGAAAAAACACAATATAAACCATTATTCAACAAATTCAGAGGTAAAAGCCTCAATAATTGAAAGATTCAACAGAACTTTAAAAAGTGCGATGTATAAAATGTTTTCCAACAGAGGATCGCACATATGGATTGATATGTTGCCAAAACTTATAAACGAGTACAATAACAAATTTCATAGAACTATTGGGATGAAACCAAACCAGGTGACTAGCAAAAATGAAAAACTGGTATTAAAACGTATAAAAATGAATACTAAACCAAAAGTTGAAAAACTAAAGCCTAAAAAATTTAATGTTGGTGATAAAGTGCGGATAAGTAAATATAAAGGTGTTTTTAGTAAGAGATATCTGCCGAATTGGACCAACGAGGTCTTTACTGTATTCAAAGTACAACCTACAGTACCCGAGACATATATTTTAAAAGATAATAAAGGACAATTGCTCGCAGGAGGATTCTATGGGCATGAAATGTTAAAGTCAACAGTAGGAGATGTATATCTTGTTGAAAAAGTGTTGCAAAAGAAAAAAGATAAAGTTAAAGTGCGATGGTTAGGATTTAATAAGACAGAAGATTCTTGGATTCCTAAAAAGGATCTGATATAATGATAGAGAATCATTTTAGGTTGAACCATTACAAAGGATGGAGATAATACCGCAAAAAGACAGTTTTACTATTAATAATATAGATGAACTCACAGTGGATAATTCAGAATTCAATAGTGGGAAACATGGCAATTTGTTACCGAACACCGTGCGCTGTCTGGTTACCGGACCTTCCAACTGTGGAAAAACTAATGTAGTATTCAATTTGATTACAAACCCTAAAGGATTACGTTTTAATAATCTATATGTATGTTCAAAATCACTACAACAACCAAAGTATCAATTATTGGAAAAGATACTTAATAATGTGCCTGAAGTTAAATACCTAAAGTTTAATGCAAGCGAGAGTGTCATGCAACCACAAGAAGCTAAACCATTGTCCGTGTTCATATTTGACGATATATCTTGTGAAAACCAAAACACAATAAGAAATTACTTCGCTATGGGTCGACATAACAACATAGATAGTATTTATATTGGTCAAACTTACAGCAAAATACCAAAACAGCTCATTAGAGACAATGCAAACATGTTAATTGTATTTAAACAGGATGAAACCAACCTAAAACACATATATTATGACCATGTAAGTGCGGATATGCCATTTGAACGATTTAAAGAGTTGTGTGGAAAGGCTTGGGGTGAAAAGTATGGGTTTTTAACAATTATGAAGGAACAACCGCTAAACAATGGTTTTGACAAATTTATACTAATACACTGATCATGATGTAAAACATTCATTGTTGTACAACACGTCTTGCTACAAACATGGTTAACCAAGAAAAGTTAATAAAGGAAATAAAATCACTTAGTGATTCTATTCGGGATAAAAACAGAGCATTAAAATTAGGTATTAGCGAAAGGGAGAAATTCCTTGAATCTACTTTTAAACCTATTACTGAACCCTTGAAACAATTAAACAAAAAATTTGCTAAACCCGTTTTGGAAGGAGATGCAATTGCACCTATTACAAAGTTTGAAAGAGAAAATGTAAAATCAGAAGATTTTAGTGATGAAGACCCGGAATCCTCTACATATAGTGGTTTTACCGGTGGAGAACCCGAAAGAGAGCTAGAATCACCAGACTATACTGGTATAAGAGAATTATATGAAGTAAAAGCCAAAAGAGGACATGAAGATGTATCAACTGCTAGTGAAGAGGAAAAAGAAGAAGAAGCAAGGGAAGGTCCGTCAAACATAAGCTTGTTGGGTGAAAACATTCATAACAAAGGACCTTTAGGAAGGAAATACATGATAAAAATGTTAGCTGGAACAAATCCTAATAAAAGCTACCATAGTTATGGAGTAAGATTAACAGAAGACGGTTTAATGGTTGGTAATAGTCCGGTAAACATTGATGAAGATGATAATATTATTATTGGTAATCAAATATATAAGGGCACAAGGGGATTATTTGAATTATTATTTGAAAATAAGCCTTTAGAATTGTTAGTTAAAGAAAAAGACATGGAAGCATATAAAAAGATTTTGGAACACACTAATGCATATAGGAGGAAGTATTTAGCTGACCAACCTGTTTTTAGATCTAAGTCTTTAAAATATAAAGAATTTGTATCCAAGTTAATACCAACTAGAAGACAAACAATGCTTTTAACACAAAGAAAACCTGTAAAACGAAGATTTATGGCATCCACTTTGGATGTAAGTGCTCAGGAACCAAGAAAAAGAAGTAAGTCTGTTACAGGTACAGGTTTAATGAAGAAACTATATAACACAAATGTGATTTATTACAATAATATCAATAAATTGGTTGATAGAATGAAACTAATACATGAAGCTAAAGAAGCAGGTCATACTGGATTGGAAAACGAATGGGTGGCTTTAGTGGATGAACTCCGAAACCGTGGGGTAATCTCATAAAAATGCGTTACCCTCTAGAATACTATTCAGTTGCACCATGAGTGTCGACAAGTTCGGACGTTACTCCTCGGATGGGTTATATTATGCGAATAGTTTAAAAAGAAGTGCTGGTTTACCACAAACACCTGATGGAGATTATGATATGAGTAATAAAAGGTTAAAAAACATAAAAGATCCTACGGATGAAAACGATGCAATAAATTTAAAAATATTAAAGGAAAAGATATCGCCAACATTAAGACTACAAAATAACACATATGACGCAGAAGATCATAGAATTATCAACGTTGGTAAACCAAATCAAAACGGCGATGCAATAAACAAAGGTTATTTGTCATCTGAATTAAAAAATACGTTAAAATTCAATGGGAAAACGTATAGTGCTAACAATAAACGTATATCCAACGTAGATGACCCTAAAGATGCAAAAGACAGTGTAAGTAGACGCTATTTACATTCCTTGATACCTGAAAAGACAAAAGATGGATTTTCTTTTTATAAATTTGTTATTAACGATATAGGTTATCCAAAAAATGAAAATGATGCTGTAAACCTCAAATATATAAAAGATTATTGTGTCATACATGATGTGGGAGTTATCGATTGTCTTGGTAATTGTTTAGCAAATGTAAAAGATGGTTCGGCACCAACAGATGGAGCAACGGTGGGTCAAATGAAGGAAACTTTAAAACAAGAAACATCTGGATTTGTAAAACAAGACCAAGTAGTATCGCGGAAAGGGGATGTATTTGTGCAGGGAAATGAAAAGTTTACATTACTTGAAGAAAAGAATAATGCTTGGGATGGTAAAGAAAAGACATTATCAAATGTAGGTATGGGTACAGAATTATTTGATGTTCCAGTTTTAGCACAAACTATACATTCTAATCCATATAATAATACCGAACCTTACATATGTAGATTTAAAAAACAAATACGTAATGTATTTCCTGGTACCGAAGATTTCGATTGTGTTGTAGTTAGTCAATCTTTGATATTAGATAAACCAAGTGGTGATGTTTTTAATGCAAATGATAAGAAAATAGGTAATTTAAAACAAGGAAGTGATGCAAATGATGCTGCAACTGTAGGACAGACTATAACAACATCATTAAAGGACCATAAAGTATATACTTTGTAACCGATTTTTGGCCCACGGGTGAATTTTTCCTTCGTTTGCCCAGATAAGTTCAACGTGCGGGGGTTTCCCCAGGGGTCGTTTCGCGTACCGAGAAGTCGAAAGGGGTAAGAACCCTTGTTCCAGGTGAAGGCTCAGATAGGGGTTGGATGTCTTCGGATAAATCCGTTTCTCAACCGATCATCACCGCCAACACCTGGGCCCTACCAGAATTTCGTACGGACGAATTTGACAAAATTGAGTTTAGCCCGAGGGGTGTCAGAGTATGGTGTCTCTGGTTCCCCAGGAGTAAACCAATACTTAAATCCAAAACCACAATCAAATTTGGGTGACGAGGGGTGTCAGAGTATGGAGTCTCTGGTTCCCCAAAAGCACACTACTAATCTTCAATTACAAGTAATTAGGGAAAAAGTCAACAATTGGAACCCAAATAAGTTTAGGACGGGGTGTCAGAGTATGGTGTCTCCGGTTCCCCAAAAGTGCACTACTAATATTTAGTTTGTAAGCAATTACTACGCAAGCAACAATGGCAACCCAAATAATGAAACACGGGGTGTCAGAGTATGGTGTCTCTGGTTCCCCAAAAGTACACTACTAATATTTAATTGGTAAGCGATTACTAAGCAAGCAACAATGGCAACCCAAATAAATGAAACACGGGGTGTCAGAGTATGGTGTCTCCGGTTCCCCAAGAGTGCACTACTACTATTCAATTTACAAGCAATTAATAAGCAAGCAACAATGGCAACCCAAATAAATGAAACACGGGGTGTCAGAGTATGGTGTCTCCGGTTCCCCAAGAGTGCACTACTACTATTCAATTTACAAGCAATTAATAAGCAAGCAACAATGGCAACCCAAATAAATGAAACACGGGGTGTCAGAGTATGGTGTCTCCGGTTCCCCAAGAGTGCACTACTACTATTCAATTTACAAGCAATTAATAAGCAAGCAACAATGGCAACCCAAATAAATGAAACACGGGGTGTCAGAGTATGGTGTCTCTGGTTCCCCAAAAGTACACTACTAATATTCAATTTACAAGCAATTAATAAGCAAGCAACAATGGCAACCCAAATAAATGAAACACGGGGTGTCAGAGTATGGTGTCTCTGGTTCCCCAAAAGTACACTACTAATATTCAATTTACAAGCAATTAATAAGCAAGCAACAATGGCAACCCAAATAAATGAAACACTGGGTGTCAGAGTATGGTGTCTCCGGTTCCCGAAGAGTACACTACTAATATTCAATTTACAAGCAATTAATAAGCAAGCAACAATGGCAACCCAAATAAATGAAACACGGGGTGTCAGAGTATGGTGTCTCTGGTTCCCCAAAAGTACACTACTAATATTCAATTTACAAGCAATTAATAAGCAAGTAACAATAGCAACCCAAATAAATAATACACGGGGTGTCAGAGTATGGTGTCTCTGGTTCCCCAAAAGTACACTACTAATGTTCGATTTGCAATCAATTAGTAAGCAAGCAATACTGGTAAGCCAAATAAATTAAATATGGGGTGTCAGAGTATGGTGTCTCTGGTTCCCCAAAAGTACACTACTAATAATTAATTACAAGTAATTACGGAGCAAGCAACACTGGTAAGCCAAACAAATGAAATATGGGGTGTCAGAGTATGGTGTCTCTGGTTCCCCAAAAATGCACTACTAATAATTAATTACAAGTAATTACGAAGCAAGCGATACTGGTAAGCCAAATAAATGAAATATGGGGTGTCAGAGTATGGTGTCTCTGGTTCCCCAAAAATACACTACTAATAATTAATTACAAGTAATTACGAAGCAAGCGATACTGGTAAGCCAAATAAATGAAATATGGGGTGTCAGAGTATGGTGTCTCTGGTTCCCCAAAAATACACTACTAATAATTAATTACAAGTAATTACGAAGCAAGCGATACTGGTAAGCCAAATAAATGAAATATGGGGTGTCAGAGTATGGTGTCTCTGGTTCCCCAAAAATACACTACTAATAATTAATTACAAGTAATTACGAAGCAAGTAATACTGGTAAGCCAAATAAATCAAATATGGGGCGTCAGAGTATGGTGTCTCTGGTTCCCCAAAAGTACACTACTAATAATCAATTTATAACAATTTATTTATAAATCTCAGATTCAATACAAAATAAAACCGGCAACAGGCAAGCTCCAATGAAATATCTACTGAATGCAAACTAGATGTGAGAGCGGCAAAAGTAAAGGTTACAGTACTAGTATGAGCAGTTAAGCCTGACCTTTCAGGAGAGATGTTCACTAGGTGAGTGCGGAAGACGAACTGACTGGCCCTCTCGTCTCTCGGCGCTCGTCCCGAGCTTCCCCCACTCCTCCGCAGCGCGCGAGACTAGCGCTCGGGGTCGTAGTGCCCGTCCATGCAACTAACTACTCACAAAACCGGTTTCGCCGGCCGGCGCGGCGGGGTCCCGGCCGATGGTGACTCACGGGTTTTCCCCGACTCCTTATCTCTGTTCACTTTGCCTCATTGCCGGTGAGATTATATTCTTCTCTCAAAATAAAATGCCGGTGAGATTATATTCTTCTCTCAAAATAAAATGCCGGTGAGATTATATTCTTCTCTCAAAATAAAATTTTTTTTTTTTTACTGGTCACAAATTTTAACCCGTTACACACCCCTCTGTTTTTACCAAGAAAAAAAACACAAAAAAAAAAGAATGCCACTTGCTTGTGGCCCAAACTCAAGGTCTCTTCTTTTCTCTTCCGACCATCTTCAATTGAAAATAATAGAACCAAAAACCAACTTCACTTCTGAACTAAAACTTCCACTTCTTCAGATTTTCCTTCAATGCCATCATCTATATTCATAGACAATATTTATAGCTTCACCAAATGAACCTCCTCCGAAATCAAAATTAAATAAATCCTCATTTTAATTAATACTTCCCTAGCTCTCAGCTAAGATAGTTCGCACTCGAGGGCTCTGCTCCGCACCCCGGGGACCTTCATCTTCTCACAAATAATAACTTCTCCGAACGACCCGTTCGTGGGAAAAAAAAGAAACTGAAAATTCTTCTGAAAGAAAATCATAATAATGAGGCTAGTAGCCGTTCAACCAAAAGGTTTGTGAACTGGTAGGCCCAACTTCTTTACATTGACCCTTTTTTTTTGTCCCGTCTTTCAGGGTTACTACCATCGTGCGCCTTTTCATGCGTCTTTTGTTGACGCGACCCTCTTTCGCCGGGGTCTCTAAGGGTGTGAGATGACTTGCCTCACCCTTCGTGTCGGTCATGTCCTCGTGGGGAGCCACGTTTGACGCGGTCGAGGGTATGGGTTGGTCTTCTTCGGTCGCCTCCAGAATGGCCTGCAGGAGATCGGCTTCGGCGTCGATCGATAGCGCCGGAGACTGTGGGCGCTCGCTCCCGTTGGTGACCGCGGATGGACCCGGATTTATCATTTCACCACAAGCCTCTGAGGCCACTAGCTGGTGTTGTGGTTCCGTCGGCGGAAACTCCACCATTTCGAAGCCTTCTTCCACTTCGTACATATCTGGGATCCCACCGAAAGGATCGACAGCCCCCACATCTTCGTACTCCATTACCCGGTCATCGGCATCTAGTGCCACCAAGATCTCTGCCATCCGGGGGCTCGAGGAGGGAGTGAGCTCTTCTATCTTCAACCATTTCTCCTCTGAGAGATCCAGGTCGTGCACAACCAGGGTCAAACTTCTCATACGTTCCTCCAAATCTTGCTGCAGGTCTCCCTCCGTGTAAGTCGGGGTTGGGCCTGGAAACAGATCACGTCCCTCGAACGCCCCGATCAGCTCTCCTAAGGGTGTGGACTTCCCTTCTCGCAACACGCGGGAGATCAGCCCCCTGAGTTTAGGGCTTTCTGGTGCAACCACAGCTGCAGGGTTGTGCCCTCCATATATGCAACCTGCATAGAAACATAGGAAAAACCCACAATCCACGGCGTTCGACTGCAGGCGAAGCCCATTTGGATTTCCTTTTAGGGTCCATTCAGACCTCCGAATGAGTGTCCCTAGTCGGCCCATCTCCAAATCGATGTACTCCAAGCACTCTCGAAGGCGTGAGGGGTACTCCCTCCCCAATGAATCGTAACTTCTTATGAGCTTGTCCTTCACAAAGACGGAGATCAAATACCAATGATCCCTCTTAGGGAGCTGAACATGTACGGGGAAGAGCAAGATGTCGTAATCGGTGATTCGGACCTTTTTTGTCCACCTCTCAACCCTCTTGAATCCACCCTCATCCACAGCGGTGAAAAACACGGTCGGGAAATAGTATATCTTCAACCGGGCCGGGTCTCTCGAACTCTCGTCCTTCAGGATCGTCAGAAAATCTTCGATGACGGAGTCGTTGCACATACCGTCTTGTGTTATACGGTGGACCTGTCTCTTCTTCTGGACTTCCATCTGTCTTGCCCTTGGGTTAATACTTATCCACTAAGTGAGAAACTGCAACCAAACGTGCAAGCAGGTCAGTAAAAGCAGGGTGGCGTGCAAATGCAAGCATGTAAAACGAAGCTAAAGGATAGGTAAGCAGCCAAAAGGGGGAGAAATAAGGTTATTCAAATATGGTTGTAAGCAAAGCATTTGTATACTAAATTATTTACATATATTCATCAACCTTTGCCGCTCTCACCACACAAATACCTTACGTAGAAGGCCTAGCCACAAAGGGTTTTAAATCTTTAGCATGTACCGTGCCGGATGGGTTGCCTTTTGCGTCGGCCAGTGAATATACGTTCGCCCCCAGCATCCCTGTGACCTTGAATGGACCGTCAAACTTTGGGGCCAGCTTAGCAGCAAAATGGTCCTTGGCCGAGGACAGATGGTGTTGTCTTTTCAGGACGATGTCCCCCACTTTGAATTTTGCCTCCCTTCTCCGCAGGTTATAGTGCTTGGCCTGTTTCTCGTAGGCTTTCTTCAAATTTTCCTGACAGCTTATGAATACCCTATGTCGCCTGGCTATCGCTCGTTCATGGACCGCCGAAGTATTTGGATCAACAGGTTCGCTACTTTCGACCAATACCGGGCCATGAAGAGCCCCAGGGGTCTTGAGTTCTCTCCCGAAATTTAGAAGGGCGGGAGTGTAACCCGTCGACTCGTGCACAGCCGTATTGACGCCGTACCTAAATTCTGAAAGATGAACGTCCCAATCTTTTTGGTCACTGCTGACATACTGGCGTACCATCGTCTTAATAACCCGATTAGCGCGTTCTACCGGGTTGGCCTGAGGGGTATAAGGTGGCGTGAAGACTTGCTTTATCCCATAGTCCTGACATAATTTGCCCCACACTTTTCCCGTGAACTGGGTTCCATTGTCGGTTATTACGACTTCTGGTGAGCCATAGCGCAGTAGTACTAACTCTCTAAAGCTGTCTGTTACTAGCTTCGCACTCGCTGCTTTTAGAGGATTGAGCTCCACCCACTTGGTGTACACGTCTTGCATCACGAAAATAAACTTGTTCCCAGACTTCGACCTAGGTGATGGCCCGATTAGGTCAACTGTCACGGTATACCACGGTCCCTTTGGCTCTCTAAAATACATCTTTCCTGCAGGCTTCTGTTGCGCGACTTTGTGCGCTTGGCAAACTCGACAACTATTTACATAGCTCTTGACGTCTTTTACGAGCCCCGGCCAGTAGTACCGCTCTTTGATTCGAGCCATTGTTTTCCTTATGCCGAAATGACCGGCCATTGCGTCGTCATGGGTCTCGTTCAGTACCGCCATCCTGAGCTCCGATGGAACGCACATCTTCCACTGCACGGCTGGGTCGTCAAATTTCTTCCTACTTTTCATCTTCTTTAGTAGCTTCCCATTCTGAAGACGGTAGTTGGCGAACTTGTTTGGGTGTTTCTCTACCCGATAGTAGATTTTTTCGAACCAATTTGTTTCTCTCTTCGGGCCCTCATCTCCAGGCTCGTTCTGATTTTCTACTTCCTCTGAGCAGCACACGTACTCCTCTTCGGTGCTGTGTCCGGCCGGTTCGGTGTCAGGTTGTCTTACGGGGTTCCGTGAAAGGGCATCGGCGACTTTGTTAAGGGTTCCCTTTCGGTACTTCACCTCGAAACTATGCTGTTGTAGTTCGAGGATCCACCTTCCAAGGCGGCCCGAGGGGCTTGGTAGTGTCATCAACCACTTGAGGGCTTGGTGGTCCGTAACAACGTAGAATTTGTAACCTTCTAAGTACGGCCTAAACTTCCGTACTGCCCATACTACTCCCAAACATTCTTTTTCGGTGACGGTGAATCGCCTTTCTCCATCAGACAGCAGTCTACTAGCGTAAGAAATGACAGTCTCTTTCCCATCCATGGTTTGGGTAAGGGCAGCCCCCAAGCCTTCATTTGAAGCATCTACCTGCACTGTGAAAGGCTTTTCAAAGTCCGGGCAAGCTAAAGCGGGAGTTCTTGTTAGGCAATCTTTTAAGACTGTGAAAGCGTTTTCCTGGGCTTCTCCCCAGTTCCACCTTGAATTTTTCCTTAACAATTGGGTCAAGGGAGCCGAAATACGTGCAAAGTCCTTCACGAACCTCCGGTACCACGACGCCATTCCAAGGAAACTCCTCACCCCGCGTACAGTTGTCGGCCGTGGGAATTCCTTGACGGCCTTTACCTTGTCCGGGTCGGTCTTGATCCCCTCCTCGTTCACTACATGGCCTAAATATTTCAATTCACGCTTGCAGAAGTGGCATTTGTCTCTATTCAATTTTAGATTTCCCTTCCTAAGCCTCTTAAACACGTCCTCCAAAAGCTGCAAGTGTTCTTCAAAAGTCCGGCTGATGATTATGAGGTCATCTAGATAAGCGAATGCCTTGGGCTCAAGTTCCGGTCCAACTACCTCGTCAACTAGTCGCTGGAATGTTGCCCCAGCAGAATGCAGCCCAAAGGGCATTACCCGGAATTAGAAAAGCCCTTTTCCTGGTACTGTGAAAGCTGTCAAAGGTTTACTCTCTTCCGAGAGTGGTACTTGCCAATATCCGGCCTGTAGATCCAAAGTGGTAATGTACTTAGCTTCACGCAGTTTGTCCAATATCGAGTCTATCCTTGGCAAGGGATAAGCATCAACTTCCGATGCTTCATTGATTTTTCGGAAGTCGATGCAAAATCTAACGCCACCGTTCGCTTTCTTCACAAGAACTATGGGGGAGCTGTAGGGGGACGAAGAAGGTTCGATGATCCCGCCTTCCAGCATGCGGTCCACCTCATCATAGATCAGCTGCTGCATAGCCGGATTTCTCGGATAATTTCTCTGTTTAATGGGCTCTTTATCTTTTAATTTAATCTTGTGTTCAATCAGATTGGTCTTTCCACTGACCTCATCAAA
Organism: Neoaliturus tenellus; assembly: GCA_030545055.2. Lineage (NCBI taxonomy): Eukaryota > Metazoa > Arthropoda > Insecta > Hemiptera > Cicadellidae > Neoaliturus > Neoaliturus tenellus. The sequence goes on from CM061531.1 coordinate 209,334,483, forward strand.
TTTCTTCAACTCGACGTCTAAGAACTCTCGAAGCCGGGCGCTCTCCTCTGAGGTCAACTCCACTACAGCCAACGAAATGTCTTCCCTAACCTCACTTGTCGAATCTCCATCATCTTCGCTACATAAAGTAGTATTGTACGAAATAAGATCCAGAGGGGCTATGACGTCCATGCCAATGATCAGATCGTTAGTCAGGTCTGGGAGGTGTCTCATCTCTACCTTTATCACTTGTTCCCCAATAACACATTCAACCGGAAACAGGGTATCAACTCGAGCAACCTTCCCGTTCGCCATTCTGATTCGGCTTTCACTAGGACGTCCTCGTATTCCCTCACTATTCAAATACCCAACCACTTTTGAACCAATTATCGACACAGCAGCCCCAGTGTCCAACAGACCGAGATAATCCCTCCCTTCGATTTTTACCAATATTCGTGGTCTTGGGTCCATACTTCTCCGTTGTACCGCATTACAAAACCCAAATCCGCTGACTTCGACCTCTTCTAGTTGCTCCTCAGGGGGATTGCTTGGCTGGTGTGAGCTCTCGGACTCTGGTCCCCCTGGTTCGCCAGAGTCCGTCTGTCGTTTTCCTGAGCCCCGCAACACTGGCTGGTCCTAACTCCTGGTTTCTTACACCGGTAGCACTTGAGGTTCCTAGGCTGCCGGCAGAATCTCGCAGAGTGGCCTGGGGCGTCGCAATTCCAACATACAAAAGCGTTCGAAGGTCGAGGATTCATTGCTGTATGGCCTAGCTTATTTCCTGCATTGTCGCTCTGTGGCCTACTCCGCCTATCAAACCTAAACCTCTCCTGGGGGTTGTCATCGTTGTATCGGTTTCCACTTGCCGTTCTGTTTTCAGCTACAGTCTGGACTGCACATTCTCGGTACGTCTTCTTCTCACTACTCGCCCAGTCAACCACTGCCACGTCGTGCCTCTTGTCTCTGCCATGCCTGTTGTATTTGTATGCAGTTTCCGGGACTAGTGAACGAGATGCATCCGGGGGTGGTTGGTATGACCTGGAGTCCTGGAGGATTGTCTCATACTCGTTGGCTAATCTTTGGAGACTCAGGAAGTCGCTGAAATCACTGCGTCGTACGTAGGCCTTATACTCAGGGCGCATGTTCCTGTAGATGCGTTCCACCTTCTCCCGTTCCGTGTAGTTCCCTCGTCGTCTAATCAAGGTTCCTATTGCCAAAGAGTAACTTTTGAAGGTTTCCCCCGGCCCTTGGGTCCGCATCCTAATTTCATCATCTAATTTGACATCGTATCCCGCTGGCCAGAACTGCCTGATGAAATCTTCTAGTGTCAGCCACGAGTCCTTGTTCATTCTATACCACAATAACGCTTGATCCTTAAACAGTTCCGGGAGCGCCCTAAGCATGTCGCATTGCTCGAGCTGATAAGCATCCATTAACTCGGTCATCCTCTCAACAAAAGATATAGCGTCTCTCTCACCGTCGAAGCGTAGGTTCCATTTCCTTACTAGCCCACATACATCCTTATTCTTTGGCTGCGGGAATGATTGTGTGTTTTCCATCGTTTGGGCAGGAGGACCAATTTTCGCACTACATCGTGGGTCTGAGTTCATCCAAATCGACCGGGGTTCTTGATTTCTTTCTAGTGGCTTAAAATGGTCCAGGCCTTGCGGTCTTATCGCCGGGGCCTCTTTACTCGTAGCTGCCAAAGTTTCCCTCAAGCGTGTTATCAATGTCCTTGTATCCGCCCCGTCCTCGAGTCCCAACAACTCTCGTACGACACTGGACTCGAATGAAGTTCCTCCTGCGGGTCGATCGGGGAGTCGTCCCTCTTCGATCTGTTTCTGCAGTGATTCCGCTCCACCAGTGGGGGAGAGCGGCGTCCTCGGTAGATTCGCCCTAACGCCGGCCACAAGGCGGCTTCTAAGTTCCTCAGCAGTGCCTTCGGTCGATAGGCCGTAAGTCGAGAGTTCGTCTTCAAGCTCCGACTTCTTCAATTTGTAGATCCATCCCACTCTCTGCTTACCAATCTCGTTCTCGCCCAATACCACCGTTTGTGAAGGGGGTAGGGGCAGTTGCGGGTACTGATCTGCATTTGGGGGGTAAAATAGTGGAAGAGATGCCGGTGGTGCAGGTTGCGTGTCGGTTGAAGTCGTAACAGTCACCTGCGTCTCGGTCGTTGTCTGAGTTTGCGAGGCAGTCGTCGTCAAGGTGCTCGGAGGCACCCTAGTTTGGGATTGACCTTTCTGAGAGGCAGTTTTGGGGGGATCAACAACGTAAAGGCCTCCGGTCACAGTACAAATCCATCGCCAATTTTTCAATTGCGGGAATAGGAAGGACGGGAATACGTGCTCCATTTTTTTCTGATCGAGATTTTCGGGCGCCAGCCAAAAAGGCGAATTTTTTTCTTCTCGGTACCTCTATACTCAGCGTCCCTGTTCGGGCGCCAAAATGTAACCGATTTTTGGCCCACGGGTGAATTTTTCCTTCGTTTGCCCAGATAAGTTCAACGTGCGGGGGTTTCCCCAGGGGTCGTTTCGCGTACCGAGAAGTCGAAAGGGGTAAGAACCCTTGTTCCAGGTGAAGGCTCAGATAGGGGTTGGATGTCTTCGGATAAATCCGTTTCTCAACCGATCATCACCGCCAACACCTGGGCCCTACCAGAATTTCGTACGGACGAATTTGACAAAATTGAGTTTAGCCCGAGGGGTGTCAGAGTATGGTGTCTCTGGTTCCCCAGGAGTAAACCAATACTTAAATCCAAAACCACAATCAAATTTGGGTGACGAGGGGTGTCAGAGTATGGAGTCTCTGGTTCCCCAAAAGCACACTACTAATCTTCAATTACAAGTAATTAGGGAAAAAGTCAACAATTGGAACCCAAATAAGTTTAGGACGGGGTGTCAGAGTATGGTGTCTCCGGTTCCCCAAAAGTGCACTACTAATATTTAGTTTGTAAGCAATTACTACGCAAGCAACAATGGCAACCCAAATAATGAAACACGGGGTGTCAGAGTATGGTGTCTCTGGTTCCCCAAAAGTACACTACTAATATTTAATTGGTAAGCGATTACTAAGCAAGCAACAATGGCAACCCAAATAAATGAAACACGGGGTGTCAGAGTATGGTGTCTCCGGTTCCCCAAGAGTGCACTACTACTATTCAATTTACAAGCAATTAATAAGCAAGCAACAATGGCAACCCAAATAAATGAAACACGGGGTGTCAGAGTATGGTGTCTCCGGTTCCCCAAGAGTGCACTACTACTATTCAATTTACAAGCAATTAATAAGCAAGCAACAATGGCAACCCAAATAAATGAAACACGGGGTGTCAGAGTATGGTGTCTCCGGTTCCCCAAGAGTGCACTACTACTATTCAATTTACAAGCAATTAATAAGCAAGCAACAATGGCAACCCAAATAAATGAAACACGGGGTGTCAGAGTATGGTGTCTCTGGTTCCCCAAAAGTACACTACTAATATTCAATTTACAAGCTATTAATAAGCAAGCAACAATGGCAACCCAAATAAATGAAACACGGGGTGTCAGAGTATGGTGTCTCTGGTTCCCCAAAAGTACACTACTAATATTCAATTTACAAGCAATTAATAAGCAAGCAACAATGGCAACCCAAATAAATGAAACACGGGGTGTCAGAGTATGGTGTCTCCGGTTCCCGAAGAGTACACTACTAATATTCAATTTACAAGCAATTAATAAGCAAGCAACAATGGCAACCCAAATAAATGAAACACGGGGTGTCAGAGTATGGTGTCTCTGGTTCCCCAAAAGTACACTACTAATATTCAATTTACAAGCAATTAATAAGCAAGTAACAATAGCAACCCAAATAAATAATACACGGGGTGTCAGAGTATGGTGTCTCTGGTTCCCCAAAAGTACACTACTAATGTTCGATTTGCAATCAATTAGTAAGCAAGCAATACTGGTAAGCCAAATAAATGAAATATGGGGTGTCAGAGTATGGTGTCTCTGGTTCCCCAAAAATACACTACTAATAATTAATTACAAGTAATTACGAAGCAAGCGATACTGGTAAGCCAAATAAATGAAATATGGGGTGTCAGAGTATGGTGTCTCTGGTTCCCCAAAAATACACTACTAATAATTAATTACAAGTAATTACGAAGCAAGTAATACTGGTAAGCCAAATAAATCAAATATGGGGCGTCAGAGTATGGTGTCTCTGGTTCCCCAAAAGTACACTACTAATAATCAATTTATAACAATTTATTTATAAATCTCAGATTCAATACAAAATAAAAACGGCAACAGGCAAGCTCCAATGAAATATCTACTGAATGCAAACTAGATGTGAGAGCGGCAAAAGTAAAGGTTACAGTACTAGTATGAGCAGTTAAGCCTGACCTTTCAGGAGAGATGTTCACTAGGTGAGTGCGGAAGACGAACTGACTAGAGATGTTCGATATTTTTGTTTCGGTGACAAAGTCACCGATATTGCTCTGTCACCGATATATCGGTGACAAGGCACTCGAGCAATCGGTGACAGCAAATTCAGTGACAGGCGCAGAACACCACCGCGCAGGCACCCAATCCGTTGCTACACAACGTCACCGGTCGCCGCGCCGGTCACCGATTGGCCGACGCGTGGTCACGAGGCTGCCTTCGCCTTTGCTTCGGGCCACTTCGCAATGGTTCGGGTGGAATCGGGCACTAGCACGTTGGCTCTGTCACTGATCTCCCAGCAACAGCGCCAGGCCCAGGTCGCTGTCACCGATCGATATACTGTAGAACTTTTGGATTCAGTGACACAAAATATCGGCGACAAAGCGGCCAATCAGAGGGCGCGATCTGATGGCTTCGCTGGAGCCGTTAGCATTACGATATTTACAACACTGGTTAAGGGTCGCATCGTAATGGAATCCGAAATCATATAGACTCGAAAATCGCTAACGTCGTGTATCTCTTTAACAGTCATTAACAGTAATTTGTTACTCAGATAATTTTGTAACTTGTCACCGAAATAAAAATATCGAAAATTCATTTGCTCAGTGGCGCGACTGCCGCAGCCACGGTATCTGGTTCTCCCCACCACTCGCGGCTCTGTCACCGATTTTCCTGTCACCGATTGAAGTCACCGATATTTCCTTGTCACTGGAACTGAAGTCACCGATATTTGAAAGTCACTGGATCGCACATCTCTAGAACTGACTGGCCCTCTCGTCTCTCGGCGCTCGTCCCGAGCTTCCCCCACTCCTCCGCAGCGCGCGAGACTAGCGCTCGGGGTCGTAGTGCCCGTCCATGCAACTAACTACTCACAAAACCGGTTTCGCCGGCCGGCGCGGCGGGGTCCCGGCCGATGGTGACTCACGGGTTTTCCCCGACTCCTTATCTCTGTTCACTTTGCCTCATTGCCGGTGAGATTATATTCTTCTCTCAAAATAAAATGCCGGTGAGATTATATTCTTCTCTCAAAATAAAATGCCGGTGAGATTATATTCTTCTCTCAAAATAAAATTTTTTTTTTTTTTACTGGTCACAAATTTTAACCCGTTACAACTTGTAATAATAAACGTATTATAGAACTTAAAGACCCTCAACATGTGGATAATGCTGTAACTGTTAATTTTCTTGTTAAAGTTTTAGGAAATGCATTATTTGATATATACAATCTTATTGCAACCCGTACACATGGTAATTGGGTATCTGAATCCGAGAGAGGTAATTGGATTAAACGGGAAATTTTTAATAAATACTTTATTAACCCTAATACGCAAAAGTTTAGATCATCAGATTGGGGTGATATTGATATTTAATTAAATAACTCAATAAATGACTTCATTTATGTGCAACCTGTCATAGAGGTAACACATAGGTTACGCTTTTCGAATATAAAAGACAATCATGACGTTTCATTACACCAGTCCATATCGAGACAGTATACGGAAAGGAGGCGGTATCACGTCCACAGCGGTTTCTCTGTTAAGTAAAGCTTTAAATCGTATTCCAGTAGGATCTATCGTAAATAGAGCAATAGACGCTTTACCATACGAATTTCATATACCGGGAGGTTATCAGTATTGCGGACCAGGAACTAAATTGAAAAAACGACTGGAAAGAGGTGATCCAGGCATAAATAAGTTAGATCAGGCTTGTAAAGAACACGATATCGCATATTCCACGTTTACCGATTCAAAAAATAGGTCAATCGCTGATAAAAAGCTAGCGAATATAGCTTGGCAACGAGTAAAATCTAGTGAAGCTAGTATTGCGGAAAAAGCAGCAGCTTTAGCGGTAACAGCAGGTATGAAGGCTAAAACAGCGGTAGGAGGTGGAAAAAGGAGGGGTAAGAATAAAAAAGGATCAACCATGAGGAAACATGGTGGTAATATTAGACTAAAAAGACGTTCTCTGAGGAAAAATAACAAAAAACCGACAATATGGTCAATGGTAAAAAACGGGGCTGGTCTATACCTAAGACCGTATCGTGCATATTAAATAAAAGAAATCAATTGGTTATACCACATAAAGCGTTGACTAATGTTGAATTATTTAAATATATTTCCTGTTTAAAAATACCATTTTTCCGCGGAGTATTTATGAAAGACAGTTTACCAAAGAAAATATGGAAAAATGAGACTGGAATCGTAAATTTGGATAATACTGAAGGGCTCGGCACCCATTGGGTGTGTTATAAGAAACTAAATAGCAATGTATATTATTTTGATAGTTTTGGAAATTTGCCACCACCTAAAGAACTTGAACATTACTTTAAATCTGCTAAAAACATATATTACAACTATAAAAGAGAACAACCTGATAACACTTCAATATGCGGTCATTTATGTTTGGAATTCCTAGCTAAAAGTATCAGTCACTATTGAGATGTCTTCCTATACGGTATCATTAACAGGAAAATCATCCACTTTACGAAGTATCCTTTTTCCAGCGTTACGCTTGCAAAAAGGAAGATTTTGGGAGGCAGCACTGTTGGATTTTACAACTTGCAACTCTATTCCCAATGTTACGGAAGGTAAAAATAACTTATTGCATTATTTTAAAGGAAAAGATGCCAGTGGGAAGTTTACAGACTTACAAGAGTGCAGGTTACCCACAGGGTCTTATGAAATTGATCATATAAATGAATTTTTGCAAACTAAAATGGGAAAAGACAATATAACATTAAAAGGTAATAATAATACGATGAAAGCTGAAATTACTTCCAAATATTATATAGATTTTACTCAACCAAACTCAATTGGTGATTTATTAGGATTTCCCAAAGATGGAGCAATTTTAGAACCAAATAAAACACATTCTGGTAAACAAACTGTAACAATATTAAAAGTCAATAGTATAGACATAACTTGTAACATTATACAAGGAGCTTACAGAGATGGAGCAAATACTCATATAATACATACTTTTTACCCCAGTGTACCACCTGGATTTAAGATTGTTGAAAAGCCACAAAACCTGGTATATCTACCGTTGAACACCACTTTCATTTCAGACATCGTGTTGAACGTATTGGATCAAGACGGTAACTTGATAGATTTCCGAGAAGAGCCTATTACGGTTAGATTACATTTAAAATCGACACTTTAATACAAATTTATGGGTTTAACATTTAAAAGCGAACAACCTACGGGAAACCGCATTAGTAGCTCTTCAGCTGTGGAGGAGTTAACACGCGAGAACATTCGTTTCTTAGAGAGAATTGGATTACAATTAACCGATTATGGATATACTGGATATAGCGCAGGGTCCAACATTCGACGAAACACTATGGGAAAAAGAATATCACACCCACAACCCTTACACTTCATCAAAATAAAACAATAACGATGAAATCCGTATTCCTATACAAAATCAAGACATTTACACACTACCATGTGAAAGTTACTTGTATATTGAAGGAAAAGTTACTAAAAAGGATGGTACTACTACTGGTACAACAGTTCCATTTATAAATAATCCCATGGCTTTCCTGTTTGATGAAATTAGATATGAAATATCAGGTGTAACAGTTGATTCCACTAAAAAGGTAGGTATTGCAACAACTTTAAAGGGATTAACATCTATATCACCTAATGAAACCAATTTAATACAACCTGCAGGATGGGTTTTACCTGCAAAAGACACAATCACTCCAGATACAAACGGAAATTTTGATTAGTTGTAATGTTTGTTAAAAATATGTTTTAATTTAATCCTTAATCATATGATTATTATTGGTTTGTTTTTGTTTAGGAAGTTTGTGTTATGTGAATAAAAGCAAATTAAGTATCAAACTATGATTATTTTATTTTATGTTTGGAATATCGAATAATGGCGACGGAAAGAAGGAAGGGTAACCGTAGACATCAGGAACTGGATGAGCATTCCAATCCAATAGCAATTCAGCCTATGTTATGTTCCAAATTTGATAAATTTGATGAAGAAAATGAGACATGGAGCAGCTACGTGGTAAGACTAGACAACTTTTTTGAATTGAACGGGGTCAAATCAGAACTAAAGAAAAAGCAGTATTTGGTAAATTTATTAGCCCCTAAAGTATTTCATGAATTAAGAATAAAATTAAGTCCTTCTAATGTTTTGGATAAAAGTTATGATGAGTTATGTGAAACTCTAGAGTCAATACTCGAACCCAAGAGTAGTACTATTGCGGAACAACATAAGTTCTCAAAGAGAGTCCAAAAGCCAAACGAATCAATAGATAGTTTGCAAAAGAACTTAAATCTTTATCTACCAGGTGCAATTTTGTATGTCCAAATTGTAATGCATCAACTTCTGATGTACATTTACGGCAACAGTTTATATCTGGACTGAATGATGGAAAATTGCTTTCAAAACTAATAGAGATCCATGAAAATAAATCATTTGATCAATGTTTTAAAATAGCACGTAATTATGATCAGATCAAAAGTGAAACAACACAAATTCAGGAGTCAAATTTAAGCTCGAAAGTTGAAGATCAATTTCAGGTACGGGGGAAGAAGAACGTTGGGTATCCACAAAGGAAAGGTAGTTCATTAGTTTGTTTCAGATGTGGAGGAAGTCATCATATTAAAACCTGCGAAGTTTCTGAGGATGTAACATGTTGGAACTGCAAAAGAAAAGGACACATCAGCAGGGTTTGTAAAAGAAAGAAAGAAAACTTACGACAAGCTACCAACATGTCACGTGAGTCAGATGACGATGATGGAGGTGAGTGCCAAAATCCACCTTTTATGTCTATGCTATCAGTGGCAGGAAAACCAAGTTCTTTATCTAAGCTCTCTGATAATGCATATCAACCAGAAAATGGTCGACAGGCCGGGTAAAATAATGCTGGAATGCACCATCGATGATAAATACAATTCGTTTGAGTTAGATACGGGAGCCGCAGTTAGCACCATTCCCTTGCACTTGTTCAAAAAACTGTTTCCAGAAAAGAGGTTAAACAAAACAAAGATGCCGCTAAGGACTTACACGGGGGAGATAATTCATCCAGTGGGGTTTGCAAACCGTTGAAATAGGGTATAAAGATCAAATCTCTGTAGGTAATTTATATGTCATTAGGGGTAATGTGGATTGTATAGTTGGAAGGGAATGGTTAAGACTGTTCAAAATTGATCTTCCTAATTTGAACAAAGTATCGGAGAATTCTTTAGATAAGGAAATGTATCCGTTTGTAGAAAACCTCAAGAAAGAATTTCCCAATGTTTTCTTACCAGGAGTAGGTAAAGTACCTAATTATAAGGCTCATTTGAATTTAAAGCCAAATTCTAAGGCCGGTTTTACCTGCCACCTAGACCTATTCCTTTTGCTCTAAGGATCAAGTTAATGCTGAAATTGACCGATTAGAAAAGGAAGGAATTATTTCGAAATTGACTTACAGTCAATGGGGTACACCCATTGTACCTATAGTAAAACCAAATGGGGATATAAGGCTTTGTGCGGATTACAAAGTGTCAGTGAACAAGGTTTTGGAACCGGATCATTATCCAATCCCAACTTTAGATGAAATTTTTTCATGCATGAGTGGCTGTAAATTTTTTTCGACTATTGATATATCTCAAGCATTCTTAAATATCACCATGGATGATGAGAGTGCAAAAAATACAAGCCATCAGTACCTTTGAAGGAGTTTACGCTGTCAATAGACTTATGTTTGGGATCAAAAATGCCCCCGCTGAGTGGCAAAGATTATTTCTCAATTGCTAGACAATATTCCAGGAGTTTCCGTATTTTTATGATGACATTAGAGTTGTAAGTAAAACGATGAAGGAACACAGGCAACGATTGAAGGAAGTTTTTAGGAAATTATCCGATAATAACTTGCGGGTTAATAGTAGTAAATGTCAATTTTTCAAAGCCAAGATAATGTATTTGGGGCATGAAATTTCAGAACGGGGTATCCACATGAGTAACGATAAGGTGGAAGCAGTGGTTAACGCGCCACGACCTAGAAACAAAGATGAACTTAAAAGTTGGTTGGGTCTAGTCAACTATTACGGAAGGTTTGTTAATCAACTCTCAAGTATATTGCAACCTTTATATGAATTGACTAGAAATAGGGAGAAGTTTGTTTGGACAGACGAGTGTGAGAAATCTTGGATTCAAACAAAAAAAGAGATCGCTTCGGATCAGGTTTTAGTACCATATGACCCTATGCTACCGATTATCCTGTCGGTTGATGCTAGTCCTGTAGGGCTAGGTGCTACGCTATCACACATTCTTTTGGATGGATCGGAAAGACCGATTGTTTCGCATCTCGAACACTTTCATCAGCGGAACGATCTTATTCACAAATCGATAAAGAAGCTACGGCCATCTTCTGGGGTGTAAACAAATTCTTCCAGTATTTATTTTCAAAACGTTTTATATTACGGACGGACAATAACCACTTGCTTCTATTTTCAATCCCACAAAGGAATTACCACAGATGACTGCTCAAACGACTGCTAAGATATGCAATATTTTTACAAGGCTTTGATTATGAAGTGCAACATATTGCTTCCAAGGAAAACAAAAGTGCAGATGCCCTTTCGAGAGCACCAATAATGGGGAAATCCAGAGAAAACTTCATGGAAGATATCAATAGAGCCTGTTTATATCAAATCCGAGAAATTAATGGTGTATTACCCGTGAAACTCGAAGAGATCAAATTAGAAACCCAAAAAGACGCAGCGTTAAAGTTGGTTTATGATTGCTTGTCAGAAGGAAAACCATTTGTTAATAAAGAATACAAAGATATTGGCAGTGAACTAAGTTTAGCAGAAGGTTGTATAATGAGAGGGGGACCGGGTAGTTATTCCATTGAAGCTAAGAAAAAAGGTTTTAAATGATCTGCATTCATCTCATGTGGGAATAGTTCGAATGAAAGCCCTCGCTAGAAGTTATGTTTGGTGGCCGGGTATGGACCAAGAAATAGAACAATTCGTGAAAAGTTGTGTACCATGTCAATTAAATCAAAAAAGTCCGAACCTAGTGTGGCACCCATGGGAGCCTGAAATAGCTTCATGGAGGAGAGTACATGTTGATTTTCTAGGACCGATTTCAAATCAACATTTATTACTAGTTGTAGACTCTTTCTCTAAGTGGCTCGAAGTTTGTCCCATGAACCAAGTAACATCAAAGAAAACCATAGAGTGTTTGGAAGAAATCTTTTCAAGATTTGGCCTGCCCTGCACTGTAGTGAGTGTAATGCTTCAGTTTTCAAGTCGGAAGAATTTCGTGGATACCTAGAGAGTAATGGAATTATTCACCGAACAATTGCGCCCTACAACCCTCAGAGTAATGGCCAAGCAGAACGCTATGTTCAAGAAGTAAAAAGGCACTTAAGAAAAGAAATTGATGAAAAAGGAAGCTTGAAAGAAAAACTTATTAAGTTTCTCACTTCACATCGACGGACTCCAACAACGGTGACGGGTAAAACCCCAGCGGAATTAATGTTGGGAAGAAAACTAAGAACATCATTGGATATTTTGAGACCTGCTGTGGCATGGAATCAACCGTCAGTGGAGGGAAATAAAGGAGACAGAAGATTAAGAGAATTTAAAGAAGGAGATTTTGTCTTAGTAAGAGACTTCAAAAACAATAGGAAAGTGGTTTGGAGAAAGGGCACAATCACGAGAAAGGTTGGAAAAGTGATGTACTTCATCTTGGTGGACAATCAGATTTGGAAGCGACATGCAAACCAAATTCGAAGTTGTAACATAAGCAACGTTCAATGTACATGATACAGCAGAGTTTATTTTAAGCGGGGAAGAGTTGTAATGTTTGTTAAAAATATGTTTTAATTTAATCCTTAATCATATGATTATTATTGGTTTGTTTTTGTTTAGGAAGTTTGTGTTATGTGAATAAAAGCAAATTAAGTATCAAACTATGATTATTTTATTTTATGTTTGGAATATCGAATATTTTCATATTCCATTACGTTTGTTGCTTGGTTTTGCTGAAGATTATAGAAAAATTATATTAAATGTTAAACAAGAATTAGTTTTGTTAAGATCTTCAAACGATAAAGACATTATTAAAGCTGCAGACGGTACAACGGATGCAACTTTGGAATGGAAATTAACATTAGACAAAATTGTATGGCGAGTTCCACATGTTAAATTAGCTGATGAGCATAGAATGCTACTATTAAGAAAGTTAAAGGCTGATCGTGATATTGTAATTCCTTTTAGAAGTTGGGAATTTCATGAACATCCCAGCTTGCCAACTACGGATCGTCACACTTGGACTGTTAAAACATCTAATTATGTGGAACGAGCCAGGTACATTATATTTGGTTTACAAACAGGTAGAAGAGACACCATCACTAAACATGCAGGCCAATTTGATCATTGCAACTTAAAAAATATTAAAGTTTATTTAAATTCACAATTTTTTCCATACGATAATTTGAATGTGTCATTCGCTAATAAAAAGTACAGCATATTGTACGATATGTATGCAAGATTCCAAAGTTCATATTACGGTAAAACAAATGCACCTTTACTATCACCAGAAAAATACTTAGATGGTTACCCGATAGTTGTAATCGATTGTTCTAAACAGAATGAATCGGTAAAATCATCAAGTGTGGATATAAAAATAGAAATGGAATTTAACGCAGCTATACCGGCTAATACAACTGCATATTGTTTAATTCTACATGATAAAATCATAACATACACAACTTTAACTGGAATTGTTAAAAATGTATTGTAAGAACCGGTTTTGTTACATTCCAATGCATTCCGCGAGTATAAAAGCAGAGCGCGCAGGCCGCTCCTCATCAGTTTGTTGCCTGTTGTTGTATGGGTAGCATCGTATTCAATATGGCTTCTCCTAGTGGTACACCTGAAAATGTGGTAGATATTGAGAAGGAGATATCTGAGTTTTTAGATCTTCAAGGTCAACGGGAAGGAGATGAACACAACGTTTGCGGACAACTTCACGCCAGTAATAATGTTTAAGAAAAAGGTAAAAGAAAAAGGAATGCGCAAAAGAGGAAATAGGATATTGAAGATAATATTTCTCCAAACATATTGAGTGAAGTATTCTTACGAATATTTTATCCAATCTCATCCAGTTTGGACAAAAGTGTTTTAATCGGTGTTATGAAATCAACAGGTTATTCCCCTACTGTGATTTTAACTCATGGACCCAAAATGATTTTGTTTACGGACAGTGCTTGGGAATCGTTTATGAAACACTTGCATCTTCTAGAATGCTATTTAAGTAGTAACATGTTTGGAAGAAAGACAAAAGTAGGACTTTTGGATTCAAATGTGGAAATTGATATTGTTAAACATCGTGGTGATCATCAGCTGCGGTTTAGAGACATAACCAAACATGATAACAAGATTCAACTTAGTCGAGAGGAGTTTTTCATTTTAACTTGTGCAACCGAACCTATAACAAGATACTTGAGACAACTGGTATTTTCAAGTTCGATTATTAAAGATTATCTGGAAGACACTTTGGACAAACAACCAGACGCACCTATATTATACGGACCTGTGGATACTTCTATATTCAATAGGGTTCCTCATGAAGTACAAATGTGGAGACAATTGGAAAAATACGCTCAACTACATAAAACATCAGTAATACAAGAAGAAGAGGAAGAAGGAGGAGAAGAATCAAGTGTTAGTGATGAAAGTGAAAATAAGGAAAATGTAAAGATGGAAACTTAAATGACAATCAACTACACAGCAATGGTTAATTTTTAAAACAATATCAAACACTTTGTGGGGTTAGGCCTACCGGGGACGGTGCCCACGTTAAATATACACCAACGCGCCAACAACTGTACGGCTTGGTATAAAAGTCGTACCTACCGTGGTGTGGAAATCAGTTGGCCTTTGGACTTCTTCATGAGCAGATGGGTGACCTTCACAATGGACAAGGAAGAAGAACAAGTAAAGTCCAAACCTGGTATAATTGAGTTCCAAGCATTTCGAGGTAATGATGATAGATTTATCATAAAAGAACTTGTGTTTTTCGACATCAATACAAGTGTTCCATATTCATTTTTGTTCAAACCACCATGTTCTTATTCATCTTTAACTAGCAAAGCTGCTACTACCAACAGGTGGATTTCAAAATATTTCCATCATATCGATTGGTATGATGGTTTTGCAAGTTACACGTATTAAGTTTTGTGCTTGGTCAAAAAAAATCTTTATTATTAGAAAAAAATAAAGTATACATAAATTCACAAAATCTGGTTCACTCAGCAAAAACTTTTTAGACAATCATTATAAACAAAAACATTAGAAAAAAATAAATCTAAACCATATGACAGTTGTTGACAACCCATATGCTAATTCTATCGTGAAAGGCAGTAGGAAATTATTTTAATGCACCAACATCAACACTTTCCCTCATTAATTAATTTCCTATACAGTAGTTAAATCATTTAGTAAGTCCTAGTTTCTTCACTAAACCAGTCAATCTTGGTTTATGAAGAGGCTTAGTTAATATATCAGCTAGTTGAAGTTCTGTAGACACTCTCTTTACATCAAGCTCTCCAGCAGTGACTAGTTCACGAACAAAAAAATGTCTCGTTTTTATATGTTTTGTACGCCGATGGTACTCTGGGTTCTGAGCGAGTCTCGTAGCTGCTTCATTGTCAATTTGAAGCTCAGGAATTCTCGTAAGTGAAGTTATTCCTGACAGCAGTCTTTTGAGCCATATGACTTCCCGTGCGGCCTCACTAGCAGCTACAACTTCTGCCTCCGTTGTAGATATTGCAACTGCTGTTTGTCTCTGATTTAACCATGTTATGGCTCCTCCGGCATAAAGACAAACTACGCCTGTTGTAGATCTTCCTGTTAATTCGTCACCACCTAGATCTGCATCACTGTATGCTTCTAAGATCCCTCTCTTGTAGTCTGAACGATAATAAATACCGTAGTCTGAAGTTCCTTTTAAGTATCTAAAAATTCTAGTCACGCAAACCCAATCCTCTCTTGATGGATTCTCCAATTTTCTAGATGCAACACCAACAGCATAGGCGATATCAGGCCTTGTTCCAGTCATCAGGTACATAAGAGCACCAACAGCTTCTCTGTATGGAAATTCGTCTTTTTTATTCAGTTCATCTGAACTCTCGACTTTCCCTGCTTCAAAAGGCTCCTTTAAAATGGGGGTAGAGACAGGTTTGCAGTTGCTCCAGCCATATTTTCTAAGAAGTTTCTCAGTGTAATACTCTTGACTCATTTTGATCGACCCATCACTACTGTTCTTTTTAATTTCATATCCCAAAAAATAGGAGGCTGGCTTCTCTGTAATCTTAAATTCACTTTTAAGTTCAGACATGAATTTCTTTAAAACATCATCGTCAGTTGCTGCTACAAGTCCATCATCCACATATAGAACTATTATTATTTTCTGAGTTCCCTCAGTCTTTATGAAAAGGCATGGGTCTGCATCACTTTTCTTAAATCCAGTGTTCTCTAAGAAACTTCCAAAACGTTTATTCCAGCATCTTGGAGCTTGTTTGAGGCCATAAAGACTTTTCTTTAAACGGCACACTCTCCCACTTCCATCATCAAATCCTTCAGGCTGTTCCATATATATTTCCTCTTCAAGGTTTCCATACAAAAATGCTGTTGATACATCAAACTGTGCTAGCTGCATATTTTCATTTGCAGCGACACTAAGGATTGTTCTAATAGTTCCAACTTTTGCGACTGGACTAAAAGTTTGATTGTAGTCCGTTCCTTTTTTCTGAGAAAACCCTTTTACCACTAATCTAGCTTTGTACCTTTCTATTGTACCATCTGCATTGGTTTTAATTTTATACACCCATTTACAGGGAATGGCTTTCTTTCCTGGAGGTAAGTTTTCCAAGGTCCATGTACCGTTTTCAGCTAATGATTGCATTTCAATCTTCATTGCTTGTTCCCAGTCCTCCCTCTTATCATCATTTATGGCTTCTTTGAAGTTATTTGGTTCTTTCAGATCCATTACTTGAGACGTAGCAGTCATAACAAAATCGTTGTATCTACATGGTGGCCTTATATTCTGCCGATCTCTTAAATCCACTCTTCTTTCATTATTCATCTCATTGTTTTCATTTCCCCCCCCTAGTTAACTCTTCTGAAAAAGATTCATCACTTTGCTCTTCAGAATAGTATTCATCACTTTGCTCTGCACCATCATCAATTTCTATCCCATCATCCTCGCCAACATCTCTTACATCATATGTTGTTCCTGCATCCTTCAGATGTTTTTCTTTGTCGCCCTCGATATTCTCACTGTTTCTATCATCATGTTTTCTGTTGCAACTTTCCCTGACACAAGGTCTCTGGTTTCCGTCACTTAACAGGGGCTCTTCGTTAAAAATTACATCTCGTGACCGAATTATATGGTTGTTTTCTTTTAACCATATCCTGTACCCATCATCTCCGTCATATCCCACCAAAACTCCTTTTACTGCCTTTCTGTCCATTTTTGACCGCTTCTGCTTGGGAATATGAGCATAGGCAACACTCCCAATGATCCTTAGGTGCTCAAGTGATGGTTTTCTCCCAAACCATAGTTCATATGGCGATTTTCCCTTGATGCTTGATGGACCTGTGCGGTTTAAGATATGTGCTGCAGCATTGATCATTTCTGCCCAAAGTCCTTGAGGCAGGTCTTCGTGACAATGCATTAGAGATCTTGCTGTCTCAACAACCGTTCTGTTTTCACGCTCTGCACAACCATTTTGTTCTGGGGTGTACGGCATCGTTAGTCTCTGTCTAATCCCATTGCTTTGGAGAATTTCTCTCACTCTTGCATTGTCAAATTCCCCACCATTATCACTTAAAATCTCTTGAACAGGATGATTTATTACCTTTGCTTCGTTGAGGAACTGTACAAGTTTCTGACATACTTCAGATTTCTCCTTCATAAAATAAATACACCTGTAGCGACTATAGTCATCCTTGAATAATACAAAATATCTATATCCAGAGAGAGAATATCTGAATGGCCCACATACATCACTGTGAACTAGTTCTCCCGGAATATTAGCTCTTGGTCTTGTTCCAAAACTTAGTCTGTGAGCTTTCCCATACACACATCCTTCGCAAACTTCAGAGTCTAAGTCAACTTTGATACCCAACTCTTGTTCAATCTTTTGTTTAACATGACGCTTGTTCTGGTGGCCCAACCGTTCATGGTACAACTGAAGCAGATTATCACGAGTAACTGGTACTGAATTCACTTCATGCTTCCGCAGTGTTTGTACCATGAGTTTATACAACCCACCTGACTTCTTTCGGCTTCCATGAATGATAACCAGGCCATTTATCTTCAACACACACTCCTCAGTTGTTGAAATAAATTCACTGTTGCTATTCATATCTTGAGCTGCCAGCACTGAAAACAAATTCTTACAGAGATTGGGAACATACCACACATCACAAAGTTTGATTTTTTCACAATTTTCACCAACTTTACTTTCGATTATAACATTTCCCTTTCCAATGGCTGCGATAGAATCTCCACTTGCAGTTGTAACAGTGTGTGGTGTACTAAAATACTCAAAACTTTCAAAAAAATCACTCCTGAATGTCACATGGTTAGTGGCTCCATTGTCAACATACCAAGTATCATCTGGTGAAAGTTCTCCCAAATTTATGCTAGGTGATACTGCCATGAGAAACATATTTGCCCCTGCAACTTTGTCAGTTGGTTTGTTATCAGGTTTTGGAGGTTTTCCATCTGCTAGCCATTTCGGACAATCTCGTACAATGTGTCCACTTTGCCTACAGTAATAACATACCTGAGGCCTACTCTCATGTTTCGAAAAATAACCCAGTTTTCCCTTATTCTCTAACTTTGTATTCTGTCTACTTGATGTGGAAACTAATACTTTTGAATCATCATTATTTTTCTTCAGAGATTTTTCAAAAGAACAAAGCTGCATTGTTAAGTTATCTACAGTTCTATCTGTTTTATTCATGAGCAGCCAAGATGACCTAAAGCTAAAATATTCTGATGGTAGAGTTCCTAGTATTTTACAAATCAACAAAACGTTTGGTAATTGACAGTCACCTTTCTTACAAACATTTAATTCCTTATTGATTGCTGCCCAAAGATTTTTTAATTTCGACACATGACTTGACATATCATCATTCTCTAGTTTAGTATAATTTAAAAATTCCAAGCACAAATCACATAGTTTATCTTCGTTTATCTGATCAAATAACCTGTGCAACTCTAACCATACTTCTCTAGCACTGGTGTACCGAATTACTTTTTCTAATGTCTCATCCGTCATGTGAGTTGTTAGAATGAGTAAAGCCTGATTATCTGCTTTTTCATACTCTTTTAATCTCCTCTTGTATGAAGCTTCTTCGCCAGAATCTTCATTTTCTGAAGGTTGCGGCTTTTCTAGTTTGCCTTCAACAACCTCAGGTCCATTTTCAACACTTCTCAACAAAATTCCTATTTTATACTTCCATGAGCTCCAATTAGCCTTCCCTTCCAGAAGACCAATCTTAACTTGTATATTTTCCATGACAATGTACTATATTGCAGAGTTTAATTGCAAGGTGCACACTGAAGGCCCATAACCTATTAAGTTTTGTGCTTGGTCACAAAAAATCTTTATTATTAGAAAAAAATAAAGTATACATAAATTCACAAAATCTGGTTCACTCAGCAAAAACTTTTTAGACAATCATAATAAACAAAAACATTAGAAAAAAATAAATCTAAACCATATGACAGTTGTTGACAACCCATATGCTAATTCTATCATGAAAGGCAGTAGGAAATTATTTTAATGCACCAACATCAACAACACGGACTTGTATCACATCATGCATCAGTTTTCAAACAGGTTTACCAATATTTACACAAAAGGACTGGAAAAGAAGAGATGGATCGAAGAATTTACTCATGTTCCGGTTAATGATGTGGAATTGGATAAAAACTACAAGTATTCAATGGAAAATGTTTGTATTTGTACTAAAAGTACAGAACATGAAAAAGATAGACATTGCGCTTTAAAAAACGCCTATAAACTCGCATCTTACCTTCAAAGTGGGGAAGTAAGGAGTGGTGGGGGTAACAGGGGTTATATAAGTGAGGAGCAGACCGGGACCTGGCATGAGTATTACTCGAGATTCCGAGACGACAACATCTCCCAGCAAGACGAAGAAGACGATCTATAACTCGACCATGGCATCTAACCAGTTCCTGCAAACTTTGGTTGAGCAGTTCAATGCTCACTCCAAATCTACCATACTACCCGTCAAGAAGTGTTCCGAACTTAAAGACGAGAAGCACTACATTATCCACGCCATGAAGAAGATGGAGACTACAGTTGGAGAGGCCATCTGCTGCAGTCTTAGCGAGGCACCATTCACTCCAGGGGATGAGCCAAAGTTCCAAGTCTACCTGCCGAAACGGTTCGTCCATCTCCTCCAGAACGAGGATCTGCGCTCCATCCAACCCGGCTGTCTCTACCTGGTTTCCCACGGTTGCACGGGTAGCGATTCCACCGAGTTGACCATCCACATCGCTGACAAGCAGCAGTGTTAGATTTAAGTTTTACTGTTGTACATATGTTATTGTAAATGTTTTATAAATAAATAAACCATAAAAGACAAAAAAAAAAATAAAAAATACAAAAGACAAAAAAAATGCAACATATCAATATGTGAAGTTTGTCGCATATTGATATGTTGCATTTTTTTTAAACTTCGCGGGTGACCTTGACCTTTGACCTTTGCATTTCACAGTTATCCCCACCACCACGGACTACTACCCATCTTTTTTTTAAAACACGATTTGGATGACCTTAAGATTTCCCCCACTACTTTGCTATACCAGCATTGCCGTCTGCAACAGGTGTCATTCCTCCTCCAACAACCATGGCGGACACACTTGCTTGCGATGCCATGTCTTCCACCGAAGATGTACCTACTACAAGTTGGAAATTGACAATCGACAATGTGCATTATTTAGAAACCATCTGCGATTGGATGAAGTCTATTCTCCTTGACAACCCGGGAATAAAGCTCAAGGTCAATTTAGATTATGATTGGTCTGAAATTATAACGCAGCAAGACAATCAAGAATCAGATCACAGTGGAGGTCAACAATCACCACAGTATTTGTCAACTCTACCATTGTCATCCATATATCCTACGGACGAGGAAAGGGAAGAAAAGGAGCATGGGGTTTAGAGTTTCTTATTTTTTAAAACTCAATTTGGATGACCTTGAACTTTCCCCCTCAACTCCTTCCTTTTTTTAAACCCAATTTGAATGACCTTGAAATTTCCCCCTCTACTTTTCAATATTGTTACAACTGACTGCAGCTCACCCCATTCCTTGCTTAGCTACCATGGTGGACAGGACTCTTTCTCAAGTTGACTCCACTACGGACGAAGCATTTCCCTTGCGGTGGACCGTTCATTTACAAGATGTGACAGAAGTAGAAGTGTTGTATCAAAAATTACTCTATGTATTCAACGGGAACCCTGGACCTCTTGAATGTAGAATGGATTTGAATTTTGATGCAACCAGGGTCGGCACAGAACCTTTAACTTCAAGCCAGCCTCAGCAACAGAATTTTACACATTTATACACTCCAATATCACCGGAAGATGTAACTGTCTGCGAGGCTGACTCAACTACACGTTATGTTCAGCCAAAGCCTTGGGTGTTGATTATTAACAATGTGTACAAAGTGGAATTGATATGTAATAGATTAAAGGAGTTGATGGTACAAGATCCCGGCCTGCGCTTTCAAATAGACATACATTTCATCTGGGGAGCATCAGAGCGGGACTCAGACGACTCTCCTTCTTCATCGGAAAGTAGTACGGACAACGAGGACGACTAGTCATCTTTTTTAAAACACAATTTGAATAACCTTGAAACTTCCCCCTCCACTCACCTTAGTTTATGTAAGCTGCACTCTCACTGACTACAGCATCATTTCATCGTGCACCTTCATCACAGCAACATGGAGAGTCAACTAAACTACTGTTGCGAACGTAAATGTTTTTCATGGCCAAATGACATTGATGTGGTGGATGGCCTGGCTTGTAGGAAATGTGAAGCTTTTGGTCAGTGCATGTGTAAGTGCAAGTCATGGAAGAAGCAGAAACCAAAGTTGAAGACATTCCATGTGTACCAGATGAGAGGGCATATGTACACTTGTTGCCCTGAACGTTGCCTTAAATTTCCACTAAAACTTCTAACCGGTTGCAAAGTTTGCAAAGATAATTTCGCGGGCTTTTGCAAACATTATTTAGCAGGATGTCGGTACAGATCAACTTGGCATACCGAAGCACTCACTATCAATGAAATTACTATAGAATCACAAGAGTAGTTTTTCTACTCTTTGACTTTTTTTAAAACTCCAATTGAATGACCTTGAAATTTCCCCCCACCATTTCCCCATATACCTAGAGTACGCGGGGCCCAGAGGTCAGTCGCTTGGCGGCTGTCGTAGGGTGCACATCAGTGTTGTGCAGTCTGCTGTGCAGTTTTGATTTTAACCGGTTCAAGGTCACCACACTTAAACTCTGGCAAAAACGTCAAACTGTTAAAGACAATCCTAAGTCCCAGATTCACAGTCAACCTCAAGGTCATCACACTTTAACACGTAAATTTAAGGTAGCACTAAAACGGTGCTACCTGGCTTGACATTTTCAATTTTCCCAAGGTCATTGCAGTTCCCCCCACCACTTCCTATATACCTACAGTGCGGAGGGCCGGACGGTCAGTCGCTCAGTGACTGTCGTAGGGTGCGCGTCAATGTCGGCTCTCCGTTGTTAAGTTTTCAAAGTCATAATAATATTAATTTTGGGGGTGTTGTGCTGGTTCAAGGTGAATGAATGAATGAATGAATGAATAAAAGTTTATTTCCAAAAAATAGGCAGTTTACAAAATACAACTTTAAAAAATAAATATAAATATAAACTGTTAAAATTATTTTTGTACTTATGAGGCCCAGGAAATCAGCAGACATAGGCTAGAACCTGTGCGTCTGCTGCGTTGCACGTTGCAAGAAAAATTGACCTAATTATTATTAAAAAATTAATATTAAGTTTATTGAAGTAAGGAAACTAAAAAAGTATAATAAATCAATTAATTTTTGGAAAAGGAAGTTACTGGAGTTAAATGAAAATAAAATATTTTTCTAACCAATTAATTATTGCAAAATGCTGGCCGGTTGAGTTTGGTGGCAGGACGGCTGGAAAAAGTGAGTCATTAGTTGTCAGTTAGGTCTTGTCAAGGGTCGGGTCTGTCACGCCGGTAATCTGCGGAGATGATAAGGTCGGCAACATCCACATTCAGACTAAGTAACCACTCCTTTACACGAAGTTTAAATACATTTAATGATGGGGATTCAAAAAAATTTAGCTCATTTAGCTCATCATTTAGGTCACCTGAGGGATTACCGATTGGCCATATAGGCAAGGTCATTTCACAAACTCATGTTTAACTTGGCACTTTTGCTGTTTCTCGTCGCAAATTCGCTCCAAGTCGTCAAGGTCACGGGGAATGTGACTGACACTCGGAGCGTAGTGCGAGAAACGGCAAAAGTGCCAAAAAATTTTAAGTTTCGGCGTGACCTTGACCTTGATGGCGTCGGTGACGTCATATTGATGACGTAAGGGGTGATGGCGTCATCAGCACGTCATTTCTGTGACGTCATGGGTGTGACGTCATGGAAGTGACGTCATTGGTGATGACGTCATCGATTGCGTCATCGATGACGTCATCGGTGAGGTCATTGACCTCGATGACACCATCCCTCAGGTGACCTTGAACTGGGCCAGCATCCTCAAATTTGCACTACTGTGGTAGTTAATTCATAGAA
>CM061531.1:209357790-209484707 GCA_030545055.2 Neoaliturus tenellus
CACAACTCGCCTACGGCTCGATGGGGGCTCCGCCCCCATGCCCCCTTAGGGGTTGCCCTAAATTTGTAGAATAATTAAAAGTCAAGTATGTAATAAGTTAGTTCCACGGAAGAGCTATACGTTGAAGACAGTAACAAAAAGGTTTAATACACAAAATTCACAATCAATAGTAAAAAAAGCTTTGAAAAACTCCTATGAATCGCTTTTAGTACCCCTTCGTAATTAAAATTCGCTAACAAGATTTTAACTGCGAAATGATAATAATTTACGTAATATATGTAAATATTCTAGGTAAATATTTTTAGGTCATGCTGGATGTAGGGTCCACCCCTAATTGGTTACCCCAATTCCGTAATTACTATAAAAATTACTATGAAACTCTCATGCAATGAGGCTAGTTGAGGGCTCCACTCCAATACCACTCATTGTGTTCGCTGAATAACCTACGGCTCTTCGTTTAAATCCCCTTCTTAGTTCCCCTCATTTCAATATAAAAAATAAGAAAATGAGAGTTGTGAAATAATACTTAACTATGTATTATTCTAGTTATTACGATCAGAATTGTATGTGTAAAGAAAAATTGGAGATACTATTATGATAACTTATGACTGGAGTGTATTTCAGAAAGAATGGAATTGGGGAAAAATATCTGTTTTGATGGAAATAGGTTGTACCACAAAACAGGAAGGCAAAAGAACGATATTTGTAGTTTAATAAATATATTGGCATTCATTACAATTCCTTCATTTCAGTTTGTAATGGTGTAAAACTTTAAAATTTACCTAATTTCCTAAAATATTACTGTCAAGGCAAATAAAAAAAAAACTTCAAGCTTCTAAATACAATAATACAGTAGTTACTAACAAAAGTATGTTAAATAATGGTTAAAATATTAAAATTACCATACACATCAAAGGACGTATGTTTTAGCCGTAGGACCAGGTCAGTAAATAACAATCAAAGTAAAACAATCAGTTGCTTGATATAGCAATTCGTTCCGACTCACAGTCAAAAGAAGAATACGTGATATTGAAAATCATCATGATAATTTTTAAGTTTGATAATTTAATTGATATTGGTACTGTGCAAGATATGTCTATGTGCAAAGTGAAGGTTCTGAGTAAAATATTATAGTAGTTGTAAAATTACATCTACATGGGGTAAAATTCCCCGGAAAAATAAATAAACATTTAATTATGTTTAATTGTGTGGACTGGGGAGCAAAAATTCATAGAACCAAACTTGTAGTAACTTGAAAGATGTTCGCAAAGATTGCCTCAGATGTTATAATTTGGCCGCTAGAGTAGAAAAAAATAATGTCATATTTATTTTGGGTAAAAATGTTTGGTCGCTAAATTTTGAAATCAGATAGTTTTCTGGGGCAGGAAATAAAAAAGCTTTTTTATTTTAAATGAAAATACTGTACTGCCACCTTTTTAAATTAAACATTAACTTAGTACGCACTAAAAGATAAATCAATTGTGTAATCTGCTATTTTAGTTAAAATTTTTGTTGAATTGTAAAATTTAAATTAGCATGCTATCAGGTAAAGTCAATGATGTACTTCCTAATGAGTTCGTTAGAAATTAAGTGCCATCCCAAGTGCCATCACGTGATTAGTTTTACTAAACATTTAAATACATGTTCATTAATCTCCGTCATGTTGTAAATTTAATAAAAAAACATTTTGGACCAAACTGACAATTTTGTTTGAAACGTATTTAAAAGAGACATTTTTGCTTAAAATCTAAATTTCAACCTCAAATATTCAATAAACTGCTAAAATTACGCGTACAAGATCAAATTGTAAAGTTTTCTTAAAACCCGTGTAAAACTAAAAAAAATTATTTAAAGTGAGAGTTTGTATTTGACATCAGTGACTTCCGGTCTGGAGAGGTAATTTCAGATACACCCTGTACATTGAAATTACTCTCGGTGAATAGACCGCTTTTCCTATAAAGGCACAATTGGTTAATGTTATAAAATTTCTTAAAAAGGGTGTTTCGGTAATCCGCGACTTCCAGTATGTTGGCAATTTTCTCAGTAATACAGGTCGGTAAGTTTAGTTCTCGCTTGGGAATCACTCTGTAGTAAGTTATATATAGGAGATCTACTTTACCGACATTTGACGAATTTCTGATACCCCGATGAGTGAGTGAGTGAGTTACACATTCGGGAGTATATACCCCATGCCCCCTTAGGAGTTGCCCCCTAGTTTGAATTAATAAAGAGTCAAGTTTGAAATAGTTTAGTTCCACACAAGATCTGAACAGCCAAGACAGTAACAAAACCATATAATACTCTAAATTCACAATCAATAGTAAAAAAAGCTTCAATAATCTCCTATTAGTAGGTTTTTATACCCCTCCTTAGTAAATAGTTTAAAAAAATTGAGCTGTGAATAAATATTATTTATGTAAATATTCTAGGTGTTATGCTTGATGGAGGGTCCAACCCAATAATTGGTTGCCCCAATTCCGTAAATTAACAATGAACAGGCTAGTTGAGGGCTCAACTCCAACGACAGGAACAGAAGCCGCCAATACACACTACTCACAATAAATAATAATAAGCTTTGAAATTTGCCCACGGCTCATGGTTTAATCCCACTCCCTAGTTCCCCTTAATTCGTTAAAAAATCAAATGGAGTTGTGAAATATCAATGAATATGTAAATAGTCATGCTCAAAAGTTGTTGTGTAAAAATTTGGAGATACGATTGTGATTGCACATGATTGAGGTAATAGCTGTATTCTGAAAAGATAAAAGTGGAATAAAATTATAAGTTTATACAGAGGATCGTTGTATGTAATAGAAGAAAAAAGGGACAAAATTAAGATATTTGAAATAAAAAAAAAAAATTGTATAGGCTAAGATACTTCAGTTCCGCCACGGGGTGGCCAAGAAGCGCAGGAATCATATATGTACCATATAAAGAAACGATAACAATTTTATCATTCAAAATCAGCAATTATTAATTTAACAATTTTAAATGTTGTATATATATCAGTTCAGAAAATTAATAAAAATAGAGCCCTAGTAGTATGTAATAGATCACAGGGTATTAGGTACTATAATCATGAAGTCTTAAAGTCTTTATATAGTCTTAAAATGAAGAAAGTTACAACTTAAGAACCATAAAATCGGCGTACATTATGCATTTTCAACCAATGGTGGTAAAAAAAAACAATTGTGAAATAATAGCCAAAAAAGGATTATTGGTTAAATTAAAATATACTGAAAGAGTTACAATAATTGATAAGCATAGAATAGTTTTCAATTACAACAATAATAGGGTTAATCGAGACTTTAGGTGAGAGCACTGCATTGAGGAAGTTTGACGGACAAAGTGGCAGCGAGAGAAATTATTATTGAGTTTACTATTCAATTGGTTACTATAATATTTCTCAGCCTGATGGGTCATCAGATATGTAGATGGTCTTAAAAAAACGTCGGAAGTAGGTAAAGCGAAGGTAAGAATGTAAAAGTTCAATCGTTCTATAACTTAATATGTTCAATTGTTTCCTAAACTAAAATCTAAGCCTGATTGGACAGCAGCAAATAGCTCAAAGACCGGATGTCAAACGTGTTGGGACACGTTCAACTCTCCAAAGTAAAACTGCACCAGAACTATCAACTGAAGCGCTATATTCAATCTGGGGATTCATATAGAGAGACAGCATACAAATAGTTGAAAATCGTTATAATTACTGTATTAGGTAATTTTTTGTGCGAAAACCTACAAGAAAATTTCCAGCATGAGAAAACTAAAGTCTAGAAAATGTAACAAGACCTAAAATATTTTTAACAATTTATATAGAAATCAAAGCGGACATCACCTGAATGAAAAGATAAGCTTTCGATTCAGTAAACTTCATTTTCAATAATAACACAACAATCAGAGGGAAAGCCATACTCAAACAACTATGCGCCCAATTGGGAATAATTTTCGGGAAGAGGTGTACTTAAAAGATATCATTTAAATACAGGCGAGAACTAAGCGACTATAATAGCGCTCGGAACGACATCTTTATGAACCAACGTACTTCCTAACCAACACCTCGTCTTTTTAGAGTTTTTTATAATTTGAAAGTTGAAAATTTGTAGTTTATGGGCATTAATACTGTATAAATCGAAGCGAATATTATCCTGGTGAAATAACCCGCTCTCTATGCATCGAAACACCGTTGTCTATACAAGACGTTCATGTTTATATATAGTACAATATTTGTATCAAACACGGGTGTAGTTGAAAGAAATCATTAAAACACGAGCGAGAACTAAACCTGCAATGTGATCTACGATACCACGCGGTGATGTACGCTGATACGGCTGAACTACGTTACCGACAAATCTATATTTTTTACCATTTTTATAGTTTAAAAGTAAAAACATTGTATTTTGATGATTTTCCCTAAATTTAAACATCTCAAAGAATGTCCATGCCAAATTTCAAGACTCTAGCTTAAACGGTCGCTTCAGGACTTTACTATCATCAGTGAGTGAGTGAGTCAGTTACACATGGGGTCAATTGTCAACAAAAGTCAATTGGTACTAAATAGAGATACAATTATGGGAAAATTGACATAATCCCATGCCTCACCCAAATCAAATAAAAACTTGTAAATTTCAGGAGATAGAAGAAAAACGTTTAAATAGCGTATAACATTCAAATCAAAGAGCGAAAACAAGAATTAAATAACATGAAAACAAAATAATAGGAAAGAATAAAAACGGGGATGATCCGCAAAAAAAACCCCTACTATTACTAACTACTAATTATAAGAATATAAAATCGAGACCTGTGAAATAATAATTTATTCATCAAACCTGTTTGTTTTGTTCAATAGTCATTTAAAAATTCTCAAAAACATATTTTAAGTGTGTATTAAAATATAATGTAAAACACTGAATATAAATAAAACAGAAAGATAATAATTAACTGGCTATTGATTATTGTACAAAGTAATAGAAGTATATTACTTTAAGATCACGGGACAATTTCATTGAATGCGAAATTCGGCCTAAAGCGTAACCAGGGGTGAATTTGAATTAGTGTTCTAAAATAAAGTGAAAATGAAACGAGAACCTAACATTTAAATCTGTTCTTTTTGTTCAAAACTCATTTAAAAATTCTCAAAAACGTACTTTAAGTGTGTATTAAAATATAATGTAAAATACTGAATATTAATAAAACAGAAAGATAATAATTAACTGTCTATTAATTATTATACAAAGTAATATAAGTATAATACGTTAAGATCACGGCACGAGCTACACAGTAAATTCATTGAATGCGAAATTCGGCCGAGAGCGTAAGCTGGGGTGAATTTGAATTAGTAATCTGAAACGAGAACCTAACATTTAAATCGGTTCTTTTTGTTCAATACTTATTTAAACATTCTCAAAAACATATTTTTAAGTGTGTAAAAAAATCTAATATAAGACACTGAATACAAATCAAACACAAAGTTAATAATTAACTGTCTATTAAGTATTGTACAAAGTATGTTTCGTTAAGATCACAGCTCAAGCTTCACAGCAAAATTCATGTAATGCGAAATTCGGTCGAAAGGATAATCTAGTGTGAATTTGAATGTTATATTACAGTTACAGCTATATTACAATATACTGTAAACTGAAATTTGCACTAACGTAGTTTATATAACGTTTAAGATTACTGCTCTGCAAAACTGTCACGAACAGGTGTGGTTAAAAGACATAATTTAAATACAACCGAGAATTAAGCGACCTTAACTTAAAGTTACTATAGAAATCAAAGCGGACATCACCTAAATGTTAAAATACGCTTTCGATTCAGTAAACTTCATTTTCAATAATAACACAGCTATCAGAAGGAAAACTAAACTTCATTTTCAAAAATAACACAGCTATCAGAAGGAAAACCATACGCAAACAACTATGCACCCAATTGAGACTAATTATCAGGAAGAGGTGTAGTTAAAAGACATCATTTAAATACAAGCGAGAACTAAGCGACTATAATAGCGCTCCAAGCGATATCTTTAAGAACCAAAGTACTTCCTTACCGACACCTCGGTATTTTTATAATTTGAAAGTTGAAAATTTGTAGTTTTTGGGCATAATACTGTATAAATCAAAGCGAGTATTACCCTGGTGAAATAACCCGCTCTCAATGCATCGAAACACCGTCGTCTACACAGAGATGTTCATGTTTACATGAAATACAATATTTGTATCAAACACGGGTGTAGTTGAAAGAGATCAATTAAACACAAGCGAGAACTAAACGTGCAAAGTGATCTACGTTACCCAAACGGTGATATACGCTCACACGGCTGAACTACATTACCGACAAATCTATATTTTTTAACCTTTTTTATAGTTTAAAAGTAAAAAAATCTTAGTTTTATGATTTTCCCTAAATTGAACCATCTCAAAGAATGTCCATGCCAAATTTCAAGTCTCTAGCTTAAACGGTCGCTTCAGGACTTTAAGATCATCAGTGAGTCAGTCAGTTACACATAGGGCTGTATATATTATAGACTCGCCTACGGCTCGATGGGGGCTCCGCCCCCATGCCCCTTATAGGGTTGCCCCAAATTTGTTAATTACTCTTAGTCTCAAGTACCGAACAGGCTAGACCCCCCCCCTAGGGGTTGCCCTAAATTCGTAAATTAATAAAAAGTCGAGTTTAAAATACGTTAGTTCCACGGAAGAACTGCACAGTCAAGACAGTAAGTAACGAAACCGTCAAATACACAAAATTCACAATCAATAGTAAACAAAGCTTTTAAAAACTCATATGAATCGATTTTAATACCCCTTCGTAATTAGAATTCGTTTAAAAGTTTTGAGCTGTGAATTTATAATTATTTATGTAAATATTTTAGTTGTTATGCTGGTAAAAATATATACTTTAGATTAGACGATTGTTGTTGTGTTAGATGATAAGAAATTTCAATTAAAAGAGTTATAGTTGTTGTTATTGCTATCATTATATTTAATAGTAGTAGTTATGGTAACAAATATTTCTCTGTTCGGTAGCTAAATATAAAGTTTTAAATTTCTATAAATTGTATGTATCCTATCCTATAATATAATACGAGCTATGTCTGAAGGGATGTGTGTTCCACGATCTCGAAATGTAGCTGTTAGATTTTGCTTAAACTTTGCACTTAAGAGTGTTTTGGCCCAAAATTAAGTTGAGAAACAGCCTCAGTCCCAGGAAAAATCGAAGTTGGTCTAAATTTAAGTTTAAAAATCGTTATTTTTAATATTGGTCTTATAGGTTGCTATTTTGGTAACGAAATAACAACTAAAAGTAAACAAAAATAAAGGAACATAAATTTTAAGCAGTTTTTTAACAGCTGTTAGATGTGAAGAGTCTGGTGTAGATTTAATAGCTTGATTACCATGTATAACAAAAGTCAATTGGTACTAAATAGAGATACAATTATGGGAAAATTGACATAATCCCATGCCTCACCCAAATCAAATAAAAACTTGTAAATTTCAGGAGATAGAAGAAAAACGTTTAAATAGCGTATAACATTCAAATCAAAGAGCGAAAACAAGAATTAAATAACATGAAAACAAAATAATAGGAAAGAATAAAAACGGGGATGATCCGCAAAAAAAACCCCTACTATTACTAACTACTAATTATAAGAATATAAAATCGAGACCTGTGAAATAATAATTTATTCATCAAACCTGTTTGTTTTGTTCAATAGTCATTTAAAAATTCTCAAAAACATATTTTAAGTGTGTATTAAAATATAATGTAAAACACTGAATATAAATAAAACAGAAAGATAATAATTAACTGGCTATTGATTATTGTACAAAGTAATAGAAGTATATTACTTTAAGATCACGGGACAATTTCATTGAATGCGAAATTCGGCCTAAAGCGTAACCAGGGGTGAATTTGAATTAGTGTTCTAAAATAAAGTGAAAATGAAACGAGAACCTAACATTTAAATCTGTTCTTTTTGTTCAAAACTCATTTAAAAATTCTCAAAAACGTACTTTAAGTGTGTATTAAAATATAATGTAAAATACTGAATATTAATAAAACAGAAAGATAATAATTAACTGTCTATTAATTATTATACAAAGTAATATAAGTATAATACGTTAAGATCACGGCACGAGCTACACAGTAAATTCATTGAATGCGAAATTCGGCCGAGAGCGTAAGCTGGGGTGAATTTGAATTAGTAATCTGAAACGAGAACCTAACATTTAAATCGGTTCTTTTTGTTCAATACTTATTTAAACATTCTCAAAAACATATTTTTAAGTGTGTAAAAAAATCTAATATAAGACACTGAATACAAATCAAACACAAAGTTAATAATTAACTGTCTATTAAGTATTGTACAAAGTATGTTTCGTTAAGATCACAGCTCAAGCTTCACAGCAAAATTCATGTAATGCGAAATTCGGTCGAAAGGATAATCTAGTGTGAATTTGAATGTTATATTACAGTTACAGCTATATTACAATATACTGTAAACTGAAATTTGCACTAACGTAGTTTATATAACGTTTAAGATTACTGCTCTGCAAAACTGTCACGAACAGGTGTGGTTAAAAGACATAATTTAAATACAACCGAGAATTAAGCGACCTTAACTTAAAGTTACTATAGAAATCAAAGCGGACATCACCTAAATGTTAAAATACGCTTTCGATTCAGTAAACTTCATTTTCAATAATAACACAGCTATCAGAAGGAAAACTAAACTTCATTTTCAAAAATAACACAGCTATCAGAAGGAAAACCATACGCAAACAACTATGCACCCAATTGAGACTAATTATCAGGAAGAGGTGTAGTTAAAAGACATCATTTAAATACAAGCGAGAACTAAGCGACTATAATAGCGCTCCAAGCGATATCTTTAAGAACCAAAGTACTTCCTTACCGACACCTCGGTATTTTTATAATTTGAAAGTTGAAAATTTGTAGTTTTTGGGCATAATACTGTATAAATCAAAGCGAGTATTACCCTGGTGAAATAACCCGCTCTCAATGCATCGAAACACCGTCGTCTACACAGAGATGTTCATGTTTACATGAAATACAATATTTGTATCAAACACGGGTGTAGTTGAAAGAGATCAATTAAACACAAGCGAGAACTAAACGTGCAAAGTGATCTACGTTACCCAAACGGTGATATACGCTCACACGGCTGAACTACATTACCGACAAATCTATATTTTTTAACCTTTTTTATAGTTTAAAAGTAAAAAAATCTTAGTTTTATGATTTTCCCTAAATTGAACCATCTCAAAGAATGTCCATGCCAAATTTCAAGTCTCTAGCTTAAACGGTCGCTTCAGGACTTTAAGATCATCAGTGAGTCAGTCAGTTACACATAGGGCTGTATATATTATAGACTCGCCTACGGCTCGATGGGGGCTCCGCCCCCATGCCCCTTATAGGGTTGCCCCAAATTTGTTAATTACTCTTAGTCTCAAGTACCGAACAGGCTAGACCCCCCCCCTAGGGGTTGCCCTAAATTCGTAAATTAATAAAAAGTCGAGTTTAAAATACGTTAGTTCCACGGAAGAACTGCACAGTCAAGACAGTAAGTAACGAAACCGTCAAATACACAAAATTCACAATCAATAGTAAACAAAGCTTTTAAAAACTCATATGAATCGATTTTAATACCCCTTCGTAATTAGAATTCGTTTAAAAGTTTTGAGCTGTGAATTTATAATTATTTATGTAAATATTTTAGTTGTTATGCTGGTAAAAATATATACTTTAGATTAGACGATTGTTGTTGTGTTAGATGATAAGAAATTTCAATTAAAAGAGTTATAGTTGTTGTTATTGCTATCATTATATTTAATAGTAGTAGTTATGGTAACAAATATTTCTCTGTTCGGTAGCTAAATATAAAGTTTTAAATTTCTATAAATTGTATGTATCCTATCCTATAATATAATACGAGCTATGTCTGAAGGGATGTGTGTTCCACGATCTCGAAATGTAGCTGTTAGATTTTGCTTAAACTTTGCACTTAAGAGTGTTTTGGCCCAAAATTAAGTTGAGAAACAGCCTCAGTCCCAGGAAAAATCGAAGTTGGTCTAAATTTAAGTTTAAAAATCGTTATTTTTAATATTGGTCTTATAGGTTGCTATTTTGGTAACGAAATAACAACTAAAAGTAAACAAAAATAAAGGAACATAAATTTTAAGCAGTTTTTTAACAGCTGTTAGATGTGAAGAGTCTGGTGTAGATTTAATAGCTTGATTACCATGTATAACAAAAGTCAATTGGTACTAAATAGAGATACAATTATGGGAAAATTGACATAATCCCATGCCTCACCCAAATCAAATAAAAACTTGTAAATTTCAGGAGATAGAAGAAAAACGTTTAAATAGCGTATAACATTCAAATCAAAGAGCGAAAACAAGAATTAAATAACATGAAAACAAAATAATAGGAAAGAATAAAAACGGGGATGATCCGCAAAAAAAACCCCTACTATTACTAACTACTAATTATAAGAATATAAAATCGAGACCTGTGAAATAATAATTTATTCATCAAACCTGTTTGTTTTGTTCAATAGTCATTTAAAAATTCTCAAAAACATATTTTAAGTGTGTATTAAAATATAATGTAAAACACTGAATATAAATAAAACAGAAAGATAATAATTAACTGGCTATTGATTATTGTACAAAGTAATAGAAGTATATTACTTTAAGATCACGGGACAATTTCATTGAATGCGAAATTCGGCCTAAAGCGTAACCAGGGGTGAATTTGAATTAGTGTTCTAAAATAAAGTGAAAATGAAACGAGAACCTAACATTTAAATCTGTTCTTTTTGTTCAAAACTCATTTAAAAATTCTCAAAAACGTACTTTAAGTGTGTATTAAAATATAATGTAAAATACTGAATATTAATAAAACAGAAAGATAATAATTAACTGTCTATTAATTATTATACAAAGTAATATAAGTATAATACGTTAAGATCACGGCACGAGCTACACAGTAAATTCATTGAATGCGAAATTCGGCCGAGAGCGTAAGCTGGGGTGAATTTGAATTAGTAATCTGAAACGAGAACCTAACATTTAAATCGGTTCTTTTTGTTCAATACTTATTTAAACATTCTCAAAAACATATTTTTAAGTGTGTAAAAAAATCTAATATAAGACACTGAATACAAATCAAACACAAAGTTAATAATTAACTGTCTATTAAGTATTGTACAAAGTATGTTTCGTTAAGATCACAGCTCAAGCTTCACAGCAAAATTCATGTAATGCGAAATTCGGTCGAAAGGATAATCTAGTGTGAATTTGAATGTTATATTACAGTTACAGCTATATTACAATATACTGTAAACTGAAATTTGCACTAACGTAGTTTATATAACGTTTAAGATTACTGCTCTGCAAAACTGTCACGAACAGGTGTGGTTAAAAGACATAATTTAAATACAACCGAGAATTAAGCGACCTTAACTTAAAGTTACTATAGAAATCAAAGCGGACATCACCTAAATGTTAAAATACGCTTTCGATTCAGTAAACTTCATTTTCAATAATAACACAGCTATCAGAAGGAAAACTAAACTTCATTTTCAAAAATAACACAGCTATCAGAAGGAAAACCATACGCAAACAACTATGCACCCAATTGAGACTAATTATCAGGAAGAGGTGTAGTTAAAAGACATCATTTAAATACAAGCGAGAACTAAGCGACTATAATAGCGCTCCAAGCGATATCTTTAAGAACCAAAGTACTTCCTTACCGACACCTCGGTATTTTTATAATTTGAAAGTTGAAAATTTGTAGTTTTTGGGCATAATACTGTATAAATCAAAGCGAGTATTACCCTGGTGAAATAACCCGCTCTCAATGCATCGAAACACCGTCGTCTACACAGAGATGTTCATGTTTACATGAAATGCAATATTTGTATCAAACACGGGTGTAGTTGAAAGAGATCAATTAAACACAAGCGAGAACTAAACGTGCAAAGTGATCTACGTTACCCAAACGGTGATATACGCTCACACGGCTGAACTACATTACCGACAAATCTATATTTTTTAACCTTTTTTATAGTTTAAAAGTAAAAAAATCTTAGTTTTATGATTTTCCCTAAATTGAACCATCTCAAAGAATGTCCATGCCAAATTTCAAGTCTCTAGCTTAAACGGTCGCTTCAGGACTTTAAGATCATCAGTGAGTCAGTCAGTTACACATAGGGCTGTATATATTATAGACTCGCCTACGGCTCGATGGGGGCTCCGCCCCCATGCCCCCTTAGGAGTTGCCCCCTAGTTTGAATTAATAAAAAGTCAACTTTGAAATAGTTTAGTTCCACATAAGACCTGAACAGCCAAGACAGTAACAAAACTATCTAATACTCTAAATTCACAATCAATAGCAAAAAAAGCTTTAATAATCTCCTATTAGTAGGTTTTAATATCCCTCCTTAGTAAATAGTTTTAAAAAATTGAGCTGTGAAATAAATATTATTTATGTAAATATTCTAGATGTTATGCTTGATGGAGGGTCCAACCCAATAATTGGTCCCCAATTCCGTAAATTACTGTCAAAACCTCATACAAAGAACAGGCTAGTTGAGGGCTCAACTCCAACGTCAGTAACAGAAGCCGCCAATACACACTACTCACAATAAATAATAATAAGCTTTGAAATTTGTCCTCGGCTCATGGTTTAATCCCACTCCCTAGTTCCCCTTAGTTGGTTAAAAATATAATGGAGTTGTGAAATATTAATGAATATGTAAATAGTCATGCTCAAAAGTTGTTGTGTACAAATTTGGAGGTACGATTATGATTGCACATGATTGAGGTAATAGCTGTATTCTGAAAAGATAAAAGTGGATTAAAATTATAAGTTTATACAGAGGATCGTTGTATGTAATAGAAGAAAAAAGAGACAAAATCAAGATATTTGAAATTAAAAAAATATATGGTATAGTCTAAGATGCTTCAGTTCCGCCATGGGGTGGCCAAGAAACGCAGGAATCATATATGTACCATATAAAGAAACGATAACAATTTTATCATTCAAAATCAGCAATTATTAATTTAACAATTTTAAATGTTATATATATATATCAGTTCAGAAAATTAATAAAAATAGAGCCCTAGTAGTATGTAATAGATCACAGGGTATTAGGTACTATAATCATGAAGTCTTAAAGTCTTTATATAGTATTAAAATGAAGAAAGTTGCAACTTAAGAACCCTAAATCTGCGTACATTATGCATTTTCAACCAATGGTAGTAAAAAAACCAATATTGAAATAATAGCCAAAAAAGGATTATTGGTTAAATTAAAATATACTGAAAGAGTTACGATAATTGATAAGCATAGAATAGTTTTCAATTACAACAATAATAGGGTTAATCGAGACTTTAGGTGAGAGCACTGCATTGAGGAAGTTTGACGGACAAAGTGGCAGCGAGAAAAATTACTATTGAGTTTAATTCAATTGGTTATTATAATATTTCTCTGCATGATGGGTCATCAGATATGTAGATAGTCTTAAAAAAACGTAGGAAGTAGGTAAACGTTAGCAAAGGTAAGAATGGAAATTTCAATGGTTCTATAACTTAATATGTTCAATCGTTTCCTAAACTAAAATCTAAGCCTGATTGGACAGCAGCAAATAGGTAAAAGACTGGATGTCAAACTTGTTGGGACACGTTCAACTCTTCAAAGTAAAACTGCACCAGAACTATCAACTGAAGCGCTATATTCAATCATATAGAGAGACAGCATACAAATAGTAGAAAATTAAGTTATAATTACTGTATTAGGTTATTTTTTGAGCGAAAACCTACAAGAAAATTTCCAGCATGAGAAAACTTAAGTCTAGAAAATGTAATAAGACCTAAAATATTTTTAGCAATTAATATAGAAATCAAAGCGGACTTCACCTGAATGTAAAGATACGCTTTCGATTAAGAAAACTTCATTTTCAACAATAACACAGCAATCGAAGGGAAAACCATACGCAAACAAATATGCGCACATTTAAAGGTATAATTATCAGGAAGAGGTGTAGTTAAAAGACATCATTTAAATACAAGCGAGAACTAAGCGACTATAATAGCGCTCCAAGCGACATCTTCCTAACCAACACCTCGCCTTTATAGAATTTTTTTATGATTTGAAAGTTAAAAATTTGTAGTTTTTGGGCATTTTAATACTGTATAAATCTAAGCGAGTATTACCCTGGTGAAATAACCGGCTCTCAATGCATCGAAACACCGCCGTCTACATTAAACGTTTATGTGACGGACGTTTAACAATTACGGACGTTTGAATCAAACACGGGTGTAGTTGAAAGAAATCATTTAAACACGAGCGAGAACTAAACCTGCAAATTGATCTACGTTACCCAAACGGTGATATACGCTCACACGGCTGAACTACGTTACCGACATATCTATATTTTTTACCTTTTTTATAGTTTAAAAGTAAAAAAGTTGTAGTTTTATGATTTTTCCTAAATTGAAACATCTCAAAGAATGTCCATGCCAACTTTCAAGTCTCTATCTTAAACGGTCGCTTCAGGAATTTAAGATCATCAGTGAGTCAGTCAGTTACACATGCGGCTGTATATATTATAGACTCGCCTACGGCTCGATGGGGGCTCCGCCCCCATGCCCCCTTAGGAGTTGCCCCCTAGTTTGAATTAATAAAAAGTCAACATTGAAATAGTTTAGTTCCACATAAGACCTGAACAGCCAAGACAGTAACAAAACTATCTAATACTCTAAATTCACAATCAATAGCAAAAAAAGCTTTAATAATCTCCTATTAGTAGGTTTTAATATCCCTCCTTAGTAAATAGTTTTAAAAAATTGAGCTGTGAAATAAATATTATTTATGTAAATATTCTAGATGTTATGCTTGATGGAGGGTCCAACCCAATAATTGGTCCCCAATTCCGTAAATTACTGTCAAAACCTCATACAAAGAACAGGCTAGTTGAGGGCTCAACTCCAACGTCAGTAACAGAAGCCGCCAATACACACTACTCACAATAAATAATAATAAGCTTTGAAATTTGTCCTCGGCTCATGGTTTAATCCCACTCCCTAGTTCCCCTTAGTTGGTTAAAAATATAATGGAGTTGTGAAATATTAATGAATATGTAAATAGTCATGCTCAAAAGTTGTTGTGTACAAATTTGGAGGTACGATTATGATTGCACATGATTGAGGTAATAGCTGTATTCTGAAAAGATAAAAGTGGATTAAAATTATAAGTTTATACAGAGGATCGTTGTATGTAATAGAAGAAAAAAGAGACAAAATCAAGATATTTGAAATTAAAAAAATATATGGTATAGTCTAAGATGCTTCAGTTCCGCCATGGGGTGGCCAAGAAACGCAGGAATCATATATGTACCATATAAAGAAACGATAACAATTTTATCATTCAAAATCAGCAATTATTAATTTAACAATTTTAAATGTTATATATATATATCAGTTCAGAAAATTAATAAAAATAGAGCCCTAGTAGTATGTAATAGATCACAGGGTATTAGGTACTATAATCATGAAGTCTTAAAGTCTTTATATAGTATTAAAATGAAGAAAGTTGCAACTTAAGAACCCTAAATCTGCGTACATTATGCATTTTCAACCAATGGTAGTAAAAAAACCAATATTGAAATAATAGCCAAAAAAGGATTATTGGTTAAATTAAAATATACTGAAAGAGTTACGATAATTGATAAGCATAGAATAGTTTTCAATTACAACAATAATAGGGTTAATCGAGACTTTAGGTGAGAGCACTGCATTGAGGAAGTTTGACGGACAAAGTGGCAGCGAGAAAAATTACTATTGAGTTTAATTCAATTGGTTATTATAATATTTCTCTGCATGATGGGTCATCAGATATGTAGATAGTCTTAAAAAAACGTAGGAAGTAGGTAAACGTTAGCAAAGGTAAGAATGGAAATTTCAATGGTTCTATAACTTAATATGTTCAATCGTTTCCTAAACTAAAATCTAAGCCTGATTGGACAGCAGCAAATAGGTAAAAGACTGGATGTCAAACTTGTTGGGACACGTTCAACTCTTCAAAGTAAAACTGCACCAGAACTATCAACTGAAGCGCTATATTCAATCATATAGAGAGACAGCATACAAATAGTAGAAAATTAAGTTATAATTACTGTATTAGGTTATTTTTTGAGCGAAAACCTACAAGAAAATTTCCAGCATGAGAAAACTTAAGTCTAGAAAATGTAATAAGACCTAAAATATTTTTAGCAATTAATATAGAAATCAAAGCGGACTTCACCTGAATGTAAAGATACGCTTTCGATTAAGAAAACTTCATTTTCAACAATAACACAGCAATCGAAGGGAAAACCATACGCAAACAAATATGCGCACATTTAAAGGTATAATTATCAGGAAGAGGTGTAGTTAAAAGACATCATTTAAATACAAGCGAGAACTAAGCGACTATAATAGCGCTCCAAGCGACATCTTCCTAACCAACACCTCGCCTTTATAGAATTTTTTTATGATTTGAAAGTTAAAAATTTGTAGTTTTTGGGCATTTTAATACTGTATAAATCTAAGCGAGTATTACCCTGGTGAAATAACCGGCTCTCAATGCATCGAAACACCGCCGTCTACATTAAACGTTTATGTGACGGACGTTTAACAATTACGGACGTTTGAATCAAACACGGGTGTAGTTGAAAGAAATCATTTAAACACGAGCGAGAACTTAACCTGCAAATTGATCTACGTTACCCAAACGGTGATATACGCTCACACGGCTGAACTACGTTACCGACATATCTATATTTTTTACCTTTTTTATAGTTTAAAAGTAAAAAAGTTGTAGTTTTATGATTTTTCCTAAATTGAAACATCTCAAAGAATGTCCATGCCAACTTTCAAGTCTCTATCTTAAACGGTCGCTTCAGGAATTTAAGATCATCAGTGAGTCAGTCAGTTACACATGCGGCTGTATATATTATAGACTCGCCTACGGCTCGATGGGGGCTCCGCCCCCATGCCCCCTAGTTGGTTCCGCCGAAGCATTATTAGTTGATAAATAGAACCGATGGCCAGGAAAAAATGTGGTTAGTAGTTTAGAGGATAATTGAAATATACGTATTAGAATGCTAGAGCTCAAAGTTAACGATTTTATAAAACCTTAGTGTTAATTTGGGGGAGATACATAGCACTAATAAGAAAATATCCTTGGAGATTAAAAGTAAAAAAGCAATAATGTATATGTGAGATTTTTTTTCATTTTAAAAATGGTAAAAGAATTGTTGAGGGGCGGTACGTCATCACGCACCTAAGCACTTGGTGCAATGAAAAAAGTACAAAAAAATAGAATTATCATT
The DNA here is from genome assembly GCA_030545055.2 of Neoaliturus tenellus. Taxonomy (NCBI): domain Eukaryota; kingdom Metazoa; phylum Arthropoda; class Insecta; order Hemiptera; family Cicadellidae; genus Neoaliturus; species Neoaliturus tenellus. Next base: position 209,375,198 of record CM061531.1, read on the forward strand.
AAATTTTAATAAGATGTGTTTAAAGGTTCATTTTTGTAAGATAAATTATTTGTTCACTTGAAAAGAACTCACCCATTAAAATGTTCAAATATGCTACAATTTTAAACCTGAAGGGTAATGAAACGGTTAAAACTAAACTTATGTGTTAAAAAGTTGTGGGATCACGCATCTTGATTACTTTTCGCTAAAAAAAGAAAATATAACAAAATGTTAAAAACTTGTAAATCAATAATGAAGTAAAAAGTATTAAACTGGTTAGTACCAGCGAAGTACTGGACTGCCAAGGCAGTTACGGAACCGGCTAGCTATTTAACTTTACTCACAGTCAATACTGATAAAAAGCTTATGGCTATTTTTGCCTCTCTCCCTAGTCTCCCTTAATTCATTAAAAATTTACCACACTTAAGCAAACAAATAACAAAACATCCTAAAACATTTCCAAATCGATGCAAAAGTTCACATTAACTTAAGTGCCTTGCTTGGATAAAAATACAACTATAGGTGCACGGTTGAAGTAATAAATAAATTAGTCGGCCTAAAAAATCCACCAATAAAAAAAATTAAAAAACTTACTTTATGTAAAGAATGTTGGTATTGACCATGGTTTTGTCAAATCATGACTTACGAAAACTATAACAATAATTAATTGTTTATTCTTAGGCGTCCTTAGACAGTAAATCTAGGTTCTTGTATAAAGAAAAAAATACAAAATGTACAGCAAAATCTCATTTAAAATAAATGAAACCTTCAATGCGAATTTTAAATATAAGTTATAGTGAGATAAAATGTAGTTGTGAAATAATAATGGACTATGTAAATATTCTCGGTGGACACGGTCTCGGTGGACACGGTCTGCCAAAAGATTATGGAGGATGAGGGCAACTGGGATTGTTTGTCACAGTTCGTCCGGGGCATCCTCCTGGAAAAGAAAACCGATCTGGACCGCGAAGTGGCCCAGATCCCTTGATCGAGCGGCTGGATAAGGAGCGAGCCCCATGGGCGTAAGCCAAATTTAGGCCTAGCCTGACGTAATGTGACAAACAATTCCAGGTTAGATTCCTAAAGAGTAGAGGAGGTTTTTTAGTGGGTAAACCCGTTTTTAGGGGAGCCCCACACTACAGGCTGGCCACCTGTGTGCGTAATGCATTTTTCCGCCTCTCCCTCAAAAAAAAAAAAAAAAAAAAAAAAAAAATGTAAATATTCTAGATAGCCTGCTTAAAAATTGATGTGTTAAAATTTTGGGCACATGATGGAGGTAGTTGGTGTGTTCAAAATGAATAAAATAAAATAAAATTATAAGTTTTAATTTAGGTAGGCTGTATGTAATCACAGACAAAAAAAACATGAATGGTGTTTTTGGCTTCTGGGGACCTCAAAATGAAAAAATAAAGTGGTCCCGGGCTTAGGTCTTACCATGGCTACTACGGTAATAGCGTATTCCCTATAGGGAAATTCGCTAAAAGCTTTAATAATCTCCTATTAGTAGGTTTTAATACAACTCCTTAGTAAATAGTTTTAAAAAATTGAGCTGTGAAATAAATATTATTTAAGTAAATATTCTAGGTGTTAAGCTTGATGGAGGGTCCAACCCAATAATTGGTTGCCCCAATTCTGTATTCCGTAAATTACTGTCAAAACCTCATACAATGAACAGGCTAGTTGAGGGCTCAACTCCAACAACAGTAACAGAAGCCGCCAATACACACTACTCACAATAAATAATAAGCTTTGAAATTTCCCCACGGCTCATGGTTTAATCTCACTCCCTAGTTCCCCTTAATTCGTTAAAAAACATAATGGAGTTGTGAAATATTAATGAACTATGTAAATAGTCATGCTCAAAAATTGTTGTGTAAAAATTTGGAGATACGATTATGATTGCACATGATTGAGGTAATAGCTGTATTCTAAAAAGATTAAAGTGGAATAAAATTATAAATTTATATAGAGGATCGTTGTATGTAATAGAAGAAAAAAGGGACAAAATCAAGATATTTGAAATAAAAAAATATATGGTATAGGCTAAGATTCTTCAGTTCCGCCACGGGGTGGCCAAGAAACTCAGGAATCATATATGTACCATATAGAGAAACGATAACAATTTTATCATTCAAAATCAGCAATTATTAATTTAACAATTAATTTTAAATGTTATATATATTAGTTCAGAAAATTAATAAAAATAGAGCCCTAGTAGTATGTAATAGATCACAGGGTATTAGGTACTATAATCATGAAGTCTTGATATAGTCTTAAAATGAAGAAAGTTGCAACTTAAGAACCATAAAATCGGCGTACATTATGCATTTTCAACCAATGGTAGTAAAAAAAACCAATTGTGAGATAATAGCCTAAAAAGGATTATTGGTTAAATTAAAATATACTGAAAAAGTTACAATAATTGATAGGCATAGAATAGTTTTCAATTACAACAATAAGAGGGTTAATCTAGACTTAAGGTGAGAGCACTGCATTGAGGAAGTTTGACGGACAAAGTGGCAGCGAGAAAAATTACTATTGAGTTTAATTCAATTGGTTATTATAATATTTCTCAGCCTGATGGGTCATCAGATATGTAGATGGTCTTAAAAAAAACGTCGGAAGTAGGTAAACGTTAGCGAAGGTAAGAATGGAAAGTTCAATCGTTCTAAAACTTAATATGTTCAATCGTTTCCTAAACTAAAATCTAAGCCTGATTGGACAGCAGCAAATAGGTCAAACACTGGATGTCAAACGTTGGGACACGTTCAACTCTTCAAAGTAAAACTGCACCAGAACTATCAACTGAAGCGCTATATTCAATCTAGGCATTCATATAGAGAGACAGCATATTAATAGTAGAAAATTAAGTTATAATTACTGTATAAGGTAATTTTTTGTGCGAAAACCTACAAGAAATTTTCCAGCATGAGAAAACTAAAGTCTAGAAAACGTAATAAGACCTAAAATATTTTTAGCAATCAATATAGAAATCAAAGCGGACATCACCTGAATGTATAGATACGCTTTCGATTCAGTAAACTTCGTTTTCAATAATAACACAGCAATCAGAGGGAAAACCATACGCAAACAACTATGCGTCCAATTGAGAATAAATGAAGGGAAGAGGTGTAGTTAAAAGATATCATTTAAATACAAGCGAGAACTAAGCGACTATAGTAGCGCTCCAAGCGACATCTTTCAGAACCAACGTACTTCCCTACCGACACCTCGTCTATAGAAATTTTTATAATTTGAAAGTTGAAAATTTGTAGTTTTTGAACATTTATACTGTTTTAATCAAAGCGAGTAAATACCCTGGTGAAAGAACCCGCTCCCAATGCATCCAAACACCGTCGTCTACACGAGACGTTCATGTTGTTTATGTAAGATACAACTTTGGAGTCAAACACGGGTGTAGTTGAAAGACATCATCTAAACACGAGCGAGAACTAAACCCGAAGAGTGATCTACGATACCATTACGGTGATATAGGCTGATACGGCTGAACTACGTTACCGACAAATCTATATTTTTTACCTTTTTTATAGTTTAAAATTAAATAAAGTTGTAGTTTTATGATTTTCCCTAAATTGAAACATCTCAAAGAATGTCCATGCCAAATTTCAAGTCTCTATCTTAAACGGTCGCTTCAGGAATTTAAGATCATCAGTGAGTCAGTCAGTTACACATGGGGCTGTTATATTATAGACTCGCCTACGGCTCGATGGGGGCTCCGCCCCCATGCCCCCTAGCTGGTTCCGCCGAAGCATTATTAGTTGATAAATAGACCGATGGCCAGGAAAAAATGTGGTTAGTAGTTTAGAGGATAATTGAAATATACGTATTAGAATGCTAGAGCTCAAAGTTAACGATTTATAAAACCTTAGTGTTAATTTGGGGGAGATACATAGCACTAATAAGAAAATATCCTTGGAGATTAAAAGTAAAAAAGCAATAATGTATATGTGAGATTTTTTTTCATTTTAAAAATGGTAAAAGAATTGTTGTGGGGCGGTACGTCATCACGCACCTAAGCACTTGGTGCAATGAAAAAAGTACAAAAAAATAGATTATCATTAAATTTTATAAGATGTGTTTAAAGGTTCATTTTTGTAAGATAAATTATTTGTTCACTTGAAAAGAACTCACCCATTAAAATGTTCAAATATGCTACAATTTTAAACCTGAAGGGTAATGAAACGGTTAAAACTAAACTTATGTGTTAAAAAGTTGTGGGATCACGCATCTTGATTACTTTTCGCTAAAAAAGAAAATATAACAAATGTTAAAAACTTGTAAATCAATAATGAAGTAAAAAGTATTAAACTGGTTAGTACCAGCGAAGTACTGGACTGCCAAGGCAGTTTACGGAACCGGCTAGCTATTTAACTTTACTCACAGTCAATACTGATAAAAAGCTTATGGCTATTTTTGCCTCTCTCCCTAGTCTCCCTTAATTCATTAAAAATTTACCACACTTAAGCAAACAAATAACAAAACATCCTAAAACATTTCCAAATCGATGCAAAAGTTCACATTAACTTAAGTGCCTTGCTTGGATAAAAATACAACTATAGGTGCACGGTTGAAGTAATAAATAAATTAGTCGGCCTAAAAAATCCACCAATAAAAAAATTAAAAAACTTACTTTATGTAAAGAATGTTGGTATTGACCATGGTTTTGTCAAATCATGACTTACGAAAACTATAACAATAAATAATTGTTTATTCTTAGGCGTCTTAGACAGTAAATCCTAGGTTCTTGTATAAAGAAAAAAATACAAAATGTACAGCAAATCTCATTTAAAATAAATGAAACCTTCAATGCGAATTTTAAATATAAGTTATAGTGAGATAAAATGTAGTTGTGAAATAATAATGGACTATGTAAATATTCTCGGTGGACACGGTCTCGGTGGACACGGTCTGCCAAAAGATTATGGAGGATGAGGGCAACTGGGATTGTTTGTCACAGTTCGTCCGGGGCATCCTCCTGGAAAAGAAAACCGATCTGGACCGCGAAGTGGCCCAGATCCCTTGATCGAGCGGCTGGATAAGGAGCGAGCCCCATGGGCGTAAGCCAAATTTAGGCTAGCCTGACGTAATGTGACAAACAATTCCAGGTTAGATTCCTAAAGAGTAGAGGAGGTTTTTTAGTGGGTAAACCCGTTTTTAGGGGAGCCCCACACTACAGGCTGGCCACCTGTGTGCGTAATGCATTTTTCCGCCTCTCCCTCAAAAAAAAAAAAAAAAAAAAAAAAATGTAAATATTCTAGATAGCCTGCTTAAAAATTGATGTGTTAAAATTTTGGGCACATGATGGAGGTAGTTGGTGTGTTCAAAATGAATAAAATAAAATAAAATTATAAGTTTTAATTTAGGTAGGCTGTATGTAATCACAGACAAAAAAAACATGAATGGTGTTTTTTGGCTTCTGGGGACCTCAAAATGAAAAAATAAATTGGTCCCGGGCTTAGGTCTTACCATGGCTACTACGGTAATAGCGTATTCCCTATAGGGAAATTCGCTAAAAGCTTTAATAATCTCCTATTAGTAGGTTTTAATACAACTCCTTAGTAAATAGTTTTAAAAATTGAGCTGTGAAATAAATATTATTTAAGTAAATATTCTAGGTGTTAAGCTTGATGGAGGGTCCAACCCAATAATTGGTTGCCCCAATTCTGTATTCCGTAAATTACTGTCAAAACCTCATACAATGAACAGGCTAGTTGAGGGCTCAACTCAACAACAGTAACAGAAGCCGCCAATACACACTACTCACAATAAATAATAAGCTTGAAATTTCCCCACGGCTCATGGTTTAATCTCACTCCCTAGTTCCCCTTAATTCGTTAAAAAACATAATGGAGTTGTGAAATATTAATGAACTATGTAAATAGTCATGCTCAAAAATTGTTGTGTAAAAATTTGGAGATACGATTATGATTGCACATGATTGAGGTAATAGCTGTATTCTAAAAAGATTAAAGTGAATAAAATTATAAATTTATATAGAGGATCGTTGTATGTAATAGAAGAAAAAAGGGACAAAATCAAGATATTTGAAATAAAAAAATATATGGTATAGGCTAAGATTCTTCAGTTCCGCCACGGGGTGGCCAAGAAACTCAGGAATCATATATGTATCATATAGAGAAACGATAACAATTTTATCATTCAAAATCAGCAATTATTAATTTAACAATAATTTTAAATGTTATATATATTAGTTCAGAAAATTAATAAAATAGAGCCTAGTAGTATGTAATAGATCACAGGGTATTAGGGTACTATAATCATGAAGTCTTGATATAGTCTTAAAATGAAGAAAGTTGCAACTTAAGAACCATAAAATCGGCGTACATTATGCATTTTCAACCAATGGTAGTAAAAAAAACCAATTGTGAGATAATAGCCTAAAAAGGATTATTGGTTAAATTAAAATATACTGAAAAAGTTACAATAATTGATAAGCATAGAATAGTTTTCAATTACAACAATAAGAGGGTTAATCTAGACTTAAGGTGAGAGCACTGCATTGAGGAAGTTTGACGGGACAAAGTGGCAGCGAGAAAAATTACTATTGAGTTTAATTCAATTGGTTATTATAATATTTCTCAGCCTGATGGGTCATCAGATATGTAGATGGTCTTAAAAAAAAACGTCGGAAGTAGGTAAACGTTAGCGAAGGTAAGAATGGAAAGTTCAATCGTTCTAAAACTTAATATGTTCAATCGTTTCCTAAACTAAAATCTAAGCCTGATTGGACAGCAGCAAATAGGTCAAACACTGGGATGTCAAACGTTGGGACACGTTCAACTCTTCAAAGTAAAACTGCACCAGAACTATCAACTGAAGCGCTATATTCAATCTAGGCATTCATATAGAGAGACAGCATATTAATAGTAGAAAATTAAGTTATAATTACTGTATAAGGTAATTTTTTGTGCGAAAACCTACAAGAAATTTTCCAGGCATGAGAAAACTAAAGTCTAGAAAATGTAATAAGACCTAAAATTATTTTTAGCAATCAATATAGAAATCAAAGCGGACATCACCTGAATGTATAGATACGCTTTCGATTCAGTAAACTTCGTTTTCAATAATTAACACAGCAACAGAGGGAAAACCATACGCAAACAACTATGCGTCCAATTGAGAATAAATGAAGGGAAGAGGTGTAGTTAAAAGATAATCATTTAAATACAAGCGAGAACTAAGCGACTATAATAGCGCTCCAAGCGACATCTTTCAGAACCAACGTACTTCTCTACCGACACCTCGTCTATAGAAATTTTTATAATTTGAAAGTTGAAAATTTGTAGTTTTTGAACATTTATACTGTTTTAATCAAAGCGAGTAAATACCTGGTGAAAGAACCCGCTCCAATGCATCCAAACACCGTCGTCTACACGAGACGTTCATGTTGTTTATGTAAGATACAACTTGGAGTCAAACACGGGTGTAGTTGAAAAACATCATCTAAACACGAGCGAGAACTAAACCCGAAGAGTGATCTACGATACCACGCGGTGATATAGGCTGATACGGCTGAACTACGTTACCGACAAATCTATATTTTTACCTTTTTTATAGTTAAAAATAAATAAAGTTGTAGTTTTATGATTTTCCCTAATTGAAACATCTCAAAGAATGTCCATGCAAATTTCAAGTCTCTATCTTAAACGGTCGCTTCAGGAATTTAAGATCATCAGTGAGTCAGTCAGTTACACATGGGGCTGTATATATTATAGAAGACTCGCCTACGGCTCGATGGGGGCTCCGCCCCATGCCCCCTTATAGGGTTGCCCCAATTAGTTAATTGCTCTTAGTCTCAAGTACCGAACAGGCTAGACCCCCCCCCGCTAGGGGTTGCCCTAAATTCGTAAATTAATAAAAAGTCGAGTTTAAAATACGTTACTTCCACGGAAGAACTGCACAGTCAAGACTGTAACAATACCGTCAAATACACAAAAATTCACAATTAATAGTAAACAAAGCTTTTAAAAAACTCATATGAATCGGTTTTAAACCCCCTTCGTAATTAGAATTCGTTTAAAAGTTTGAGCTGTGAATTTATAATTATTTATGTAAATATTTTAGGTGTTATGCTGGTAAAAATATATACTTTAGATTAGACGATTGTTGTTGTGTTAGTTGAAAAGAAATTTCAATTAAAAGAGTTATAGTTGTTGTTGTTGCTATCATTGATTCTATAGGATTATATATCAATATAATATCAATATCAATACATATCAATGATTCTATGATTATATACGAATATTAAATAATGTGCATGCCCAAAAAAAAACATAATTTATGATCAAGACAATATTGCATTTGTAGAAAACATGTTACGTTTAATGTAAAATTGTATTGTAAAATTGACCATGTAAACTTAATTTAGATTGTCTCTCAAATAGCTACCTATTAAGCTAGAGGGATAAATAAGCACTGCTGTGTAAAACAAATGCGCATGCGAAAAAATAAAGAATTTGAATTTGAATTATATTTAATAGTAGTAGTTATGGTAACAAATATTTCTCTGATCGGTAGCTAAATATAAAATTTTAAATTTCTATAAATTTTGTGTATCATGTCCTATAATGTAATACGAGCTATGTCTGAAGGGATGTGTGTTCCACGATCTCGAAATGTAGCTGTTAGATTTTGCTTAAACTTTGCGCTTAAGAGTGTTTTGGCCCAAAATTAAGTTTAGAAACAGCCTCAGTCACAGGAAAAAATCGAAGTTGGTCTAAATTTAAGTTTAAAAATCGTTATTTTTAACATTGGTCTTATAGGTTGCTATTTTGGTAACGAAATAACAACTAAAAGTAAACAAAAATAAAGGAACATAAATTTTAAGCAGTTTTTTAACAGCTGTTAGCAGTGAAGAGTCTGGTGTAGATTTAATAGCTTGATTACATTGACACTATAACAAAAGTCAATTAAAACCAACTAGCAGGCTCGGTTAACCTGGTACTAAATAGAGATACAATTATGGAAAAATTGACATAATCCCATGCCTCACCCAACTCAATAAAAACTTTAAATTTCAGGAGATAGAAGAAAAACGTTTAAATCACTGAAATAGCGTATAACATTCAAATCAATGAGCGAAACAAGAATTAAAGAACATGAAAACAAAATAATAGGAAAGAATAAACCTGGGTTGATCCGCAAAAAACCCTACTACTACAAACTACCAATTTTATAAGAATATAAAATCGAGACTTGTAAAATAATAATTTATTCATAAAAACCTGTTTGTTTTGATCAAAGGTCATTAAAAAAATTCTCAAAACATATTTTAAGTGTGTATTAAAATATAATGTAAAACACTGAATATAATTACAACAGAAAGATAATAATTAACTGTCTATTAATTATTGTACAAAGTAATAGAAGTATATTACGTTAAGATCACGGCACGAACTACACAGTAAATTCATTGAATGCGAAATTCGACCGAAAGTGTAACCTGGGGTGAATCTGAATTAGTAATCTAAAATAAGGGAAAAATAAAACGAGAACCTAACATTTAAATCTGTTCTTTTTGGTCAATACTCATTTAAACATTCTCAAAACATATTTTAAGTGAGTATTAAAATATAATGTAAAATACTGAATATAAATAAAACAGAAAGATAACAATTAACTGTCAATTAATGATTGTACAAAGTAATAGAAGTATATTACGTTATGATCACGGAACGAGCTACTCAATAAATTCATTGAATGCGAATTCGGCCGAAAGTGTAACCTGGGGTGAATCTGAATTAGTAATCTAAAATAGGGGAAAAATAAACGAGAACCTAACATTAAATCTGTTCTTTTTGTTCAATACTCATTTAAACATTCTAAAAAACATATTTTAAGTGTGTATTAAAATATAACGTAAAATACTGAATATAAATAAAACAGAAAGATAATAATTAACTGTCTATTAATTATTGTACAAAGTAATAGAAGTAAATTACGTAAAGATCACGGCTCGAACTACACCGTAAATTCATTGAGTGCGAAATTCGGCCGAAAGCGTAACCTGGGGTGAATTTGAATTGGTAATCTAAATGAGGTGACAATGAAACGAGAACCTAACATTTAAATCGGTTCTTTTTTGTTCAATACTTATTTGAACATTCTCAAAAAACATATATTTAAGTGTGTAAAAAAATCTAATATAGGACACTGAATACAAATCAAACATAAAGATAATAATTAACTGTCTATTAAGTATTGTACAAATTAATCAAAAATGTTTCGTTAAGATCACAGCTCAAGCTTCACAGCAAAATTCATGTAGTGCGAAATTCGGCCGAAAGGATACTCTAGTGTGTATTTGAATAAATAATCGAAAATAAATTGAATACAAGACGAGAACCTAACATAAATACCTATATGTTTTGATCATCAGTTGTTAAAAATTCTCAAAAACATAATCGTTCATAAAAAGACCTTCATATCTGTAAGAAGTACAATGCTAGTATCAAACACGGGTGTAGTTGAAAGAGATCATACAAATTAATCAAAAAATGTTTTGTTAAGATCACAGCTAAGCTTTACAGCAAAATTCATGTAGTGCGAAATTCGGCCGAAAGGATACTCTAGTGTGTATTTGAATAAATGATCTAAAATAAATTGAATACAAGACGAGAACCTAACTTAAATATCTGTTTGTTATGATCTTTAGTTGTTAAAAATTCTCAAAAACATAATCATTCATAAAAAGACGTTCATATCTGTAAGACATACAATGCTAGTATCAAACACGGGTGTAGTTGAAAGAGATCATTTAAACACGAGCGAGAACTAAACCTGCAAAGTGATCTACGATACCACGCGGTGATATACGCCGATACGGCTGAACTACTTTACCGACAAATCTATATTTTTTAGATTTTTTATAGTTTAAAAGTAAAATAGTTGTAGTTTTATAATTTTTCCCTAAATTCAAACATCTCAAAGAATGTCCATGCCAAATTTCAAGTGTCTAGCTTCAACGATGGCTTCAGGACTTTCCTATCATCAGTGAGTGAGTGAGTCAGTTACACATGGGCTGTATATATTATAGACTCGCCGACGGCTCGATGGGGGCTCCGCCCCCATGCCCCCTCAGGGGTTGCCCAGAAATTCGTTAATTGTTGTTTAAGTCACATATAATGAACAGAATACATGTAAATATAAGAGTTTGTAAATGAGCAAAATAGCAAAATAAATGAGTTTGTCATTTATTTATAACATAAATTAACTCCCACGTCTGCAGAAATAACCTAAATTTGAACTTATGCAACTAACTCAATCTAAGGAATGAAAATATATTCGCCTACGGCTCGTTTTCAGAGACTCTTTCCCGAAATCCCCACCCTAATTTCCCCGAATTCTATAAAGGTTAATGGAGTTGTGAATAAATTTATTATGTAAGTATTGTATAAGTATTTACTTAAAATTATAAAATACATATAAATAAATATATAAAAAAATTAAATGGATTAACTGCATAAAAAATGTGCAATAGATCATCGAAAACAGTGAAAAATTCCATTAAAACAAAATAATTGGAAATCTTAACAAAGTGGATAAAACTTGCCAAAAACCCCTTTTATTTACAAAAAATACTATTCAGTTACTATCCTTCAATTAGTTGTGTTGAAATTCCAGGGAATAAAATAACGATCCAGTAATATTGAACATTCAATAATAAAAACATAATGTAATATTGGCATTCATTACAATTAATTCCTTCATTTCAGTTTTTAATGGTGTAAAACTTTTAAATTTACCTAATTTCCTAAAAAATTACTGTCAAGGCAAATAAAAAAACTTCAAGCTTCTAAATACAATAATACAGTAGTTACTAACAAAAGTATGTTAAATAATGGTTAAAATATTAAAATTACCATACACATCAAAGGACATATGTTTTAGCCGTAGGACCAGGTCAGTAAATAACAATCAAAGTAAAACAATCAGTTGCTTGATATAGCGATTCGTTCCGACTCACAGTCAAAAGAAGAATACGTAATATTGAAAATCATCATAATAATTTTTAAGTTTGATAATTTAATTGATATTGGTACTGTGCAAGATATGTATGTCTATGTGCAAAGTGAAGGTTCTGAGTAAAATACGTCTACATGGGGTAAAATTCCCCGCAAAAATAAATAAACATTTAATTATGTTTAATTGTGTGGACTGGGGGGCAAAAATTCATAGAACCAAACTTGTAGTAACTTGAAAGATGTTCGCAAGGATTGCTTTAGATGTTATAATTTGGCCGCTAGAGTAGAAAAAAATAATGTCATATTTATTTTGGGTAAAAATGTTTGGTCGCTAAATTTTGAAATCAGATAGTTTTCTAGGGCAGGAAATAAAAAAGCTTTTTTATTTTAAATGAAAATACTGTACTGTCACCCTTTTAAATTAAACATTAACTTAGTACGCACTAAAAGATAAATCAATTTTGTAATCTGCTATTATAGTTAAAATTTTAGTTGAATTGTAAAATTTAAATTAGCATGCTATCAGGTAAAGTCAATGATGTACTTCCTGATGAGTCCTAAATGAGTTCGTTAGAAATTAAGTGCCATCCCAAACAAAGAACCAATTTTTGGGAGGACTATCATGCAAATATGATACTGTCTAGCCGGGTGTCCCATACCAACCTTGCACCTCTTTTAAAATTGTACAAAAAAAAACAAATTGTGCCGTTGTAGGTAAACATATTTTGCTCTGTTGATTGTCACTGATTTCAATACAGAGGGGACCAGACGTAATTTTGAAGCAACTTTAAAATTTAATATTTTAAACCCTAATCATACTGATTTAGAATAATAAATAGCATGACATTTTTTTAACTGGGGAAAATTTAACATATATTATGTCTGAACATTGTCTAAGAACCTCATTTAAAATAATATACCATCATAAAACATCAATTATCACGTGATTAGTTTTACTAAACATTTAAATACATGTTCATTAATCTCCGTTATGTTGTAAATTTAATAAAAAAACATTTTGGATCAAACTGACAATTTTTTTTGGAAACGTATTTAAAAGAGTCTAAGACATTTTTGTGCCGAGACATTTTTTCTTAACCTAAAATGCTCAGAGAAGAATGAGGAAAATCTAAATTTCAACCTCAAATATTCAATAAACTGCTAAAATTACGCGTACAAGATCAAATTGTAAAGTTTTCTTAAAAACAGTGTAAAATTAAAAAAAAAATTATTTAAAGTGAGGGTTTGTATTTGACATCAGTGACTTCCGGTCTGGAGAGGTAATTTCAGATACACCCTGTACATTGAAATTACTCTCGGTGGATAGACCGCTTTACCTATAAAGGCACAATTGGTTATTGTTATAAAATTTCTTAAAAAGGGTGTTTCGGTAATCCGCGACTCCCAGTATGTTGGCAATTTTCTCAATAATATAGGTCGGTAAGTTTAGTTCTCGCTTGGGAATCACTCTGTAGTAAGTGATATATAGGAGATCTACTTTACCGACGTTTGACGAATTTCTGATACCCCGATGAGTCAGTTACACATTCGGGAGTATATAATTTAGACTCGCCTACGGCTCGATGGGGGCTCCGCCCCCATGCCCCCTTAATAGTTGCCCCCCTAGTTTGAATTAATAAAAAGTCAAGTTTGAAATAGTTCCAAAATAACTGGACAAACAAGACAGTAACAAAACCGTCTTATACAAACAATTCACAATCAATAGTAAAAAAGTTTTAATAATCTAATATGAATCGGGTTAAATACACCTTCTTAGTAAATATTAAAAAAAAAATTGAGCTCTGAAATGATAATTATTTATGTAAATATTCTAGGTGTTACCGCTGCATGGAGGTTCCACCCCAATAATTGGTTGCCCCAGTTCCGTAAATTTCTGTCAAAACCTCATACAATGAACAGGCTAGTTGAGGGCTCAACTCCCATAACAGTAACAGAAGCCGCCAATACACTCTACTCCAATTGATAATAATAAGCTTTGAAAATTGCCCACGGCTCATGGTTTAATCCCACTCCCTAGTTCCCCTTAATTCGTTAAAAAATATAATGGAGTTATGAACTATTGATGAACTATGTATAGTCATGCTCAAAAACTTTTGTGTTAAGATTTTAGAGATACGATTATGATTGCTCATGATTGAGGTAATATGTGTATTCAGAAAAATTAAAAGTGAAATAAAATTATAAGTTTATATAGAGGATTGTATGTAATAGCAAAAAAAATATAAAAAAAAATAAATAAAAAAAATAGACACAACAAAGATATTTGAAATTTTAAAAAATATAGTATAGGCTAAGATGCTTCAGTTCCGCCACGGGGAGGCCAAGAAACTCAGGAATCATGTATGAACCATATATAAAAACGATAAAAATTTTATCTTTCAAAATCAGCAATTATTAAATTAACAATTTTAAATACTATATAATTTGGTTCAGAAAATTAATAAAAATAGAGCCCTAGTAGTATGTAAACGATCACAGGGTAATATGTACTATAATCATAAAGTCTTTATAAAGTCTTAAAATGTAGAAAGTTGCAACTTAAGAACCATAAAATCAGGGTACAGTATGCATTTTCAACCAATAGTAGTGAATAAAAAAAATTATGAAATAACAGCCAAAAAAGGATTATTAGTTAAATTAAAATATACTAAAAGAGTTATAATAATTGAAAAACATTGAATAGTTTTAAATTACAACAATAATAGAGGTAATCAAGACTTTAGGTGATAGCACTACATTAGGGAAGTTTGAAGGACAAGTGACAGCGGAAAAAATACTATTGAGTTTAATTCTATTGGTTATTATAATATTTCTCAGCCTGATGGGTAATCAGATATGTAGATGGTTAAAAAACGTCTGAATTAGGTAAACGTTAGCGAAGGTAATATACCAGCCAAGAGAATGAAAGTTCAATCGTTCAATAACTTTATATGTTCTATTTAATCGTTTCTTAAACTAAAATCTAAGCCTGATTGGACAGCAGCAAATAGGTCAAAGACGGGATGTCAAACGAGTGGGACACATTCAACTCTTCAAATTAAAACTGCACCAGACAATATGCAGTACTAAAATAATATGTTGGAAGTATTCAAACATGCTTCGTATAGCTCACCCCTCCCCCTAGGGGTAGCCTTAAATTCGTAAATTTAAAAAAAAGTCGAGTTTAAAATATGTTAGTTCTACGGAAGAACTGCACAGTCAAGACAGTAACAAAACCGTCAAATACAAGAAAATCACAATCAATAGTAAACAAAGCTTTAAAAAACTCATATGAATCGGTTTTTTAATACCCCTTCGTAATTAGAATTATTTTAAAAGTTTTGAGCTGTGAAATTATAATTATTTATGTAAATATTTAAGGTATTATGCTGGTAAAAATATATACTTTAGATTAGACAATTTTTGCTGTGTTAGATGAAAAGAAATTTCAATTAAAAGAGTTATAGTTGTTGTTGTATCTATCATTATATTTAATTGTAGTAGTTATGGTAACAAATATTTCTCTGTTCGGTAGCTAAATATAAAGTTTTAAATTTATATAAATTTTATATATAAATAGAGATAAAATTTAAGAAAGATAATAATTAACTGTCTATTAAGTATTGTACAAAGTAATCGAAGTATGTTACGTTAAGATCACGGATCAAGCTTCACAGCAAATTTATGTAATGCGAAATTCGGCCGAAAGAAAAACCCAGTGTGAATTTGAATTAGTAATCTAAAATAAATGGAAAACGAAACGAGAACCTAACATTTAAATCACTGTTCGATTTGTTCAGTAGTTATTAAAAATCTCAAGAACATATTTTTAATGTGTGTAAAACTATATTAAGGAACATGCTTTCAATGCAGCAAAATATGATTCCTATTGAAATGAAAGTCAGATGGACTACAATTTGATTACAGTGAGGAACACTAATGAAATCATCATCAAGATCGCAGGTGTAGTTAAAAAACATAAATTAAATACAAGCGAGAACTAAGCGACTATAATAGCGCTCCAAGCGACATCTTTAAGAACTAACGATAGGTGAAGAAATTTCACCATTAAATGAACTTCCAAATTAGCGCGCATGAAGCATTAGCTGCACACTGGGCGTTAACTACTGCAAGAATCAAAGCGGGGATCACTCAGATGAAAAAACCCACTCATTTCGGTGATACACCATTGTAAACATTAAAAATGATCTAAAAGGTAATGTGTTACAAACACGGGTGTAGTTTACAGAGATCATTTAAACACGAGCGAGAACTAAACCTGCAAAGTGATCTACGATACCACGCGGTGATATACGCTGATACGGCTGAACTACTTTACCGACAAATCTATATTTTTTACCTTTTTTATAGTTTAAAAGTAAAAAAGTTGTGGTTTTATGATTTTCTCTAAATTGAAACATCTCAAAGAATGTCCATGCCAAATTTCAAGTCTCTAGCTTAAACGGTCGCTTCAGGACTTTACTATCATCAGTGAGTGAGTGAGTCAGTTACACATGGGGCTGTATATATTATAGACTCGCCTACGGCTCGATGGGGGCTCCGCCCCCATGCCCCCTAGTTGGTTCCGCCGAAGCATTATTAGTTGATAAATAGAACCGATGGCCAGGAAAAAATGTGGTTAGTAGTTTAGAGGATAATTGAAATATACGTATTAGAATGCTAGAGCTCAAAGTTAACGATTTTATAAAACCTTAGTGTTAATTTGGGGGAGATACATAGCACTAATAAGAAAATATCCTTGGAGATTAAAAGTAAAAAAGCAATAATGTATATGTGAGATTTTTTTTCATTTTAAAAATGGTAAAAGAATTGTTGAGGGGCGGTACGTCATCACGCACCTAAGCACTTGGTGCAATGAAAAAAGTACAAAAAATAGAATTATCATTAAATTTTAATAAGATGTGTTTAAAGGTTCATTTTTGTAAGATAAATTATTTGTTCACTTGAAAAGAACTCACCCATTAAAATGTTCAAATATGCTACAATTTTAAACCTGAAGGGTAATGAAACGGTTAAAACTAAACTTATGTGTTAAAAAGTTGTGGGATCACGCATCTTGATTACTTTTCGCTAAAAAAAGAAAATATAACAAAATGTTAAAAACTTGTAAATCAATAATGAAGTAAAAAGTATTAAACTGGTTAGTACCAGCGAAGTACTGGACTGCCAAGGCAGTTACGGAACCGGCTAGCTATTTAACTTTACTCACAGTCAATACTGATAAAAAGCTTATGGCTATTTTTGCCTCTCTCCCTAGTCTCCCTTAATTCATTAAAAATTTACCACACTTAAGCAAACAAATAACAAAACATCCTAAAACATTTCCAAATCGATGCAAAAGTTCACATTAACTTAAGTGCCTTGCTTGGATAAAAATACAACTATAGGTGCACGGTTGAAGTAATAAATAAATTAGTCGGCCTAAAAAATCCACCAATAAAAAAATTAAAAAACTTACTTTATGTAAAGAATGTTGGTATTGACCATGGTTTTGTCAAATCATGACTTACAAAAACTATAACAATAATTAATTGTTTATTCTTAGGCGTCCTTAGACAGTAAATCTAGGTTCTTGTATAAAGAAAAAAATACAAAATGTACAGCAAAATCTCATTTAAAATAAATGAAACCTTCAATGCGAATTTTAAATATAAGTTATAGTGAGATAAAATGTAGTTGTGAAATAATAATGGACTATGTAAATATTCTCGGTGGACACGGTCTCGGTGGACACGGTCTGCCAAAAGATTATGGAGGATGAGAGCAACTGGGATTGTTTGTCACAGTTCGTCCGGGGCATCCTCCTGGAAAAGAAAACCGATCTGGACCGCGAAGTGGCCCAGATCCCTTGATCGAGCGGCTGGATAAGGAGCGAGCCCCATGGGCGTAAGCCAAATTTAGGCCTAGCCTGACGTAATGTGACAAACAATTCCAGGTTAGATTCCTAAAGAGTAGAGGAGGTTTTTTAGTGGGTAAACCCGTTTTTAGGGGAGCCCCACACTACAGGCTGGCCACCTGTGTGCGTAATGCATTTTTCCGCCTCTCCCTCAAAAAAAAAAAAAAAAAAAAAAAAAAAAAATGTAAATATTCTAGATAGCCTGCTTAAAAATTGATGTGTTAAAATTTTGGGCACATGATGGAGGTAGTTGGTGTGTTCAAAATGAATAAAATAAAATAAAATTATAAGTTTTAATTTAGGTAGGCTGTATGTAATCACAGACAAAAAAAACATGAATGGTGTTTTTGGCTTCTGGGGACCTCAAAATGAAAAAATAAAGTGGTCCCGGGCTTAGGTCTTACCATGGCTACTACGGTAATAGCGTATTCCCTATAGGGAAATTCGCTAAAAGCTTTAATAATCTCCTATTAGTAGGTTTTAATACAACTCCTTAGTAAATAGTTTTAAAAATTGAGCTGTGAAATAAATATTATTTAAGTAAATATTCTAGGTGTTAAGCTTGATGGAGGGTCCAACCCAATAATTGGTTGCCCCAATTCTGTATTCCGTAAATTACTGTCAAAACCTCATACAATGAACAGGCTAGTTGAGGGCTCAACTCCAACAACAGTAACAGAAGCCGCCAATACACACTACTCACAATAAATAATAAGCTTTGAAATTTCCCCACGGCTCATGGTTTAATCTCACTCCCTAGTTCCCCTTAATTCGTTAAAAAACATAATGGAGTTGTGAAATATTAATGAACTATGTAAATAGTCATGCTCAAAAATTGTTGTGTAAAAATTTGGAGATACGATTATGATTGCACATGATTGAGGTAATAGCTGTATTCTAAAAAGATTAAAGTGGAATAAAATTATAAATTTATATAGAGGATCGTTGTATGTAATAGAAGAAAAAAGGGACAAAATCAAGATATTTGAAATAAAAAAATATATGGTATAGGCTAAGATTCTTCAGTTCCGCCACGGGGTGGCCAAGAAACTCAGGAATCATATATGTACCATATAGAGAAACGATAACAATTTTATCATTCAAAATCAGCAATTATTAATTTAACAATTAATTTTAAATGTTATATATATTAGTTCAGAAAATTAATAAAAATAGAGCCCTAGTAGTATGTAATAGATCACAGGGTATTAGGTACTATAATCATGAAGTCTTGATATAGTCTTAAAATGAAGAAAGTTGCAACTTAAGAACCATAAAATCGGCGTACATTATGCATTTTCAACCAATGGTAGTAAAAAAAACCAATTGTGAGATAATAGCCTAAAAAGGATTATTGGTTAAATTAAAATATACTGAAAAAGTTACAATAATTGATAAGCATAGAATAGTTTTCAATTACAACAATAAGAGGGTTAATCTAGACTTAAGGTGAGAGCACTGCATTGAGGAAGTTTGACGGACAAAGTGGCAGCGAGAAAAATTACTATTGAGTTTAATTCAATTGGTTATTATAATATTTCTCAGCCTGATGGGTCATCAGATATGTAGATGGTCTTAAAAAAAAACGTCGGAAGTAGGTAAACGTTAGCGAAGGTAAGAATGGAAAGTTCAATCGTTCTAAAACTTAATATGTTCAATCGTTTCCTAAACTAAAATCTAAGCCTGATTGGACAGCAGCAAATAGGTCAAACACTGGATGTCAAACGTTGGGACACGTTCAACTCTTCAAAGTAAAACTGCACCAGAACTATCAACTGAAGCGCTATATTCAATCTAGGCATTCATATAGAGAGACAGCATATTAATAGTAGAAAATTAAGTTATAATTACTGTATAAGGTAATTTTTTGTGCGAAAACCTACAAGAAATTTTCCAGCATGAGAAAACTAAAGTCTAGAAAATGTAATAAGACCTAAAATATTTTTAGCAATCAATATAGAAATCAAAGCGGACATCACCTGAATGTATAGATACGCTTTCGATTCAGTAAACTTCGTTTTCAATAATAACACAGCAATCAGAGGGAAAACCATACGCAAACAACTATGCGTCCAATTGAGAATAAATGAAGGAAGAGGTGTAGTTAAAAGATATCATTTAAATACAAGCGAGAACTAAGCGACTATAATAGCGCTCCAAGCGACATCTTTCAGAACCAACGTACTTCCCTACCGACACCTCGTCTATAGAAATTTTTATAATTTGAAAGTTGAAAATTTGTAGTTTTTGAACATTTATACTGTTTTAATCAAAGCGAGTAAATACCCTGGTGAAAGAACCCGCTCCCAATGCATCCAAACACCGTCGTCTACACGAGACGTTCATGTTGTTTATGTAAGATACAACTTTGGAGTCAAACACGGGTGTAGTTGAAAGACATCATCTAAACACGAGCGAGAACTAAACCCGAAGAGTGATCTACGATACCACGCGGTGATATAGGCTGATACGGCTGAACTACGTTACCGACAAATCTATATTTTTTACCTTTTTTATAGTTTAAAATGAAATAAAGTTGTAGTTTTATGATTTTCCCTAAATTGAAACATCTCAAAGAATGTCCATGCCAAATTTCAAGTCTCTATCTTAAACGGTCGCTTCAGAATTTAAGATCATCAGTGAGTCAGTCAGTTACACATGGGGTTGTATATATTATAGACTCGCCTACGGCTCGATGGGGGCTCCGCCCCCATGCCCCCTAGTTGGTTCCGCCGAAGCATTATTAGTTGATAAATAGAACCGATGGCCAGGAAAAAATGTGGTTAGTAGTTTAGAGGATAATTGAAATATACGTATTAGAATGCTAGAGCTCAAAGTTAACGATTTTATAAAACCTTAGTGTTAATTTGGGGGAGATACATAGCACTAATAAGAAAATATCCTTGGAGATTAAAAGCAATAATGTATATGTGAGATTTTTTTTCATTTTAAAAATGGTAAAAGAATTGTTGAGGGGCGGTACGTCATCACGCACCTAAGCACTTGGTGCAATGAAAAAAGTACAAAAAAATAGAATTATCATTAAATTTTAATAAGATGTGTTTAAAGGTTCATTTTTGTAAGATAAATTATTTGTTCACTTGAAAAGAACTCACCCATTAAAATGTTCAAATATGCTACAATTTTAAACCTGAAGGCTAATGAAACGGTTAAAACTAAACTTATGTGTTAAAAAGTTGTGGGATCACGCATCTTGATTACTTTTCGCTAAAAAAAGAAAATATAACAAAATGTTAAAAACTTGTAAATCAATAATGAAGTAAAAAGTATTAAACTGGTTAGTACCAGCGAAGTACTGGACTGCCAAGGCAGTTACGGAACCGGCTAGCTATTTAACTTTACTCACAGTCAATACTGATAAAAAGCTTATGGCTATTTTTGCCTCTCTCCCTAGTCTCCCTTAATTCATTAAAAATTTACCACACTTAAGCAAACAAATAACAAAACATCCTAAAACATTTCCAAATCGATGCAAAAGTTCACATTAACTTAAGTGCCTTGCTTGGATAAAAATACAACTATAGGTGCACGGTTGAAGTAATAAATAAATTAGTCGGCCTAAAAAATCCACCAATAAAAAAATTAAAAAACTTACTTTATGTAAAGAATGTTGGTATTGACCATGGTTTTGTCAAATCATGACTTACGAAAACTATAACAATAATTAATTGTTTATTCTTAGGCGTCCTTAGACAGTAAATCTAGGTTCTTGTATAAAGAAAAAAATACAAAATGTACAGCAAAATCTCATTTAAAATAAATGAAACCTTCAATGCGAATTTTAAATATAAGTTATAGTGAGATAAAATGTAGTTGTGAAATAATAATGGACTATGTAAATATTCTCGGTGGACACGGTCTCGGTGGACACGGTCTGCCAAAAGATTATGGAGGATGAGGGCAACTGGGATTGTTTGTCACAGTTCGTCCGGGGCATCCTCCTGGAAAAGAAAACCGATCTGGACCGCGAAGTGGCCCAGATCCCTTGATCGAGCGGCTGGATAAGGAGCGAGCCCCATGGGCGTAAGCCAAATTTAGGCCTAGCCTGACGTAATGTGACAAACAATTCCAGGTTAGATTCCTAAAGAGTAGAGGAGGTTTTTTAGTGGGTAAACCCGTTTTTAGGGGAGCCCCACACTACAGGCTGGCCACCTGTGTGCGTAATGCATTTTTCCGCCTCTCCCTCAAAAAAAAAAAAAAAAA
Source organism: Neoaliturus tenellus (assembly GCA_030545055.2). Classification (NCBI taxonomy): domain Eukaryota; kingdom Metazoa; phylum Arthropoda; class Insecta; order Hemiptera; family Cicadellidae; genus Neoaliturus; species Neoaliturus tenellus. Next base: position 209,397,323 of record CM061531.1, read on the forward strand.
AAAAAAAAAAAAAAAAAATGTAAATATTCTAGATAGCCTGCTTAAAAATTGATGTGTTAAAATTTTGGGCACATGATGGAGGTAGTTGGTGTGTTCAAAATGAATAAAATAAAATAAAATTATAAGTTTTAATTTAGGTAGGCTGTATGTAATCACAGACAAAAAAAACATGAATGGTGTTTTTGGCTTCTGGGGACCTCAAAATGAAAAAATAAAGTGGTCCCGGGCTTAGGTCTTACCATGGCTACTACGGTAATAGCGTATTCCCTATAGGGAAATTCGCTAAAAGCTTTAATAATCTCCTATTAGTAGGTTTTAATACAACTCCTTAGTAAATAGTTTTAAAAATTGAGCTGTGAAATAAATATTATTTAAGTAAATATTCTAGGTGTTAAGCTTGATGGAGGGTCCAACCCAATAATTGGTTGCCCCAATTCTGTATTCCGTAAATTACTGTCAAAACCTCATACAATGAACAGGCTAGTTGAGGGCTCAACTCCAACAACAGTAACAGAAGCCGCCAATACACACTACTCACAATAAATAATAAGCTTTGAAATTTCCCCACGGCTCATGGTTTAATCTCACTCCCTAGTTCCCCTTAATTCGTTAAAAAACATAATGGAGTTGTGAAATATTAATGAACTATGTAAATAGTCATGCTCAAAAATTGTTGTGTAAAAATTTGGAGATACGATTATGATTGCACATGATTGAGGTAATAGCTGTATTCTAAAAAGATTAAAGTGGAATAAAATTATAAATTTATATAGAGGATCGTTGTATGTAATAGAAGAAAAAAGGGACAAAATCAAGATATTTGAAATAAAAAAATATATGGTATAGGCTAAGATTCTTCAGTTCCGCCACGGGGTGGCCAAGAAACTCAGGAATCATATATGTACCATATAGAGAAACGATAACAATTTTATCATTCAAAATCAGCAATTATTAATTTAACAATTAATTTTAAATGTTATATATATTAGTTCAGAAAATTAATAAAAATAGAGCCCTAGTAGTATGTAATAGATCACAGGGTATTAGGTACTATAATCATGAAGTCTTGATATAGTCTTAAAATGAAGAAAGTTGCAACTTAAGAACCATAAAATCGGCGTACATTATGCATTTTCAACCAATGGTAGTAAAAAAAACCAATTGTGAGATAATAGCCTAAAAAGGATTATTGGTTAAATTAAAATATACTGAAAAAGTTACAATAATTGATAAGCATAGAATAGTTTTCAATTACAACAATAAGAAGGTTAATCTAGACTTAAGGTGAGAGCACTGCATTGAGGAAGTTTGACGGACAAAGTGGCAGCGAGAAAAATTACTATTGAGTTTAATTCAATTGGTTATTATAATATTTCTCAGCCTGATGGGTCATCAGATATGTAGATGGTCTTAAAAAAAACGTCGGAAGTAGGTAAACGTTAGCGAAGGTAAGAATGGAAAGTTCAATCGTTCTAAAACTTAATATGTTCAATCGTTTCCTAAACTAAAATCTAAGCCTGATTGGACAGCAGCAAATAGGTCAAACACTGGATGTCAAACGTTGGGACACGTTCAACTCTTCAAAGTAAAACTGCACCAGAACTATCAACTGAAGCGCTATATTCAATCTAGGCATTCATATAGAGAGACAGCATATTAATAGTAGAAAATTAAGTTATAATTACTGTATAAGGTAATTTTTTGTGCGAAAACCTACAAGAAATTTTCCAGCATGAGAAAACTAAAGTCTAGAAAATGTAATAAGACCTAAAATATTTTTAGCAATCAATATAGAAATCAAAGCGGACATCACCTGAATGTATAGATACGCTTTCGATTCAGTAAACTTCGTTTTCAATAATAACACAGCAATCAGAGGGAAAACCATACGCAAACAACTATGCGTCCAATTGAGAATAAATGAAGGGAAGAGGTGTAGTTAAAAGATATCATTTAAATACAAGCGAGAACTAAGCGACTATAATAGCGCTCCAAGCGACATCTTTCAGAACCAACGTACTTCCCTACCGACACCTCGTCTATAGAAATTTTTATAATTTGAAAGTTGAAAATTTGTAGTTTTTGAACATTTATACTGTTTTAATCAAAGCGAGTAAATACCCTGGTGAAAGAACCCGCTCCCAATGCATCCAAACACCGTCGTCTACACGAGACGTTCATGTTGTTTATGTAAGATACAACTTTGGAGTCAAACACGGGTGTAGTTGAAAGACATCATCTAAACACGAGCGAGAACTAAACCCGAAGAGTGATCTACGATACCACGCGGTGATATAGGCTGATACGGCTGAACTACGTTACCGACAAATCTATATTTTTTACCTTTTTTATAGTTTAAAATGAAATAAAGTTGTAGTTTTATGATTTTCCCTAAATTGAAACATCTCAAAGAATGTCCATGCCAAATTTCAAGTCTCTATCTTAAACGGTCGCTTCAGGAATTTAAGATCATCAGTGAGTCAGTCAGTTACACATGGGGTTGTATATATTATAGACTCGCCTACGGCTCGATGGGGGCTCCGCCCCCATGCCCCCTAGTTGGTTCCGCCGAAGCATTATTAGTTGATAAATAGAACCGATGGCCAGGAAAAAATGTGGTTAGTAGTTTAGAGGATAATTGAAATATACGTATTAGAATGCTAGAGCTCAAAGTTAACGATTTTATAAAACCTTAGTGTTAATTTGGGGGAGATACATAGCACTAATAAGAAAATATCCTTGGAGATTAAAAGTAAAAAAGCAATAATGTATATGTGAGATTTTTTTTCATTTTAAAAATGGTAAAAGAATTGTTGAGGGGCGGTACGTCATCACGCACCTAAGCACTTGGTGCAATGAAAAAAGTACAAAAAAATAGAATTATCATTAAATTTTAATAAGATGTGTTTAAAGGTTCATTTTTGTAAGATAAATTATTTGTTCACTTGAAAAGAACTCACCCATTAAAATGTTCAAATATGCTACAATTTTAAACCTGAAGGGTAATGAAACGGTTAAAACTAAACTTATGTGTTAAAAAGTTGTGGGATCACGCATCTTGATTACTTTTCGCTAAAAAAAGAAAATATAACAAAATGTTAAAAACTTGTAAATCAATAATGAAGTAAAAAGTATTAAACTGGTTAGTACCAGCGAAGTACTGGACTGCCAAGGCAGTTACGGAACCGGCTAGCTATTTAACTTTACTCACAGTCAATACTGATAAAAAGCTTATGGCTATTTTTGCCTCTCTCCCTAGTCTCCCTTAATTCATTAAAAATTTACCACACTTAAGCAAACAAATAACAAAACATCCTAAAACATTTCCAAATCGATGCAAAAGTTCACATTAACTTAAGTGCCTTGCTTGGATAAAAATACAACTATAGGTGCACGGTTGAAGTAATAAATAAATTAGTCGGCCTAAAAAATCCACCAATAAAAAAATTAAAAAACTTACTTTATGTAAAGAATGTTGGTATTGACCATGGTTTTGTCAAATCATGACTTACGAAAACTATAACAATAATTAATTGTTTATTCTTAGGCGTCCTTAGACAGTAAATCTAGGTTCTTGTATAAAGAAAAAAATACAAAATGTACAGCAAAATCTCATTTAAAATAAATGAAACCTTCAATGCGAATTTTAAATATAAGTTATAGTGAGATAAAATGTAGTTGTGAAATAATAATGGACTATGTAAATATTCTCGGTGGACACGGTCTCGGTGGACACGGTCTGCCAAAAGATTATGGAGGATGAGGGCAACTGGGATTGTTTGTCACAGTTCGTCCGGGGCATCCTCCTGGAAAAGAAAACCGATCTGGACCGCGAAGTGGCCCAGATCCCTTGATCGAGCGGCTGGATAAGGAGCGAGCCCCATGGGCGTAAGCCAAATTTAGGCCTAGCCTGACGTAATGTGACAAACAATTCCAGGTTAGATTCCTAAAGAGTAGAGGAGGTTTTTTAGTGGGTAAACCCGTTTTTAGGGGAGCCCCACACTACAGGCTGGCCACCTGTGTGCGTAATGCATTTTTCCGCCTCTCCCTCAAAAAAAAAAAAAAATGTAAATATTCTAGATAGCCTGCTTAAAAATTGATGTGTTAAAATTTTGGGCACATGATGGAGGTAGTTGGTGTGTTCAAAATGAATATGAATAAAATAAAATAAAATTATAAGTTTTAATTTAGGTAGGCTGTATGTAATCACAGACAAAAAAAACATGAATGGTGTTTTTGGCTTCTGGGGACCTCAAAATGAAAAAATAAAGTGGTCCCGGGCTTAGGTCTTACCATGGCTACTACGGTAATAGCGTATTCCCTATAGGGAAATTCGCTAAAAGCTTTAATAATCTCCTATTAGTAGGTTTTAATACAACTCCTTAGTAAATAGTTTTAAAAATTGAGCTGTGAAATAAATATTATTTAAGTAAATATTCTAGGTGTTAAGCTTGATGGAGGGTCCAACCCAATAATTGGTTGCCCCAATTCTGTATTCCGTAAATTACTGTCAAAACCTCATACAATGAACAGGCTAGTTGAGGGCTCAACTCCAACAACAGTAACAGAAGCCGCCAATACACACTACTCACAATAAATAATAAGCTTTGAAATTTCCCCACGGCTCATGGTTTAATCTCACTCCCTAGTTCCCCTTAATTCGTTAAAAAACATAATGGAGTTGTGAAATATTAATGAACTATGTAAATAGTCATGCTCAAAAATTGTTGTGTAAAAATTTGGAGATACGATTATGATTGCACATGATTGAGGTAATAGCTGTATTCTAAAAAGATTAAAGTGGAATAAAATTATAAATTTATATAGAGGATCGTTGTATGTAATAGAAGAAAAAAGGGACAAAATCAAGATATTTGAAATAAAAAAATATATGGTATAGGCTAAGATTCTTCAGTTCCGCCACGGGGTGGCCAAGAAACTCAGGAATCATATATGTACCATATAGAGAAACGATAACAATTTTATCATTCAAAATCAGCAATTATTAATTTAACAATTAATTTTAAATGTTATATATATTAGTTCAGAAAATTAATAAAAATAGAGCCCTAGTAGTATGTAATAGATCACAGGGTATTAGGTACTATAATCATGAAGTCTTGATATAGTCTTAAAATGAAGAAAGTTGCAACTTAAGAACCATAAAATCGGCGTACATTATGCATTTTCAACCAATGGTAGTAAAAAAAACCAATTGTGAGATAATAGCCTAAAAAGGATTATTGGTTAAATTAAAATATACTGAAAAAGTTACAATAATTGATAAGCATAGAATAGTTTTCAATTACAACAATAAGAGGGTTAATCTAGACTTAAGGTGAGAGCACTGCATTGAGGAAGTTTGACGGACAAAGTGGCAGCGAGAAAAATTACTATTGAGTTTAATTCAATTGGTTATTATAATATTTCTCAGCCTGATGGGTCATCAGATATGTAGATGGTCTTAAAAAAACGTCGGAAGTAGGTAAACGTTAGCGAAGGTAAGAATGGAAAGTTCAATCGTTCTAAAACTTAATATGTTCAATCGTTTCCTAAACTAAAATCTAAGCCTGATTGGACAGCAGCAAATAGGTCAAACACTGGATGTCAAACGTTGGGACACGTTCAACTCTTCAAAGTAAAACTGCACCAGAACTATCAACTGAAGCGCTATATTCAATCTAGGCATTCATATAGAGAGACAGCATATTAATAGTAGAAAATTAAGTTATAATTACTGTATAAGGTAATTTTTTGTGCGAAAACCTACAAGAAATTTTCCAGCATGAGAAAACTAAAGTCTAGAAAATGTAATAAGACCTAAAATATTTTTAGCAATCAATATAGAAATCAAAGCGGACATCACCTGAATGTATAGATACGCTTTCGATTCAGTAAACTTCGTTTTCAATAATAACACAGCAATCAGAGGGAAAACCATACGCAAACAACTATGCGTCCAATTGAGAATAAATGAAGGGAAGAGGTGTAGTTAAAAGATATCATTTAAATACAAGCGAGAACTAAGCGACTATAATAGCGCTCCAAGCGACATCTTTCAGAACCAACGTACTTCCCTACCGACACCTCGTCTATAGAAATTTTTATAATTTGAAAGTTGAAAATTTGTAGTTTTTGAACATTTATACTGTTTTAATCAAAGCGAGTAAATACCTGGTGAAAGAACCCGCTCCCAATGCATCCAAACACCGTCGTCTACACGAGACGTTCATGTTGTTTATGTAAGATACAACTTTGGAGTCAAACACGGGTGTAGTTGAAAGACATCATCTAAACACGAGCGAGAACTAAACCCGAAGAGTGATCTACGATACCACGCGGTGATATAGGCTGATACGGCTGAACTACGTTACCGACAAATCTATATTTTTTACCTTTTTTATAGTTTAAAATTAAATAAAGTTGTAGTTTTATGATTTTCCCTAAATTGAAACATCTCAAAGAATGTCCATGCCAAATTTCAAGTCTCTATCTTAAACGGTCGCTTCAGGAATTTAAGATCATCAGTGAGTCAGTCAGTTACACATGGGGTTGTATATATTATAGACTCGCCTACGGCTCGATGGGGGCTCCGCCCCCATGCCCCCTTAGGGGTTGCCCTAAATTTGTAGAATAATTTAAAGTCAAGTATTGAACAGGCTAGTTTCACCAACTAACTGGACAGCGAAGACAGTAACAAAACGGGCTAATACTACTCACAATCAATAATAATAATAATAACAATAATATCCTTTGAAAATATTTCACGGGGCTCAGCCCCCATGCCCCCTAGTTGATTTTACTAATTTCGTTAATAATTCACAAAGTCTCAAATAATGAACTGTCTAGTTCCACCAAAGTACTGAACAGGCTAGATCCATCGAAGTTTTGAAAAGCTAAGTTTTAAATTACGTGTAACTCTACTACAAAAATGTGTGATACTAACTCCTCCACGTTACCAACCACTTGGTCTAGAACGTCAACGATTTTAGATGCGGCACAGAAAAATTGCAATGGGGCAAAATTAATCCAAATTAAGTATCTTTAAATTAAATTTTCATAGATAAAAAAAAATGTAATGTGCCCACTATAGCAAAACAATAATGCTAAAAAATAGAAAATAATTGATTATGTGAAAATAACTATTAAAATAATAAAATAATCAAGCTATAATAATGCATAAACTAAAGAAATTGAAAGTAACACTTAAACCAAATCTAGCATCGCCGACCACGATATTAAAAGAATCGGAAAATAAAAACTAATAAAAATCGAAGTTTTGAAAAGCTAAGTTATTAATTTACTTGTAACTCTACTAAAATGTGTAATGCTAACTATTCCACGTTACCAACTACTTAGTCTGAAACGTCAACGAGTTAACATGAGTCACATTAAAATTGAAATGGGTCAAAATTATTCCAAATTAAGTATTTTTAAATGAGATTTCCGTACATTTTAAAAATAATGTAATATGCCCATTACAGTAAAACAATAATGCTAAAAAATAGAAAATAACCAATAATAATTGTAAAAATTACTATTAAAATAATAAAAAATCAAGCTATGCTAGTTAATAAACTTAAGAAATTAAAAATACAATTTGAACTAAATATAGTATTGCCAACCACGATATTAAAAGAATCGGCTGATACAAACTAATTAAAAATAAAAAATTGAAAATTTCAGGATATAGAAGAAAAACGTTTAAATTACTGAAATAGCAAATAACATTCAAATCAATAAGCGAAAACAAGAATTAAATAACATGAAAACAAAATCATAGGAAATAATAAAAACGGGGTATATCCACAAAAAAAACCCTACTATTACAAACTACTAATTATAAGAATATAAAATCTAGACCTGTGAAATAATAATTTATTCATAAAAACCTGTTAGTTTTGTTCAATAGCCGTTTACAAATTCTTAAAAAAACATATTTTAAGTGTGTATTAAAATAAAATATAAAACAATGAATATAAATAATGCAGAAAGATAATAATTAACTGTATATTAAGTATCGTACTAAGTAATAGAAGTATATAACGTTAAGATCAAGGCACGAGCTACACAGAAAATTCATTGAATGAGAAATTCGGCTGAGAGGTTCACATGGGGTGAATTTGAATAAGTAATCTAAAATAAATTGAAATGAAACGAGAACCTAACATTTAACAGAAAGATAATAATTAACTGTCTATTAAGTATTGTACAAAGTAATCGAAGTATATTACGTTAAGATCACGGCTCAAGTTTCACAGAAAATCCATTCAATGCGAAATTCGGTCTGAAGAATAATCCCGTGTGAATTTGAATAAGTAATCGAAAATAAATTGAAACAAAACGAGAACCTAACATTTAAATCTGTTGGTTGTGCATAACAGTTATTTAAAAATTCCCTAAGACATATTTATGATGTGGGTAAAAATATAAAAGAACGAGCTTTCAATGCGGCACAATCTCATTGCTATTTTGATGTCAAATGGATAACGGTTTGTAAAATATGTGGGATACTAACGTTGCCAACAGCAAGAAAGCAGGTGTAGTTAAAAGACATGATTTAAATACAAGCGAGAACTAAGCGACTATTCACCCGCCATGGGAATTTAATCCATAATGGGAAAAGAAAAGTCGCCTTTGGTAAACATTCAAGATAGCGCACATACTGCATTAGCTACAAACTAGGCATTATCACTGTATATATCATAAAACGTATATAACCCTGAATCCCTGGTGAAATGACCCTCTCTCAATGCAGCAAACACCGTAGTTCATATGAATTTAGAGTCTATCCATCAAAGGATACAATGCTCATATCAAACACGGATGTAGTTAAAAGAGATCATTTAAACAAGAGCGAGAACTAAACCTGAAGAGTGATCTACGATACCACGCGGTGATATACGCTGATACGGCTGAACTACGTTACCGACAAATCTATATTTTTTACCTTTTTTATAGTTTAAAAGTAAAAAAGATGTAGTTTTATGATTTTCCCTAAATTGAAACATCTCAAAGAATGTCCATGCCAAATTTCAAGTCTCTAGCTTCAACGGTCGCTTCAGGGATTTAAGATCATCAGTGAGTCAGTCAGTTACACATGGGGCTGTATATATTATAGACTCGCCTACGGCTCGATGGGGGCTCCGCCCCCATGCCCCCTAGTTGGTTCCGCCGAAGCATTATTAGTTGATAAATAGAACCGATGGCCAGGAAAAAATGTGGTTAGTAGTTTAGAGGATAATTGAAATATACGTATTAGAATGCTAGAGCTCAAAGTTAACGATTTTATAAAACCTTAGTGTTAATTTGGGGGAGATACATAGCACTAATAAGAAAATATCCTTGGAGATTAAAAGTAAAAAAGCAATAATGTATATGTGAGATTTTTTTTCATTTTAAAAATGGTAAAAGAATTGTTGAGGGGCGGTACGTCATCACGCACCTAAGCACTTGGTGCAATGAAAAAAGTACAAAAAAATAGAATTATCATTAAATTTTAATAAGATGTGTTTAAAGGTTCATTTTTGTAAGATAAATTATTTGTTCACTTGAAAAGAACTCACCCATTAAAATGTTCAAATATGCTACAATTTTAAACCTGAAGGGTAATGAAACGGTTAAAACTAAACTTATGTGTTAAAAAGTTGTGGGATCACGCATCTTGATTACTTTTCGCTAAAAAAAGAAAATATAACAAAATGTTAAAAACTTGTAAATCAATAATGAAGTAAAAAGTATTAAACTGGTTAGTACCAGCGAAGTACTGGACTGCCAAGGCAGTTACGGAACCGGCTAGCTATTTAACTTTACTCACAGTCAATACTGATAAAAAGCTTATGGCTATTTTTGCCTCTCTCCCTAGTCTCCCTTAATTCATTAAAAATTTACCACACTTAAGCAAACAAATAACAAAACATCCTAAAACATTTCCAAATCGATGCAAAAGTTCACATTAACTTAAGTGCCTTGCTTGGATAAAAATACAACTATAGGTGCACGGTTGAAGTAATAAATAAATTAGTCGGCCTAAAAAATCCACCAATAAAAAAATTAAAAAACTTACTTTATGTAAAGAATGTTGGTATTGACCATGGTTTTGTCAAATCATGACTTACGAAAACTATAACAATAATTAATTGTTTATTCTTAGGCGTCCTTAGACAGTAAATCTAGGTTCTTGTATAAAGAAAAAAATACAAAATGTACAGCAAAATCTCATTTAAAATAAATGAAACCTTCAATGCGAATTTTAAATATAAGTTATAGTGAGATAAAATGTAGTTGTGAAATAATAATGGACTATGTAAATATTCTCGGTGGACACGGTCTCGGTGGACACGGTCTGCCAAAAGATTATGGAGGATGAGGGCAACTGGGATTGTTTGTCACAGTTCGTCCGGGGCATCCTCCTGGAAAAGAAAACCGATCTGGACCGCGAAGTGGCCCAGATCCCTTGATCGAGCGGCTGGATAAGGAGCGAGCCCCATGGGCGTAAGCCAAATTTAGGCCTAGCCTGACGTAATGTGACAAACAATTCCAGGTTAGATTCCTAAAGAGTAGAGGAGGTTTTTTAGTGGGTAAACCCGTTTTTAGGGGAGCCCCACACTACAGGCTGGCCACCTGTGTGCGTAATGCATTTTTCCGCCTCTCCCTCAAAAAAAAAAAAAAAAAAAAAAAAAAAAAAATGTAAATATTCTAGATAGCCTGCTTAAAAATTGATGTGTTAAAATTTTGGGCACATGATGGAGGTAGTTGGTGTGTTCAAAATGAATAAAATAAAATAAAATTATAAGTTTTAATTTAGGTAGGCTGTATGTAATCACAGACAAAAAAAACATGAATGGTGTTTTTGGCTTCTGGGGACCTCAAAATGAAAAAATAAAGTGGTCCCGGGCTTAGGTCTTACCATGGCTACTACGGTAATAGCGTATTCCCTATAGGGAAATTCGCTAAAAGCTTTAATAATCTCCTATTAGTAGGTTTTAATACAACTCCTTAGTAAATAGTTTTAAAAATTGAGCTGTGAAATAAATATTATTTAAGTAAATATTCTAGGTGTTAAGCTTGATGGAGGGTCCAACCCAATAATTGGTTGCCCCAATTCTGTATTCCGTAAATTACTGTCAAAACCTCATACAATGAACAGGCTAGTTGAGGGCTCAACTCCAACAACAGTAACAGAAGCCGCCAATACACACTACTCACAATAAATAATAAGCTTTGAAATTTCCCCACGGCTCATGGTTTAATCTCACTCCCTAGTTCCCCTTAATTCGTTAAAAAACATAATGGAGTTGTGAAATATTAATGAACTATGTAAATAGTCATGCTCAAAAATTGTTGTGTAAAAATTTGGAGATACGATTATGATTGCACATGATTGAGGTAATAGCTGTATTCTAAAAAGATTAAAGTGGAATAAAATTATAAATTTATATAGAGGATCGTTGTATGTAATAGAAGAAAAAAGGGACAAAATCAAGATATTTGAAATAAAAAAATATATGGTATAGGCTAAGATTCTTCAGTTCCGCCACGGGGTGGCCAAGAAACTCAGGAATCATATATGTACCATATAGAGAAACGATAACAATTTTATCATTCAAAATCAGCAATTATTAATTTAACAATTAATTTTAAATGTTATATATATTAGTTCAGAAAATTAATAAAAATAGAGCCCTAGTAGTATGTAATAGATCACAGGGTATTAGGTACTATAATCATGAAGTCTTGATATAGTCTTAAAATGAAGAAAGTTGCAACTTAAGAACCATAAAATCGGCGTACATTATGCATTTTCAACCAATGGTAGTAAAAAAAACCAATTGTGAGATAATAGCCTAAAAAGGATTATTGGTTAAATTAAAATATACTGAAAAAGTTACAATAATTGATAAGCATAGAATAGTTTTCAATTACAACAATAAGAGGGTTAATCTAGACTTAAGGTGAGAGCACTGCATTGAGGAAGTTTGACGGACAAAGTGGCAGCGAGAAAAATTACTATTGAGTTTAATTCAATTGGTTATTATAATATTTCTCAGCCTGATGGGTCATCAGATATGTAGATGGTCTTAAAAAAAACGTCGGAAGTAGGTAAACGTTAGCGAAGGTAAGAATGGAAAGTTCAATCGTTCTAAAACTTAATATGTTCAATCGTTTCCTAAACTAAAATCTAAGCCTGATTGGACAGCAGCAAATAGGTCAAACACTGGATGTCAAACGTTGGGACACGTTCAACTCTTCAAAGTAAAACTGCACCAGAACTATCAACTGAAGCGCTATATTCAATCTAGGCATTCATATAGAGAGACAGCATATTAATAGTAGAAAATTAAGTTATAATTACTGTATAAGGTAATTTTTTGTGCGAAAACCTACAAGAAATTTTCCAGCATGAGAAAACTAAAGTCTAGAAAATGTAATAAGACCTAAAATATTTTTAGCAATCAATATAGAAATCAAAGCGGACATCACCTGAATGTATAGATACGCTTTCGATTCAGTAAACTTCGTTTTCAATAATAACACAGCAATCAGAGGGAAAACCATACGCAAACAACTATGCGTCCAATTGAGAATAAATGAAGGGAAGAGGTGTAGTTAAAAGATATCATTTAAATACAAGCGAGAACTAAGCGACTATAATAGCGCTCCAAGCGACATCTTTCAGAACCAACGTACTTCCCTACCGACACCTCGTCTATAGAAATTTTTATAATTTGAAAGTTGAAAATTTGTAGTTTTTGAACATTTATACTGTTTTAATCAAAGCGAGTAAATACCCTGGTGAAAGAACCCGCTCCCAATGCATCCAAACACCGTCGTCTACACGAGACGTTCATGTTGTTTATGTAAGATACAACTTTGGAGTCAAACACGGGTGTAGTTGAAAGACATCATCTAAACACGAGCGAGAACTAAACCCGAAGAGTGATCTACGATACCACGCGGTGATATAGGCTGATACGGCTGAACTACGTTACCATATTTTTTACCTTTTTTATAGTTTAAAATTAAATAAAGTTGTAGTTTTATGATTTTCCCTAAATTGAAACATCTCAAAGAATGTCCATGCCAAATTTCAAGTCTCTATCTTAAACGGTCGCTTCAGGAATTTAAGATCATCAGTGAGTCAGTCAGTTACACATGGGGCTGTATATATTATAGACTCGCCTACGGCTCGATGGGGGCTCCGCCCCCATGCCCCCTATAATGGTTCCCCCGAAGTGTTAGTAGACGATAACGAATCGATGCCGAAAGGAAATTGCCGTTAGTAGTTTAGAGTAAGTTAAAAAAATACGTGGAAACAACGAATAGTCAAGTAACAAATGTTGAAATAGGGCAATTGTTGTGAAAGAATTTCAATATCGTGAAAGTACGCTCCTTTTCAAGGGTGAAGGGGGTGAGATACTGCCAAATCGCAAAGGACCGAACTTGTAGAGCGTCCGAAATAGAACAAATTATTGGCGAAACACAAGTCAATATGGCAGTAAAATTTTCAGTATAAAGTAATTTACAAACACTTTACATGAAAAAATGTCAATAATTTCGTGTTTTATTTTCAATTGTTTTGGTCTTAAATTTGATTGAAATTGATCAATGGCTTCTAAAATAGTAAGAACTAGTTAAGTCAATAATATTTACTAAGTTTGAGGCATCTGTGCGCCATAATAGTAAATACAAAACATTAAAATAGCGAATTGTTTGTGGAAGAAGGTATAAGTTTGAAACTACACCCCTTTTTAAGGGTAAAGGGGGCGAGATACTCCAAAATGTCACAGTACCAAACTTGTAGAGCGTCTATAATAGAATATAGTAATGGCTAAACATATATCAATATAGCAGTATATTTACCAAGTTTAAGTGAATTACGAACACTTAACATGAAAAAATGTTGAGAATTTTGTGTTTTTACAATTTTTTTGGGCTAAAATTCGATTGAAATTGGCAAAAAGCTTTTTTTTACAGATAGAACCTTTTGAGGTCATAATATAAATAGAAATTCATGCATACATATCACATAATAGTAAATAAAAATATCAAAATAGTACAATTTTTTAGAAAAATTTTAGAAATTCTGAAAGTACACTTCTTTTTAAGGGTGAAGGAGGTGAGGTACGGCAAAATCGCATACCATCGAACTTGTAGAGCGTCTAAAATAAAATATAATACTGGCAAAAAATATCAATTTTGCAGTACATTTGCCAGATTATATCAATTTACGACCAGTATACTTGACATTTTTTTAAGAATTTTGTGTTGTACGACCATTCAGGACTAAACTTAGATTGAAATCGGCCAATGAATACTACTATAGTTAGACCTATATTAGGGCGTAACATGTGCAAAATTTCACGCATCGATGTCCCATATAATAGTAAATTAAAAATATTAAAATAGTGCAATATTTTGACGAGTTTTGAAATTTTGGAAATACGCCGCTTTTTAAGGGTGAAGGGGATGAAATACGGTAAAATGTCATAGAACCAATCTTGTAGAGCATCTAAAATAGAATACAATATTGCTAAAACATGTATCGATATAGCAGTATATTTACCAGGTAAAAGTAAATTATAAACACTATACATGAAAAAATGTTAAGGTTTTCGTTTGTTTACGATTTTTTGGACTAAACTTAGGTTGAAATTGATCAATGAATGCTACTATAGTTAGACCTATATTAGTGCATAATATGTACAAAATTTCACTCATCGATGTGCCGTAATACTAAACGAAAAATATTAAAATATTCCAATTTTTGTTGACGAATTTTGAAATTTTGAAAGTACGCCCCTTTTTAAGGGGGAAGGGGATGAGATACGGTAAAATGCCATAGGACCTAACTTGTAGAGCGTTTAATTCCCCACTAACGATTTTCCCTCAGATTCGAGATAGGACCTCTCGTTCAAAAGTTACAGCGAAAATAGTAAAACCTTACATTTTCGGGTTACCGGTTTCCACCCTTCGTTATTTTTTTGGGGGGGTTGAAATGAAAAATTGTCGGTTTTCAGACTTTTCCCGGGGGTATCAGATATTAAGCCACCCGCGTGCCAAAAATCAAGTTTCCAGCTCACCCGGAAGTAGTCTAGAATTTGTATAGATGAGTGAGTGAGTTCCACATGGGGCTGTATATAATATAGACTCGCCTACGGCTCGATGGGGGCTCCGCCCCCATGCCCCTTGATGGTATCCTTGAATTGGTTAAAATAAAAAATGTTTTAAATTAAATATAGCGTGTAAATGGAGAGGTAGTTTTATTGAAGCTCTTAAATTTATAATAGAGGTGATTGATTAGTTTTAATTGTCGTTTCCGATTATAGCGTAGGCCAACATCAGAGGAAACTGTAGATAATGAACACGAAGCGGCAACCCCTCAACAAAAGAAAACGTAAAGAGTATTGTCCAGGGCTTCTAAGAGTAATCAAGCGGTTAACAAATTTTTATAACAATTGTAAAATTTTAAAAGTACGTTCATTTTTAAGGGTGAAGGGGGTGAGATACGGACAAATGTTACAGGACTAAAGCTGTAAGGCATCTTAATTAGAATACATTACTGGAAAAACATATTTCGATATAGTAGTATATTTACCAGTCTAAACTGAATTACAAGCACTATACATGAGAAAATGTTGAGTTTCATGTTTTTACGATTTTTTAGGACTAAAATTAGATTGAAATTGGCCAATCGTTACTACTATAGTAAGATATGGATGAGGTCATATGTATTAAATTTCACGCATTGATGTGCCAAAATAGTAAATAAAATATATTAAAATGACTATTTTCTTCAAAGAATTGTTAAATTTCAAAATACGTTTCTTTTTAACTGTGAACGGGTTGAGATACGGACAAATGTCAAAGGACCAAACTTGTAGAGCATCTAAAATAGAATACAATACTCGAAAAACATTCATAGATATAGCGGTATATTTACCAGGTATTGTATTGACGCAGGTGCTTTGCACTGCAGAACATCTTTTATTTATTTTATTATTATTATTTTTAAGATGGTAGCTGGTTATGACAGCCATACGATGTATGTATATATATTTTGCAGGTTAAAGTAAATTACAAACAAACACTATACATGAAAAAATGATAAGGATTTCGTGTTTTACGATTTTTTGGACTAAACTTAGGTTGAAATTGGTTAATGAATGCAACTATAGGTAGACATATATTAGGGCATAATATGTACGAAATTTCATGCATCGATGTGCCATAATAGTAAATGAAAAATATTAAAATAGTGCAATTTTTTGTGAGTTTTGAAATTTTTTGAGTACGTCACTTTTTAAGGGTGAAGGGGATGAGATACAATAAAATATCAAAGGACCAAACTTGTAGAGCATCTACAATAGAATTCAATACTGGCAAAACATGTATCGATATAGCAGTATATTTACCAGGTAAAAGTAAATTACAAACACAATACATGAAAAAATGTTAAGGATTTCGTTTGTTTACGATTTTTTTTGACAAAAGTTAGGTTTAAATTGTTGAATGAATGCTACTGTAGTTAGATCTATATTAGGGAAAAATATGAACAAAACTTCACTCATCGATGTGCCATAATAGTAAAGGAAAAATATTAAAATAGTGCAATTTTTGTTGATGAATTTTGAAATTTTGGAAGTACGCCCCTTTTTAAGGGTGAAGGGGATGAGATACGGTAAAATGTCATAGGACCTAACTTGTAGGGCATTTAATTCCAAACTAACGATTTTGTCTCAGATTCAAGATAGGACCACTCGTTCAAAAGTTACAGCGAAAATAGTAAAACCTTACATTTCCGGTTTACCGGTTTCCACCCTTCGTTATTTTTTTGGGGGGGTTGAAATGAAAAATTGTCGGTTTTCATACTTTTCCCGGGGGTATCAGACCCTCAGCCACCCGCATGCCAAAAATCACGTTTCCAGCTCACCCCCAAGTGGTCTATAATTTGTATGGATGAGTGAGTGAGTTCCACATGGGGCTGTATATAATATAGACTCTTACTGCAGTGAAGTTAAATTTGATCAATAATATAAATACGAGAACTAAACCTGTTAAGTGATCTACGTTACCACGGCTGTACTACATTACCCCTTAGTCAGCCTTACCGACACTTGACGAATTTCTGATACCCCAATGAGTTACACATGCGGGAGTATATAATTTAGATTCCACTCATAAAATTGTCATTTATGTATAAATAAGATTATTTTTAGTTTGGCGGGCAAATAATATAATTTGTGAACATTTGATGTTTGTATTATGAAAAAATATCTTAAAATATAATTTTAAGATATTTTTAAACTTGAGTATTTTTTATTTGACTAAATGGTTTAGGACAGTGTTTCCCAACCTTATTGTGCCCACGTACCACCTGAAGCTTTGCAATTTTTTGGCACACCACCCAAACTCATACATAGGCTACCTCCCCTCCCCCACCTTACAAATACAGACGGAGAGAGCCTAGGATATTGTTTTCCTTTTAATATATTTCATTTTAGGCCCCCACATTTAGTAGTGTGAGAAACAAATGAAACTCACATGTAGACCAATTAATTATTTAAGTTCTATTTTAATTAAAAAAAGCAAAAAACATTAATTGGGATGAACATTTTATTTTGAAGCTATACAAATTTTACTGTGATTATTAATTAACGTATAAGTAGACCTAAATTATGTTTTCCACATTGAAACTAAAAATTGCTAGCTGCAGGCTTTATAAACTAAGTTTCATGGGGCCTACAATACAAATTGTTTCAAATACACGCTTACAGCGAAAAAAGGTTATTTTGCTTTTCTAAAAAGTAACGAAAACAATAAAAATACAAAATTACCAAACTAATAAATAAAATTAACAGCAAAAGTGGTTGTTAATGGAAAACTTTCTGCGTTATTTCTTTTTCAGGAAAGAATCCCTTTCAGATGACTGATTTTTCATTAGAGGACAAATTTGACACATGCACAAACATCACGACACAAACCATTTGGACTTGACTGGGGTTTGGCTTTACCGAACGAATACACCAACTACCATACTACCAAATACTATGGTTTAACCTCGTTGGAATGTGTTCCAGGGTTACCAAGTGATGAACTTCATATTCTCTGTGGATATGACCACATTAATTTTCTGTCGCGTTTCATTGTTTCCGCGGAGCATGTCTTGTAACGTCAAATAGTAGAAGGAAAACAGAACTTAAAATAAGCCTAATTCAAGGTTTGAGACGGGTACTGGACACAAAATCATTTTTCATTAGTATAAAAGTATGCTCGGAAAAAAGGGATCCTTAACTTTATAGAATTTAATTTGATTAGTTGGTACGAAATTGCTTTAGTAAGGAAAAGTTGAAGTTACCTATTAGAGTCTCTCAAATTATGTATAAAAGCGTTGTAACGTAGAACTCAGCTGACTAAAACGGCTGTCAACGTCACGTAGTTCAAAAGTGCTTTTTATTTTTCGTGTATTTCATTTTTTTGTCTTTGTCTCTCGCGTACCACCTGAAATGCTCTCGTGTACCACCGGTTGAGAAACACTGGTTTAGGAGATTCAGGCAATTAAAGTTTGCTCCATGTTATTCTTATGGGACTAAAAATAACCTTCAATTAGCTGCAGCTCCATAATTGTTAAGTTTAGAGAAAAATGTCAAAACCCCCCAAAACCCCATTTTAGAGAGTTGTCCCCCAAAACCCCATTTTTGGGGGTGGGGGGTTGAATTTTTTGAAATTCTAAAAGACTCGTCCTTTGGTCAATGAAACTTTCCCAAAAGTTAATCAGATTATTTGCACCTATTAAAAATTGAATAAGGCGGGTGGGACTTTTGGGACACACGGTACATTCACTAGGTAGGTATTTTTAGCGAATTTCCCTATAGGGAATACGCTATTACGGTAGTAGCCATGGTAAGACCTAAGCCTGGGACCACTTTACTTTTTCATTTTGAGGTCCCCAGAAGCCAAAAACACCATTCGTTCATTTTCATATATATGTATATATATATATATATATATATATATATATATCTATATATCTATATATCTATGATGGTACTGATAACTTTTGAAGGGGACCTCCGATTTTGATAAAATTTGGTATGGAGGTGTAAGACCAGGTCTATTTTCATGAGTTCGCGAACCAGCATTGTCGGGTTATGGGAACGGGGTTTTATGGGGTTTCAAAGGGGTCAAAAATGGGTTTTTGGCATTTTTTGACCTTAATTTTTAAAATTCATCAATTTTAACTAAAACCATTTAAAAGAGCTTAAAAAACAAACAATTTGGTATTTTGAATTTTTATCATAGCATAACTGGTTACGGGGCAAATCCAAAAATGTGTTTTCCATGTTATTCTTATGGGAAATCAAGAAAACCCTATATCTTGCTTATTTATTGACATAACTTAATCAAATTTGGTATGCACATTATCTATATAAGGTTTAACTTATACTTGCTTACAAAACCCATATTGCGGCAAACCTACATACTCACCCCCATGGGGTTTATGGGGAAAAATTAATAATTGCCAGAGTTTGATACAATTTTGTGTTTGCATTCACCAATTATTGATTAACTTAGATTTTCTAACAACACCAAATGGCAGAAAACCTACATACTCGATCCTATGGTGTTTTTATGGGGAAAGTAAATAATCTAAAATTCCATTGGAAATTCGCTGAGTACGCAGGTCTGCTGCAACGGGGGTATTTATATTTGCTTACAAAACCCTTATGGCGGAAAACCTACACAATGAAGAAATAAAAAAATAGCAAAATTCCATTGGAAATTTGCTTAGTACGTAGGTATTTGAACAATACGCTAACCGATATGCGGATTTGACCGATACTCTGCGATGGGGGTATTTGACCAATATTAAAGACGTAGTGGATTTTTAAAATTTAAAATTAATTAGTCTTAAGGGAATAGATATCCAAGGCGGCTAGTACTGCTGATTCTTTAGTGAGTATTTGATGTGAAAGGCATCATCAGTTTTATGTTTCAGACCATACTGGGAACCCTACTGGAGATCTTTATTCAGAGAATGGAGATTCGGACGTGGATACTGGAGAAGGGGATAGTGATACATCAATGTCTTCATCTGACAGTGATATTGAAGTGATACTAGAAGGTCCTTCAACTCAGCATACAGGTTAAGTAGCATAATTTGAATTTCTAAACAAAAGAATACCGTTCAGGATTGTAAAAATAATTTTATTTTTCAGGCTTATGGACCATAATATTTGAATGGCTCCGCCAAAAAACGTTCTATGCGACAAAAACCTACTTTTGAGAAAAAGCAGAAAGAAGATTGATTTCTAAAATTTTACGTAATTTTTAGGTTGGAATTATTTTTTGCCAATTATCTTTTAAAACTACATATACAGGGTGTCCCAGAACTCTCTGGAACCCTTGTGTATATTTGTTCCTTGCATCGAGACAAGAAAAAAACATCATACAAATAGGGGTCTAAAATCCATCGTTTAGCCGCTAGCCGCCATTTTGTTTTTTTCACGTAATAATTTTTATTCCTGTAACGGATGGTTGTATTCAGTTCATATTTGGTATGAATCTTTATCATACTAATGTACATTTTCAGGAAAAAAATTAACTTTTTCCACTGTGTATTTTCAAAATGGGGGCCATTTTACATTTTCAAACAAAAATATCTCAAATTCAGTAAATTTCAAAAAAATGTTACTTTGTACAAAAAAGTTGCTAAATTAAATTATCTAACCAACGGTACCAAGTTTGTAAGGATCTGATAACAAATAACGGAGTTATTGTGATTTTTCTGTGAAAATGGCCATAATTTGCATTAATTATAATGCAAAATCAATGTTTTTTTGGAGAAAAATCGCAATAACTCCGTTGTTTGTAATCAGATCCTTACAAACTTGGTACCGTTGGTTAGATAATTAAATTTGGCAATTTTTTTTTTGTACACGGTAAAATTTTTTTGAAATTTACAAAATTTGAGATATTTGAGTTTGAAAATTTAAAATGGCCGCCATTTTGAAAATACACAGTGGAAAAAATTAATTTTTTTCTTGAAAATGTACATTAGTATGATAAAGATTCATGCCAAATATGATTTGAATACAACCATTGGTTGCGGAAATAAAAATTATTATGTGAAAAAAACAAAATGGCGGCTAGCGGCTAAATGATGGATTTTAGACCCCTATTTGTATGATTTTTTTTTCTTGTCTCGATGCAAGGAACAAATATACAAAAGGGTTCCAGAGAGTTCCGGGACACCCTGTATAATCTCGTATAGTAGTATTATACAACACTTTTACTCACCACAATCAGATTTTTTACTATTTTAACATTTTAAGCATTTTTCGGGGGTAAAACGTTCTAATCGGCTGTCCTTTGAAACGTTTTTTTCCTGGACGTAGTCCCTGTCGCTAAAAATCATCATGTAATGTAGGAGTACCAACATGAATTCAATAATAAATTGAATATAAAACACTTTTATTAGAATAATATTATAAAAAGATAACATTAAAGTCTTACACAAAACGTTAATACTTCTTGAAACGTTTTCTTAACGTTCGATATTATTGTTCAACATGTTATATATAATAATAATAATAGTTAAGTCCAAAAATATTTTTGTCAGAGAAAGATATTAATTTTCAAAATTATTAGAAAACAATATTGTAAAAAGATTACAATTTTAAACTTGTACAGATATCAAAAGGTATCAGGCCTTTAGCACTTAGAACGTTATTCCACTTACCTCTCCCGGTGGCAGTTTTCCTGGTATAGGCTTTTTGGTTTTAGATATATATGGCAATTCGGCGTTTCTCCTTTCTTTTCTATTCTTATCTTTCCATTTCCCGACATTTAACTTCCTTTTTTTTACCAAAATTAAAACGATTTATGTCGCCGGGTGCCAGCGGCACAGCCGGCGGAGGATCCATATCGCGGCTGATAGAACCTTATTCTCCAACAATTCCGCGAACTCCCGAAATCGACGCCGGAATGGACAGCTAAAATCAGGGATGCCAACATAAATATTTCCAAAGCAAAATATCCCACGATGTTGGGGAGGTCTGTTAGAACCTTTTTCACTAAAAATCTCGAAATTTGTAAGTTTGTCGCATAGAACGTTTTTTGGCGGAGCCATTCATTTGAATTTAGGCCTAATGGTTTATTAGAGAATTACTTTTCAGTTGTTCCAGGTGGTAATGGTGATGAGGAAGAAGAAGATCCCGTGATAGCAGCAATTCTCCGAGCAAGGGAAAAGCGTAGTGAAAAGCCACCAGAGATTGAGGTTGAAGATTTCCTGGCAGATATCAGCTTCAGCCCTACAACAGACATTATTGCTGGCGGCTCCGTCACAGGGGACGCACTAATGTGAGTGACCTGCCTAATCTAACGTGATTCGTTCAGGATTTTTGATAAATTATGGGCTCACATCACTATTTGGAAGTGGTATAAAAGCCATTGATATTTTATTTGTTTCATATAACATTGAACAAAACCTAGGCAAAAAAGGTTGAGTTTACAATTACTGACTCTTCTCCATGACCATTTTTTCGGTACAAATAAGGAATTACTATTAATAAAGAACGGTGAATTTTTATCGAAAAACCTTTGAAATCATGCTTAAATATACCTTATTATTTAGGATAAACTAGATAATTTAAGCTTAAATAAATTTAATTTGGTAAAGTTGGGACCAAATAATTTTTGCATATTATTTTATTTATTCTTTAATAAGAGTACGGTATTTTGTTAGTCTTATGATTATTAATAGTAGTCAAATTACTTAAAAGCATCTGAGTTTAGAATCAGCGTTGACTAGGTGACCTTAGGATTATGATGTGAGTACTATAACTACAGTTTAGGTTGCACGAGACGTGAGACAGCCCGCCAGGATTTGTGCTACATATGGGCAGTTTAACAGCCTGAATTTGAAATGAAGCTTAGTAATGATTTTACTGTATATCATTATAATGATTAATCTACGCCATGTTGCACGAGATAGAGCCAAGCTGCCCATATGTAGCACAAATTCTGGCGGACTGTCTCACGTCTCGTGCAACCGACTGTACTCTCCTATTATAGTTGTTAACAGTAATAGATTCCCACTATTCTGAGAACCCCTTACTATCCGATCAGAATCTGATCTGAACTTTAAAAATCCGACCCAAATCCGGACCAAAGTCAAATTTCACTGTATCCGCATACCCCTAATTATATCACTAGCAAACACTTTGCGCTCTTCGATTGCCTTGAAAGCGAAGATCATATGACTCATTCGATTACATGAATCTGTTCGATAGTAACAGTTTGAGTAAATGACGGGATTAAACTCGTAAAAAATGTTACCTATCCTATCCATTATTTATGAACTCCACCCATTCCGAAAATTCGTTAAACTGTACTCTAATCACTATCACTATTTTAAGACAGAGTCCAGTCCTAAATAGTTAGAATTAGCAGGACTTAACTGTACTTATTGTGATGAGCCTGTTTATAAGTTCTTAAAATCAGGATATTAATATCTGTATTTTTTATGCCCAACCATTCAGGTGGTTTGATGTGGTGATGTTTATGTTCTTCGTTGTTTTTCTCAGTATTACAGTAGAACCTCGATAGGTAGTTTGACTCCCTGTAGTTGGACACTCCTTATAGTTTGACATGGTCTGTGAATACCGGTACTTGGCATGTCAGTAACGACTGATGATGTCATGTTGGGGAGTGACAAAAGTGAAAATGAAAACAAAATAGTGAAAGATTTAAATTTTGGCTGTTGTTGATTGTTCAAGATCAAGATATATTTTCATTAAATTATGATAGATATAGTGTTTCCTAAATTAAACTCACTCTTTTTATCCTCCCTGTTGTAAATTTCCCATATACTCCCTATAGTTCGACTTTTCGATAGTTCGACACTCTCTAAGTCCACAAATAGTTGAATTATCGAGGTTCTACTGTACTACTTAGCTAAACTGAGTTTTGCGAATATTAATGTTCTCTACTTTTGTTCTAGCTATAAATACAGTGTAGAAAAGACTGAATTGGTCGCAACTCACGAAGTCCACACAAAAGCTGTGCGAGCTATTGAATTCTCAGAAGATGGAGACATTCTTTTTACAGCCTCAGCTGACAAAAGCATCATGGTAACGGATGTGAATACTGGAAAATTGTGTCATTTTTATGATGATGCTCATGAGTAAGTATAGTCAATAACTTACTTTTATTTTTTGGGCCTATTGTCCTTTTTGTTATTTTCTGGCGTTTTAATCACTCACTATCAATTTAGTTTATCTATAAATTTCCACTTTTATTTATTTTACAACCTGATCTCTCTGTCCATGCATTTTTTAGTTTTTCTTTGATCATTAATTTTATTCATTACAAAATAACCAAATATGACTTGTGGGTTAATATGTGGATCAACAATTTCCAAACGACTCATTCCCAGGTACAGGTTTGACCCCATTGAGGGAACCTATTTACGGTTATTTATATATTGTTTTGCTATGGATAACTTTTGCAAAATAAATTGATTGATTCATTCATTCAGGCCTTATTCATTCATTCACTTTTTATTGAATTTCCCCATAGGGAATACACTATTACGGTAGCAGTAACGGTAAGACCTAAGCCTGGGATCATGACATATTTTTGTTTTGAGATCCCTAGAAGCCAAAAACACTGTTCGTTCAAATTCATATACATATCTTGAACATTCAATCCAATTTTATTCTTATGTGAAATAAAAAAAACCCTCTATATTGTTTTTTTCTTGACATTAAACTTGATAAAATTTGGTACTACATTCACTGTGAAGAGTATAACTTATTTTACCTTACAAAACCCATCGGGCGGCAAACCTAAAAAATAAACAAAATAAAAATACCCCTGTCGCAGCAGACCTGCGTACTCAGTCAATTTCTAAAGGAATTTGAGATTTTGTATTTTTCCAATAGACACATTGGAATGAGAATAGAGATTTGCTGCCATGGAATTTTGTTAGGAAATATAATGGTTAGGTAAGGTAAATATTGAGTTTTATCAATATGCAGCACTTAATTTCCCCCATAAACCCCTTGGGATGAGTATGGAGGTTTGCCGCCATTTGGGTGTTGCAAGCAAATATCAGTTAAACTCTACCTAGTGAATCAACATACGAATTGAAATTTTACTAAGTAATTCAATAAATTAGCGAGATACAGGGTTTTTTTATTTCCCATAAGAATAACATTGGAAAACAATTTTTGGATTTTCTCCGTGATCTGTTACGCCAAGTTGAAAAATCAAAATACTATATAGTTTTTTAAGCTCTTCTAAATGGTTCCAGTTAAAATTGTTGAATTTTGAAAATTGAGGTCAAAAAATGCCAAGAACCCATTTTTGTCCCCTTTGAGACCCCATAAAACCTCGTTCCCATAAGGCGATCATGCTGGTTTGCGAACTCATGAAAATAGACCTGGTCTTCCCAAATTTCATACCAAATTTCATCAAAATCGTAGGTCCCCTTCAAAAGTTATCAGTATCACGGACACATAGATATATATAGTATTTTTTTTACGGTATATGAAAATGTACGAATGGTTTTTTTGGCTTCTGGGGACCTCAAAATGAAAAAGTAAAGTGGTGCTGGGCTTAGGTCTTAGGTCTCTGGGCTAGCTACTACCGTAATAGCGTATTCCCTGAAGGAAAATTCACTAATAACAGAACTTTATAACGTTTGGTACATATGTACATTCACTAAGTAGGGTTGTAGGGTTTAACTTATATTTGCTTACAAAACCCATTTGGCGGAAAACCTACGTACTCCCCTCGTGGTGTTTATGAGAAATAACAAAATATAAAAATCTGTGGGAAATTTGCTGAGTATGCAGGACTGCTGTGAGGGGTATATGTTAGATCCTGTGGCTACTCCCCCCCCCCCCCCATGGTGTCGATCACGTTTTAAAATACTGTTTTACTGTTTCAGAGATCCATTGTATACTTTAGCTGTCATCAATGAAAATTTGATTGCAACAGGCGATGAAAATGGTGTGGTGAGAAGTAAGTGTAATTTTTCTCCAAGTTATTGAATATTGTGAATATTGGTGCTTTGTTGACTTTGTGCTACCGAAGTGAATGCTAATTGGGGCGTGGAAATGACGATTTTTGGCCCTACTAAACTAAAATTGTTTATTCCTGTATCCTCATCAGGTAGTAATATAAATGATGATTGAAACTATAAAATGCCGTATTAATAATATAACTACGCTACACGGATATGTCTTGTAGTGAATAGGTTTTAGTTAATACTTAGAGTAGTAGACTCCCGATTATGCAAGCCCCGGTTGTCCGAGATTCTGGGTTATCAAAGATGGCACTAAGCTGAATTTTTATCTTTTAATTTTTTGGTCGGAACAGAAGAATAATTTGCTTAACGTTTGTTTTTGTCTAAAGTAAAAATAATCATAATTTATAGGATTAGTCAAATGATTACTTGAAATACAGATCAAAAGAATTATTTTTTACGCAAGAGTTACACACAATAGCAAGAGTTGTCAAACTCAACTCGCCGCCTGCAGAACGTTCGAGTGACAATGAATACTTTTACTTTGAATTTTGTCTATGCCTTGGGCCTTTCCGTGCAGTCATAGATTTTTACACATACCGCAGTCAAATCTGTATGGTCACGATACTTATATTGAAATTACTTGTGTTAGTGTGTTCCTGAAGTTATTAACGATCTCAAAGCAGTGTGTTTTCAAACAAATTTTAATGTTTCAACTCAAGCGGATGGAATAGAACCAACCGGATTCAAACATTGTCGTGTGACTTTTGAATTATCTCCAACGCCGATCATAATGAGCTCTAGTGAATTGTCACTCTAAGCTACTGGAGTGCCAGGTTGTTATGGGTTGCACGTGCAGTCTACAACTTACCAGTTTTGTTTGACACAGTGTAGTGTCAAACAATAGTGTAGGAAACAGTATATTTTAGGCTTTAGTTTGTTTTGGTGTGAACTGTAGCTTGAGTTTAAAACATTAAATAATGTTACTGTACCTATTTAAACTTTTTAGTGACTATAAATTATTTCTAATGTCCTAAATCCCCAATACATTCATAAAACATATATCGTACGGGAATGTTATGTGAGGATAAGGTCTTGTAATACTATAACCTTAAAATAAAAATAACCTTGGATTATCCGAGGCTTTATCCGAGGGAGCCTCAGTTCAGAAGACCTCGGATAATCTGGAGTCTACTGTAATTATCTTCCTAACCTAACTAACCATAACCCAACCTAACCTAACCCGTTGTTTACATTAGTACTTCGATATCATAGGTTCACCTTTCTGAGCATAGATTCTTCTGTTGTTCTGGTTTGGTTAGTTAGTTAGGTTATGTTATTTTATATCATGTAAAATAGTGCATAGTATCATAGTAATGCATAGTAAATGCATATTAGTAGTAGTACAATAATGACATTAAAGTAACTTAACAAAGACGTACCGTACATCCTAAACCAAGTTCAAACCTGTTTCTTCATAAGGTCTGAAACTTACAGGTTCGGATTAAAATACATGTTGTAGACCAATGAGAGTTTGACATTTGATGAAAGTAGTGTTTTTATATAAATTACACAATTTTCAAATCGGCTGATAATTACATTATGATTCATGTTTTAGTTTCTTGATTTGTTTTACTTTAACCTCAAGATAGTGAGTGTGAGTGCGTGCATAACCTGATCACTTGTGAGTGAGAACTACGATAAGGTCAAGCGACATCTGTGTGGCTATGCTTAAAAGGGTGGTGGCCTATAACATATAAATTTTTGACATGTTTATGAAAACAATCAACCAAATTTTAGTTGGTCGTAGATATAATAGTGTATGCAATTATTCCATTCAGCCTTTAAGCCACTCTTGAGATATTTAACATCTCACTTCTGTCCTAACCCTTAGTTACTACTTAGGAAGGGCGGATCCAGGATTTTCCCAAGTTTTTTCCATTTTAGCGAATTTCCCATAGGGAATAAGCTATTACCGTAGGTCTCATGGTAAGACCTAAGCCCGGGACCATGTTACTTTTTCGTTTTAAGGTGCCCAGAGACCAAAAATAATAGTCATTAAAATTTATATATATATATATATATATATATATATATATGTATATATATATATATATATATATATATATGTATATATATATATATATATATATGTATATATTTATATATGTATGTGTCCCTAGGCACGATAACTCTCGTAAAAAAGGTCCGATCGACACCAAATTTGGTAGAGATGTGTAATCCTACGTTTATTCGGATGAGTTCGTAAACCAGACTTATCGACCTACCGGAAGGGGTAGTTTTGGGGGGTTTTGTACCCCAAAAATGGGTTTTTTGCATTTTTCATGTGTAATTTTAAAAATTTTTTATTTTTTGTTTTGACCATTGGATTTAGCTAAAAAAAACACACAATTTAGTATTTTGAAGCTTTGCTCTATTTCCATTGGTTACCGAGATATTAAAAAGTCTAAAGACAGTACATTGTATTTTGAAGCTCCAATGTTAATCTTATGGAGAATAAGGATGTGATAATATTTCACTTATTAACCAATATTTTTGGATGAAACTTGTTATTTAGCATCATTTGGTTGAGATTCATCCACTTATGGTAAAAAAATCTTGGTTTTTATGCTTATCATGGCAGCAAACCTGCATACTCTTTTCCCATGTTAATCATATTGAGAATAGGCAAAATCCTTTAGCAATGGACAGATATTGATGAAACTTAGTATATGGCTTTATATGGTTGAAATAAATTGTTTTTTTTTTTTTTTTTTTTTTTTTTTTTTTTTTTTTTATGCTAAAAACCTACTTTTGGTGTTCCCCATGGCAGCATACCTGCATACTCTTTTCTATTTATCATAAGGAGACTAGACATTTATTTCCCTATTTATGAG
Source organism: Neoaliturus tenellus (assembly GCA_030545055.2). NCBI lineage: Eukaryota > Metazoa > Arthropoda > Insecta > Hemiptera > Cicadellidae > Neoaliturus > Neoaliturus tenellus. The sequence continues at coordinate 209,426,255 of CM061531.1, forward strand.
CATGTGATGACATTTGGTTTACAGGTTTATCTGGTCAAAATTAATATTACTAATTAGGAAATTCGCTGAGTACGCAGGTCTGCTGCGACGGGGTGTATTTTAAATACTATTTATACCATGCAGGGGGATTTTAGAGTTGTTTCATATGTCTACTATATGAAAGAAGGGGTGTATAGGTAGATATTCTCTTCTTTTGAACTTTTTATATGGAAACTTTTTAATGACAAAGTAACGAAATCATTGCTTTTGCATAACTACTTTTGCTTGGTATTTTTAATGAAGATCCATTTTTGTCACTTTGTTTGCTTTACAAACTCGACAAATACATCCCACATACCGCTCCCTGGCAGTGGCGCACGGAACAAGACTGTATGCAAAAACAGAATTGCACCCCTCACTCCTTATCCCAGGACAACTTTAAAACTGGTTTATACTAGTTGCAAAGTTGACATTGGGTACAGCAAACGAAGTTGTCATAACACTGTGGTAAGTCTTTTGGCTGTCCACTATGACAATTTCCCTTCCTTCATAATCCATTCATGTTCAAGACAGTGGGGGGTCAATGCGAACTGCATGTAAGCCCCTAGCTGGAACATATGTAGACAGCAGGGGGTGAGGAGAAATGCTATGGGCATCGAAACCCCTAGCTGGAACATATGCTCAAGACAGCAGGGGGTGAGGAATGCGACGGGCATAGAAACCCCTAACTTGAACATGAGTGGACAGTCCCGTGTCTCACCCTTTCTCTTCCTTCAATATCCCATCCTTCCGGGGGCTTGCGCAAAATGCCCATTAGAGGCAGACGTGCTCAACGGTTCGGCCGGGGTCTCCTTATCCACCAATAACAACAACAACAACCCTCACTCCTTCACAAACAAACACCAGCGAGGATTGACGATGATGCACGAACAAAGTTTGTGGAGCTGACATCACTAACGTGAGTGAGTTGTCTACCCTACAGCATCGATGTCACCATGAGGAGCGACCTCAATAACAAAGGCAGAAGTCACCTCCACAGTCTAATATAGGTTATTTCGAGACAGTCACAACACTCGTATTGAAGCTGCATGTTTAGTGTTGTCCGCGGGCAACTAGTGCTTTAAGCGGATAGAACCGGCTTGACTGGAGTCCTCAGCCATTCTAGCTATGGGCCAGAACTTTAAATGTAGGCCTAACTCCAATGAGCGGCAACCAATTCGGAAATATATTTCCGCCTTAATTATTCGATTTTGGATAAAATTTGACAATTTTATTGTTATCAGCATTTTATTGTCAGTGGCATTATTGTCAGCTGTGTTCGGGTTGGGCTACTAGCTGCGATCACTGTGATTGTGTTGCCATCTCAGATGCCAACCACTACGAGCACTAGTAAATCTACACTAGCGCTCCAAACCACTGTTCCTTGGGTAACTGGAGTCCTGGGGTGGTTCTGGCGGACCATGACAGAGTGTCACGACTGTCTCCCAATAACTTATATTACACTGTGGTCACACCTCAAAATAGATTAATGAAATGACCTAGGATTGAAGATGATAACTGAACGGCACGTGGCCCTGTGTTTCGTCTGCATCTGCATTCAGCACACAGTTTATTGAAAATATTATACTGTCAGTTAATTAACTAGATTCATTAGTATGTAATTGATCTGCTAACATAATTTTTAAAATCTTTATTTCTTTTGCACTTTTAAGGCGGTTCCAGCATGTGATCAATCGGATTACTCGGTTACTTCGGAATCGTTTTGCAAGGTTTTGTACATTGTGGCTCAGTTACGTTCAGAAATCGCTCGCGGACCGTGAAGGGAAGAGCGAGAGGGAGGAGGATTGCAAGTTGCAATTCTATCTGTTGAGTCTTGTGCGTTCAGACGCATCTTTGCGCCATAATAACGAAATAAGCATTAAAATGAGGATAAATGCACCTCGATGTTGGGTTGTTGGGATTATTCACAGACCAGTGCTACCAGCTAATTTTTTAAATACTATTTATAAATATTTTTCATTAGTTATGGCTGAGGGGGGGACGCGCACCCCCCGCCTGGATCCGCCACTGCTTCTCAATTACCCTTAGTTACAATAAAGGGTATAAACTTACACTGTTGCTATCCAACATCTCTCATACACATGTACTTTTTTCAAATTTAAATTTTGACCCTAAGATATTTTTTAATACGTAATGTTCGTACATCAACATTTTTTTTTACTCTGTCTTATAATTAATAAAATCAATAAAACCGTTAAAATGTTTGTTTTCTTTAAAAATGTTCAGCACAACAAATTGTTTAAATTTTTTGACATAATTTTATTTTTTTTATTGAGCCCTTTTGTTTTGAAATGTTTATGTAAATGGCTAAAACAAAATGTTTGTTTATATAATGGTTATCATAAATACGATTACATGGTTTGATAGTGGGTTCAGAAAATTAATGACTACAAATATGTCATTATTACAATTTGAAAATGCCTAGGCCTAAAAATAAAAATTTACATTAGTAGAAAATACTTACTTCAAAAAACTATCATGACGCCTCACAGACACATTTTTTATTTATGTATATTAACTAATTTTAATGGTCAAAATAAGTTAAGTGCTCATATTTTTTTCTTTTCATGTTTTATAGCCCATTCTATCCATTTTAAAAAATAAAATTATTTTTTAATAATAAATAAATAAATCTTTATTTTCTGAACAGTACAGAACAGCATTTTGTAGATTTACATATAAGTATACAAATAACAAATAGACCAGGCTGACTTCGAAATAAAAATACTAAAATAATACTTCTGATAAGAAGAATAGGGCTCCTAAGACACGAGGTGCGATCAGGGGTTCCTTTATATTTGACAAATCATAGTTTTCTAGAGTTCGGATATTACTAAAACAAGTTCAATTCTGGGACAAAACAAATAAACCTTAATAATGTTGAAACTTTTATTAGTTTGAATCTCAGGACATGAATAATAACCAACTTTAGTTAGTTTTGAAATATACAAGTTAATTTATTAAATACCCTTTTACATGTATACAATATAATTAAATAAAATATTAACTGAAACACAATATTGAAATAATTTTAAAGAAAAATTACTTTTACTTTAGAAGTTACAAATTGTTTGTGGTATTTCATTGGTAGACACATTTGAGATTACAATCTCTGTCTTGCTACTAAAACCACCCACAAAAGATATATTAACTAGAAATAAAAGTACAAATGTTACAATATTTAAAAAAAGTAAATTTTACATTTTAATGGGAAAATAATTTAAATAAAAAGATGTAAGATGGAGAGCATCAATAATACAAAGTCAACTTACTGATTGACAAGTCCACTGTTTAGGATTGAACTTACTTCCGCTTAGTTGAAAGACACCTTTTAAACATTTTTGTAGCACACTCCAAACAAATTCGCATGCCACATCGATGGTAGGGATATCTGCATCGTCCTGGAGTCCAAAAATTTGTTTTATTGAGAAGGCAAAGTCTCTGTCGAGCCGTCTTCTTTGTATGTGGGGCTGAAGCATCAAAGATGCAGCAAGAGTTTTCATAAATGCCATTCGATGGTTGTTTTCGAAGTGTATGTATATATCGTATGGCATTCAAAGCCAGCCACCAACTTCTGAAAAATATAAAACATACTCTGCAGTGCATAGCACCTACGTCAATACATTTAAAACTAAACTAAAACAAAAAGTTATGATTTCTCTTTATAAAGCTAAATCCAGGGCGCTAAGCCATTGCAGCCCAGCTTCACTTGCACAATACAGCCCAATCAACCCTTCAGGGAAAACACTCAAAGGTTTTCGAAGTGTCTTTATATGATTGATGTAATACGAATGCATTGACACCAAATGATACATCTGTGTAGAACAGAGCCATCAGCCACCTTTTTTTATGCCTGTTAGATGAAGTTTGTACACTTGAAATACAGACCATTAACTCCTCTTTTAGTGTCATTATAGTGCTCGAATTTTGCGTGCCGTCCCAGAAATGTTAGATATTAACCCTCGAGCAAGCGCATGGGAAATTTCCCTCAGCACTCGTAGTTTTTATTTAAAAAAAAAAATTCATAATGGGTGTCGGCAGTCATGTCCGGGCTAGTACTTCAGGTGTCTCATCCCGGGAATCCCGTAAAGCTATCTATACCCCCCACCCCCTGTTATCTCCTTGTTATTTGCCATTTAGTGATGCGGTGTCAGTTTCCTGAGGTTTTTTCCGTGTGTGCCCTATCAAGCAAGTGCTCAGTGGGAGGTTTATTTTCCTCGTGAACCTTTCTGAGTTATAGGCTATTGACGTAAATATTTAAAAATATTTTTTATATATCGTTTCATTTTTAATTTATACTAGGGGCTTGTAGGGGCAAAGGCCCCTAAAAATCTAAATGGTGCTGCTATCTCCAAAAGTAAGTTTAAATTCATCACCTCCTTGCACAGTTTATGTAATTCTTCTCAAGCTATACTGTCAATTTACACTCTTGAATTTTCTTATAAAATATTACCTTAATCGTGATAGAACTTATTGGTGGTATCAAATCAGCAATGAAACAATAATTTTCCTTGTATTACGTACAGTAGTCTATTTAGTGTAAAAATGAAAATTCATTACACTACTAAACTGCCGGACGCAATAAAAATGGTTTTAAACTTAACCATGTACGTGATGAGTTACACAAATAAATAAAATACTTCAATACAACATGACAAAATGGTTATTAGCCTATTAATACTGTACATCACTGTATTCTGAAACCCTGTGCCTCCATGTCCCTGTGCCCCCTCCCCAGCTCCTCGTGTTCCCCATGCTTCCCCCATGTCCCTTTCGTTCCCCGCATGACCCGTGCTTAGTACCCTCAGGGATCCGCCAGGGATCCGCGTGCCTCCCATGCCCCCGCACCACCCGTACCACCTCGTGCCCCTCCCGCCACTATGCTCCTGTGCCCGCCACTATGCTCCTGTGCTCCCATATCCACTGTATGGGAGCACACTATGTACCCATGCCCCCTATGTCCAGCAAGCCTTTTCCATGTCTCCCCCGTGCCCCCTGTCTAACTACCCATGTGCCACCAAAGCCCCTCATGACCCTGGTACCCTACCATGCCCCCGACCCCTCACCACCAAGCTCCTGTTCCCTCCATGCTCTCGCACCCCCATGCCCGTGGTTCCACTCTGTCCCCCATCCTCCCTGTGTTTAAAACCGTTCGTGTGGGGACACATCCCCATGCTACCAAAGGTTCTATTGACCATTGTACCCTCCCATGTCCCCGCTCACCCATGCCTCCCCTTGGCCCCCGTTTCCCCCATGCCCCAGTGCCACCATGCCTGCCGTTCTTCCCAGTGCTCCTATGTCTCCCATGCCTCCCCTATGTCCCCTTTCGCTCCCAAGCCTCCCCCATATCCAACTACCCCTGTGCCACAAAAGCCCTTCGTGCCCCTGGTACCCTCCCATACCCTTTGCCCCCCCCCCCCCCCCCAGTCCCATACACCCGTACCCCTATGTCCCGTGTCTCCTCTGTCCCCCACTCTCCCATGCCCCCATGTCCGCCGTTCTTCCCTTGCCCCCTGTCCTCCATGCCTCCCCCATTCTTCCACGTACCCCCATGCCCTTTATATCCACCCATGCCCCAATATTCCCCCAATGCACATGCACCCCCATGCCTCCTATTCCCCGTTCCATCGACGTCCCTCGTGCTATGATTGTAGTACGTTTTGTCTGCTTGTTCAATGAAAACATTGATTTATATATTGTTTGTTTTCGCACACTGTCATTTTCATGAATAGGGCCTAGCTCCCCATCTGTATAGGTTAACGGGCATTGATTGTTTCCATACTACCTACGTAAAGAAAGAAGTAGAGAATGAATAAAAAAAAATATTCCTCACACAGAGGTTATTCAATGCTTGTAGTTTACAATATTCAGTCAAAAATAAACAAATACATTAGTAAAACTATTTAACTCTAACCACTAAATATAGCCAAAAAGTAAAACAGTAACATATTAACTAAACGTCATTCACTGAGTAAAGACAATATATTAACTATTATACTAACTGTATCAAGGTTGCATCTTATAATTGTTGTCTATTCAACATACAAAATCATTTTAGTCCTCAGTCCTGATTATATATTAAATATCATAGATGTGGTCACGAAGAAGAAATACACTGTGGATTCGTAATTTTTCCATGACTATTGGTGTTTTATTTTGTATAGTGCATTGCCGATTTTAAAAAGTTATAATTAAGGTTATCTTAACTCAAAGTAAACAGCTGAGTTGTTCAGTTAATATAAAATATTCACTGGAACATCTGCTTAATCACACGTGTAGATCTAAAAATCTCCTCCCCATAAGATTAACATTGGAACTTCAAGAATCAAGAATCAAGAATCAAGAGTTTTATTGTCATTGACCTTTTTTTTACAAAGGAATAGACATTGTCAATATAAAAACACAAAAATACAAAGCCTGAAAACCTTACAAAGTCCAGCTGAGATACTATATCAACAGATATAGGTTAAAGATAAAAGAGAGAGAAAAGGCTTAACTGTTACTTATATATTAAAATTCAATATTTATATTCGTTTCCAAAAATTCGGTAATGTCATAAAAGGGATTGTCAACCAACCATTCACATATTTTAGATTTAAATATCTTAAAGGAAACAGTTCTGGCTGAATCGGGCAGTTTATTAAAAAAACGTATGCAATTAATTTTATGACTGATACTACTTTTTTTTAATCTGTGAGCCGGTATATCTAACTGAAGTTTACATCTTGTATTATAAGAATGAAAATCTTGTCTAAAATTGAATTCATGTAAGTTAATTTTAGTATATTGTAGAATTTGATAAATGTATAAATTAATTACTGTCATAATTTTAAGTCTGATGAAGAGAGGTTTACAGTGCTCCACAGGACCCGCCCCACAGATAGTGCGAATCACTCTCTTTTGCAAAATAAGAATTTTGTTTATATGCGTTGAATGCCCCCATAGCATTGTTCCATAAGATATATGCGACTGGAAAAACGCAAAGTAAGCTAATTTTAAATAATCAAAAGTAACAAAATCTTTTAGCTTCCAGATCAAGTAATTGACGCGGGAAATTTTTTTGCAAGTATTATCGATTTGTTCTAGCCAGTTTAATTTAGAATCTATATAAAAACCAAGCAATTTGACAGAACGTTTTTCAATCTCATTGGAGAGGCCAATTAGAATATTTTGTGTTTTGTCTTGATTACATTTGAGCTTGTTGGCCGAAAACCAAACAGATGCTAGATTTATGGCTTCATTTGTAATTGAGTTGAGAGTTTGAATGTCATTATGAGCTGCTATTAGGGTAGTATCATCTGCATATATTACAGAGTCAACACCAACATTACGTGGTAAATCATTAATACATATTAGAAAAAGAAATGGTCCAAGGACCGAGCCCTGCGGAACACCTGATACCACCTCCCTTAATCCAGATTGCATCCCTCCAACAGAAACATACTGCCTTCTATTGCTAAGGTAAGATTGAATTAGCCCAATCTGTGGATCCATGATGCCATAAAATTGAAGTTTTTTGATCAAAAGGTTGTGAGGAACACAATCAAAAGCTTTTGTTAAATCGAATAATGTAAGAGATACGGTTTCCTTATCCTCAAAAGCATTTAGAGTTTTATTTATTACATTTAGAACTGCTGAAGCAGTTGACTTTCCTTCCCGAAATCCAAATTGTGAATCTGTCAATAAATTGTTATTAACAAAGTACTCATTTAGTTGTTCATAAACTATAGATTCAAAAATTTTAGAAAATATTGGAACAATCGATATGGGTCTATAATTTTGAGGCATAAGTTTATTTCCTTTCTTAAACACTGGTACAACTTTTGATATTTTTAGAAGATCAGAAAAATAACTAATTTTTAAAGCTTTGTTAATACAAAAAGCTAATGGTTCACTTATTAGATTAACAGTCTGTTTCAGAACGTAATTTGAAAGCCAATAGAAATCCATTGTTTTGGAATTTGATAGCTTGGAAACTATTTTAACTATATCATTGGATGAAACCTCCCTCCAATTAAATGTCAAATTTTCCCTTGTGATTCCTAAAAGATCAAATGAAGATTTATCAACCACATCAATGCTGCTTTCAAGGTCCCTAACAGAGTCAATGAAATAATTATTTAAAGTGTCAGCATCCAAATCCACAGATGAGGTACGCATTGGTGAGTTTTCATTGTTAATTACCTCCCAGGCAGCCTTGCATCTGTTGGGGGCCACTTCAATATATTTTTCAAATGCTATTCTTTTGGCCGATAAGCTCAGAATTGTATACCTTCTTACAGTTCAGATAGTACCTATAAACATTTTGAGTGTTATCTGCTTTAATACTTAACAGATGCTTATAAATTGAGAAGACAATCATCATATTTTCCCTTAGAGTTTTCAATCTATCATTATACCAATTAAGTTTACCCTTCTTGGATTTTGATTTATTTCTTTTATTACTGACTAAGGGTGAGCAAAAATGCCATAAGTGTACATATTTTTTAAAAAATTCGTCAAAAAGTGTTACCTCATTAATATTACCACTTTGATATTCATCAATAATTTTCCATTTTTCAGATTTTAAGCTTTGCAAAAAACATGTTAAAGCCTCTACATTTTGCCTTCTAACATATTGTTTACCAGGAGGTTTACCATCAGATACGACTTTATCTTTACTATGTACAAATTTAAAAATCAAAACACAATGATCAGCAAAACATCCACTTATTAAGTCTACTTGATACATATCTGGTGAAAAATTTACAATAATGTTATCCAAACAAGCTTTTCCACGTGTTGGAATTTTATTAGAACAAACCAAATTAAGGCTACGTAACAAATTTAAGAATTCCTTTGATGACCTATCCCTCATTATCCCCATTTCAATATTAAAATCCCCACATACTGAAATAAATTTACCTAATTTTAGAAGTTTTTTAATAACGAGTTCAAACTTTTCCAGAAATAACTCCATATCCCCAGCAGGAGATCGGTAAACACTTAGAACTATCATATTTAAATTAGTTAATTTAATGCAGGAAAGCTCACAATGTAATTCTAAACAAAAATCACTAACATCAATTATTTCAAAATCAATACCATAATTTATAAAAATTCCTGAGCCTCCATTTTTTATATTATTTCTACAGAAAATATCTCCAACTACAAATCGATCCGGTACAAAATAATTTACTTGATCATCCTTTAACCAGTGCTCTGATACACATATTAGGGTGAGTGCACCAGTGAATGACCACCCCCCAGTGAATGACCGTTTCGTATAAAAAACAGTATATTAAGCTTTACCTTTTGCCTAGTCTATCATACACGGTCTTAAAAGTAACTTCGGATTCTGATTTGGATCCTCCCTGTCACTGGTTCAAAAAGAAAGTGTCAAACATCTGTTTGTAACACAAACAAAATTAAGTGTTCCACCCAGTTCATCTTAGAGCTTCCCCACTATAGCGTATCGTACAAACAAGGTTAGCTGTATTCTTCATTGTTCTTTGATTATTGATTGAAACTGCAATATAATAAATGTAATTAACAGTAAACATGTTAAGGTGCAGTTCTGTACTCGTTTTAATTCCAAAATCATAACCAACAGTTTAATTATACAGTCGGTCATTTACTGGATCACAACTATTGGTATAACCAGTGATTGACCATTTCGGTCATTCACTAGATTTTGATCAATTTTCTTTAAACGTTTTGGAAACAATGTTTTCTGGCAGATTAAGTGCTAGGAAGCACTAAAAAAACATCAGAAATCATGTGGGTACAATAAACCAAAATTTGACCGGGGCTTAATGTTTACGGAAATTTACTACAAGAACAGTGGTCATTCACAAGAATCTCTATTTTAACAATCTGGAAATGGTTTGTGTTGTTAATATACAAGGTTCCAGCTTCGACTCTGTGAGAATCTTAACAGCTTATTGGGTGGCGAGGAGGGAGAGTGGTGTTAGTACAATTTTTAAATGCGATGTAACATGTATTTTCTGTCTGTCGGTCAGTATGCATTTTATTTTATATAAATCTCATTGTCTCAAAAACGATTATAGATAAATAAATAATAAAATGTTTTTAGGTAAGATCAACGTTTGGTTTAAATTTCATTTTCGTTTAACTTTCAGTTCCAAAATGGTGGTACTTTAAACGATTTTCAATGTAAAATTTTTTAGAGCCCATACAATATATATATATATAAGTTATATATATATATATATATATATATATAATATATATATATATATATATATATATATATATATATTATTTTTAGTTTGCAAGAAATACAAAATTTTCGCAATTATTGTGTGTATTTTTTGTGTGGTGGCTTTTGTCTCAATTGACCTATTTTTAACGGTCATTCACTGGTACATTCATTCGAAATAGTTGGTATTCTGATACCAATGAATGACCGGTCATTCACTGGGGAAACACCGGTCATTAACTGGTGGATAGGCGGTCATTCACTGGTGCAATGATTTATGTATGATAAATTGTATTTTTCAATACTCTGTTTTAACATAATGCATTAAGTTTTACCATTAGGAACTACAGAAGAATACGGGCAAGACATTTAAAACTATTCCCTACACTGTAGCGTAAAACCTGTTTTACCATGTAGGATTCAAGTGGAAACTCAACCTTAAACGGTCATTCACTGGTGCACTCACCCTATATTTACATTTTTCTGAAAACAAAATTCCTCAAGCTGCAATTTTTTATTTCTTATGCATTGTATATTAATTTGTAAAATATTTAAACTATTAGTAGGATGCCTATTTATGTCATTTTGAATAGTAGGCCTATGTACATTATTATAATATTTTATTTCACCGACCTGTGTATCAGCCTCATTACCTACAGTGCATCTATTTTCTTTACGGGAGACACTAAAAAAACACTATCATCACAAACACCAGATTGCCCATCATTTTCACCAGCACAGCCGTTGCACGCTTGATGTAGCTTCGTTGGCTCAGGCTGCAAGTGTAGGAGACTTGTGTCTGTGAAGTTTTGTTCAGTTGGTGATAGCTGCAGGTGTTGATCTGTGAAGGTGGGTAGTTCAGCTTCAGTTCCTCTTGAGCTAAGGTTTTCAGCGTGCAAATCTCGTGACAGCGAATGATTGACCACATGTTGAGACTTCTTAGAAATTTCTTCCCTTAGTGCTGTTAGAAACTGACCATGTGACAGACCTCTCCAAAGTGGTCTTTTGGCAGAAGGTTGTTCATAGGAAACAATACACACAGTAGCTTTTGTATTTTTCTGGAAATCAACAATATTATGTACAAAATGATTTATTTGAATCAAGTCGCGGACACAGCCTATAGGAGAACATATTAACCTCTCGAGTTTATTGCTTTTAAAGTGGTCTTCTAGTTGTTTGAAAGCAAGGTCATAGTCAGTCACTTCAGGTTTACCGTTGTAATTTGATTTAGTTAATAGGCTGTAGACAGTTGGTCCATTTTGCACTTTCTGCATTGCTAACTTAGTGTTGACTAGATCTGTGGTTTTTGGCCGACCAAACCTTTTCCCTAAAGGTCACTGCCACCCCCTGCCGACATATGTCTACTATCATCGAAATCTTCAGAGATTGAATGAGCGAAAGCTGTTGAGGGATCAGTTATGAATTCATCAAACACTTTTTCCATGTTGATGTCAATAATGTTAATTTCCTTAGTCTTAATCTGAGCTGACAATATATTTTTACTTACAGGAGGGATGTTGGATGTAGTTGCTGCATTAGTATCTACAATTGTCTTCTGATTCAGCATGTTAGCTACTACTTGTGCAATGTTATTCTTACCTTTTTTATTCAGGTGAAGACCATGGTTTGTGTACAGGTGTCTCGGTAGCAAGTGAAAGGGTACAAGCTGTACAACGTTGTTGCTTACTTTTGCTATGTTTTCTAGTTCGGCATTAATTAGGCTAGTTTTAAAATCTAATTCAGGTCGATCGTGTCGCATAGGCAGTGTTGCCAGTAGGAGGTTTGTATGTTTTACCTTACTAACCAACCTGTTTACATCATCTAGAAGCCTTTTGATTCCCGTTGTTTCCACATTATTTGTACCTGCGACCACGAGGAGATGATCATCATTTGTCAAATTCTTTGCAGTTAGCTTAACCTCTTCCACCACCTGATGAAATTTAGCTCCCGGACGGACAAATGCAGATACATTATGTGATGTTTTACGTTCAATTAAGTAGCTAAGGTCTTTACCATGGGTATCAGCGAGAATAGTTAATTTTGGTTTGTTTCTATTTCCTTCAACTAAACCTGGGTGTTTATTCATTAGGTTAGTTCTCTTGTTTGCACATTTGATTGATTTAATATTCACATTTTCGCTTTGTTTAGTTATAATCGGGTCTGCAGACTCGCCAGCACCAACTGTTTCTAATATACTGTAACGGTTGTCACTAATAGTAGGCCTACTAGGATCTTTACTGGGAGGTAAGACTTGATTCTGCAAGAATTTACCTTTTCCAACTACGGTTTTAAAAGGTGGGAAGCAATGCATACACATGTCTTTAGATGATACCTCATTTAATTTTTTTGTTAGTTCAAGATTTTCAGATTGCAACATAGATATTATAGTTTTCTGATTAAGGCATTCCGATTTGTATTTTCTAAGCTTTTGTAATATTATCTGGGTATGAAAGTCTTTCGATATTGTAGTATTATGTAAACTAATATCTAAGTCATCACATTCATTAGGTGTGCCAGGTGACAAGGTTAGATTCAGGTCCAAGGATTTTGAGACATTACCATCCTGTGTTTGAATGCACGTAGTACAACTGGGAATTTTAAGTGGACTTTGTGATGTAGAGGGAGAGTTCACATCTGATGTAAGACTATTCCTCAGGCCAGGAGTGTTTAGTAGGGAGTTATTTATTTTATTACCAACTCCACTATTATTTAGACTTCCTTCCGCCTCCTTCATAGCTATAGAGAAATATTTATTTTTTGAATCAGATTTTCCATATTTACTTTTGTTTCAAGATAAGAACAGATATCTACTTCCTTCACTAAAGCTGTCTCTTGCGTTCCAAAGATTTAACATTATACTTTATGAGCTTATTTGTAGAATTGACAGTATCTACAATGGCAGGCCAATGTGGGTAGCCTCTCACCTTAGCAAAAACTCGATCACCCACATTATATTTATGCTTATTTCCCATAACAAGGCACAATTACTTTCCCTGCTAAATATGATAGGGCCTAGCTTAATTAGTGGATAAAGTGACTACTCAATTCATCACCAACACTAATGTTTTTAATTTCTATAAAAATGTATGCATAAATTTGTCAAGTTGGTCAACTCATGTAGGCTAATTTCATGTTTAGTCTCATAACAAATACCGGCACCTTTATTAATTTCTAACACTTTATTCAAACTAATACTTTTTTTTAATTATTTCATTCAAGTAAATCAGTTATTTGCAGAACAAAAATCAGTAGAAGTTCGACAGCTTATTCAAACAACTGATAAGAGATATGCAATCTACCTTGTCCTTGGCCAAGGCCTGGCCGGCTGACCTATCTTCAGTCTGTTGTTGATTCTTATCTTCACAAGAAGGGACAATAGTTTTCAAAGTTTATCTACCGTGTGCTTAATTTGTGCTTCAGTAATTCATATAAAATAAAAATACTTTTAAACAAAGTCTGTCAAAAATAAATAAAACACCTGTAAGTCTTATTACTGATTGTAATTTAGGTTATAAAAAGCACTTTTAACTATTTGATGGTAATATTGACTTTGTAAATAGAAAATTATGTATAGACTTTATGAAAAAAATACTTAAACTATTGTTCACTATTAAAATTTATGCTCAGAATAAAATAATTACATAATAAAATTGCTATTACTGAGAGCTACCTAAACTCACTGTTGAACCAACTTAACCTCAATCTCCAAAGCTTCACGGACCAATGGGGCAAAGCCCAGGTAACTTTTGATAATTCTGGTATTTTTTCCTTGCGTCCTTGGTCCTCAAGCTTTAAAATGAGCCATAATACGTTGCCCTATCTTTCTCCTAACTCGAGATATTTCGTGGGGATCGTTCGCTTACGGAATTATATATATAGATAAAATATAAATAGTTTGCAAAAGTTTATGAAATTTATTCCAGATCAAATTAGAAAAGAAAATAATCAAACAAAATAAAAAACCAGCTAAAAGCTTATCTCGCTAACAAAGCACTATATACAATAGATGAACTTTTTCCACCTTCTTCTCTTCTAGTATGAACTTGGTTTAATAATTATGATTTCTTATACTAACAATGAATCTATGAATCTGTAATTATTCTGACGCTGTTCGAAAGCTGTACACTGAATTTCTATTTGAATAAAGATATTGTCTATTGTCTATTGTATAAAAAAATAGTACCTATGGTACCTATTTTATGCTAGAAAATTACTTACTATGTTTAATTAAAATATTAAACATGATGAGTTAAACATGGTATCAATGATACCCTTGTTCTTGTTATTATTGTTACACCGCTTTTGTTGAATTGTTATATATATTTATATGCAAGTTGTTATTTGTTTGTTATCTTGTTATAATGTTATTTATTTATTATTGTGTTGTTAAATATTATCACTAGCACTTTTAGCAAATTTCCCTTAGGGAATAAGCTATTACCGTAGGTCTCATGGTAAGACTTAAGCCCGGGACCATGTTACTTTTTCGTTTTGAGGTGCCCAGAGACCAAAAATAATAGTCATTAAAATTTTTATATACATATATATGTATATATGTATATATATATTTGTATATATGTGTCCCTAGACACGATAACTCTCGTAAAAATGGTCCGATCGACACCAAATTTGGTAGAGATGTGTAATCCTACGTTTATTCAGATGAGTTCGAAAACCAGACATAACGACCTACCGAAAGGGGTAGTTTTGGGGGGTTTTGTACCCCAAAAATGGTTTTTTTGCATTTTTCATATGTAAATTTTAAAAATTTTAAATTTTTATTTTGACCATTGGATTTAGCTCAAAAAAACACACAATTTAGTATTTTGAAGCTTTGCTCTATCTCCATTGGTTACCGAGATATTACAAAGTCTAAAGACAGTACATTGTCTTTTGGGGCTCCAATGTTAATCTTATGGAGAGTAAGGATGTGTTAATATTTCACTTATTAACCAATCTTTTTGGATGAAACTTGGTATTTAGCTTCATTTGGTTGAGATTCATCCATTTAAGGTAAAAAATCTTGGTTTTTGTACTTATCATGGCAGCAAACCTGCATACTCTTTTCCCATGTTAATCATATGGAGAATAGGCAAACTCTTTTATTTATGGGCAGATATTGATGAAACTTACTATATGGCTTTATAAGGTCGAAATAATTTTTTTCTGTGTCCCCCATGGCAGCATACCTGCATACTCTTTCCCTATAGTTATCTTAAGGAGAATAGACATTTATTTCCCTATTTATGAGCACGTGATGAAATTTTGTTTAAAAAGTTTAGCTGGTCAAAATTAATATTACTAATTTGGAAATTCGCTTAGTACGCAGGTCTGCTGCGACGGGGGGTATTTTTTATGTATTATGAATATTTGGGAATTCAGCTTCAAAGCTTGAACGAACTCTTATTGGACAACAAACATGATGTACACTTACCATAAGTATCATATGTAAAAAAAGATTTTCCGTCAATAAATAAATAAATAAATGATGACATGTGATTCCTGATGAAGTTCGTCAATATTTAAATGCAGTATTTCTTATAAAAACACGTAAAATGGGTTAAATTCCAGTAAACTCCGCATGCGCTGTCTGCCGTTTTACCAGTGAAGCCGCGCTCAAGAGTTAATTGAGGGTTAAAGGCCTTCATAATACAATCATTGCAAAAACTACTACTTTGCAACAATTGTATTTATAAAGGTCTTAAATACAAGCCACAAGTCTCATTATTGGCCTAAAATTATAAATCAGTCGGTTTAGTTTGATTGTTCTTTTGTAGGTTTCTTCAATTTTATTTGTGACAGAGTTTAAATGTAAACAAAACCCACAGAGTAAATCCCTGACTTACTTGTTTTTCAAATTAGTTTTCATATTGAGGTGTTTACAAAACTCAAATGTCATCATATTTTTTATTCGTTTTTACAGTGTGGGACCTAAGGCAGCGAAAACATGTGTTTTCTTCCAAAAAAATGGAGGACTATGTTAGCAAGATTTTGACTAATGAGGAGGCCAGGTACTTGGTGTGCGCAAGCGGCGAAGGCACTGTCACATCCTTCGACATCGCTGGCAAATGCCTTCATATCCAGGTACATTACTGTAGTGTAGGGTATATATATATATATATATATACATATATATACGTATATATATATATATATATATATATATATATATATATATATCTCGTATTACTCATTTAGCCAACTACCAAGTTTTAAGAATAAGGAAATAAATTCTGCAGTGCAGAGCACCTGAGTCAGTATATATGTATAAAACTAAACATTAAAAAAAATTAGATCTCTCTTTATAGAGCTAAAGAGCACCCTGAGTCAGTATATGTATAAAACTAAACACTAAAAAAAATTAGATCTCTCTTTATAGAGCTAAATCCAGGGCGCTAAGCCATTGCAGTCCAGCTTCACTTGAGCTATGCAGACCGGTCGGGGAAAGCACTCAGTGGGTACTCTGCGACAATGAGCTCCATAGTTTGATACTTTGCACCGCAGTCGCATAGCTCGTCTTGTGTCATTCCCCATTTGTACTTCCAATAACTACATCTTCCCACTCCAGTGCGAAAACAATTGAGTGTAGTCCACTGCTTCCGAGGAAGATTCATACCATCTACCACTACGGTCGGGTTTGCTATCAAGAAGTGGTTCCGACCTTGAAAAGCGTCTCAGGAGGAAGTCCAGTTTGTATGGATGGTGAAGTTTGTGTCCATCAACTGGAAGGCTGTTCGTAGAGGTGGTTATCGGGACCTCAATCAGCCCGCATTCTGGGTTATGTAATCATGGGCAGCTGTGGAGCATATAAGATCTTAGTCCCCCCCAACTAATGAGGGGGTTGCATCCCTTATGAGTGCATCCCTTTGTCTTATTTCAGGTGGAGCGATATTATACAGCACCGGGAGCCAGGGTACAGGGGTTGCCATGAGTGTACCACTAATGGCTCTCATGGTCCTGTTTAGCTGGCCGTCGATCTCTTTAACATGCACACTACGGTGAACTCCCGATTATCCGCGAGCGGATTAACCGCGGTGCGGATTATCCGCATGTGTTACGAAAAGCGATTAAATACGCATTAATAAAAAGTTAGACCAAACTAACAAGTTTTTTTTTAAGCGAAATACGCGCGCAGGCCTTCTCAGAACTCGGAAAGTAGGCTGGCACGCAATCTCCGAGCCACTGACAATACGCAGGTGTTCGCGCCAGGGTCTCTGAACTCCCCCTCCCACCATTCCTATCCTCTTTCTCTCCGCCTACAGCCGTAGGCCCCGCCTACTCACGTGTCCAAACTATCCCCTCTCATCTGACACAGACACTTCAGTATCGAGTGAGTGCTGAAGCTGGCCGGTCGATGTTTACTGTATTGTTCTTCTTTTATCGTGTTTAGTGATTGTGTTGCCTTGTTTGGTATTTTTTGTTGCGGACGTCAACGGACTGCTCCATTATTTAGAGGAACAGGACGAATACGCGCAATTAGCTGAAAAACTTGTGTTACGAAAAATTCAATCACGGATAAAAAAAGTGTTTCCAAAGCAAGAAACAAAAACAACTGACTGACTTTTTTAATAGGGTGTAATTATTAAGCTACTGTACTCATGTTTACATTATTTTACGTCTTACTTTATTAAATAAATTGATTTTTCATGTTATAAATGTTTTCTCTTTTATTCTCTTCCATTTTCAACATGTTTGCGGATTATCCACGATTTTCGTTATCCGCGGCAGCCGCGCCACCCAATTCACGGATAATTGGGAGTTTACTGTATTTACCCACACGGGAGCGCAGTACTCAGCAGTTGAATATACCAATGACAGAGCAGTGGTTCGCAGAACTTGTGTGTTCTTCTCACTCACCGTAGTATTATCCATTGCTCAGTAGAATCTTTTCTAATTGGTTTGAGTTTAAAAAGTCATCAATATTTACACCAACTTAAATTTTATCAATGTATTTTTTAAGTTGACATTTTGATCTGAAGATATTCTCTTTGGGCGAATCATAATAAATATTCAATTTTTCCTGAAGTTGATCCCTTTTTCTCTCATTACCTCCTTCCTTATCCATCTTTCTGGCTTTATACTGCAATTTTTATCTTTGCTTTATTCTTGCTGAAAATTAGAATAACAAAATAAAACAGAAAATATTGTACCTAATAACTTTGGAAACTATTTACAGAGTTCCTTACCAGTATTTATTTGCATAAAATAAGATGAATAAATAATAATAATTTCTCAAACAAATGTCAGAGACAATAAAAATAATAACAATCAAAATTTAGTATCTTTGATAAAATTTATTTTAACTAGGTGTTTTCAATAATTATACAAAAGTATTGTATAGGGTAATCACCCCAATTGCTCCACCCACAGAAATATGGGACAAGACATAATTATTTGTTTATTAATAAGTTGTTACAGTTGACTCCCTCTAATCCGGTCACCTCGGGACCGGACCATTGTCCGGATAAAAAAATTTTTCGAACCATCAGGTGGTTATTTACATACATAAATTAAATCTAAATAGTGTATGTATAATTATAAATCACATTTAAAGACAATTTTATAACCTAAATATTACAGGGTTTGTCTACCAACTTGTTGAAACCTCATTTTTATGACATTGATAAAAATAAAATTAACACCAGACAATAGGAAATTTACAAAATTATAAAGTACCATGAGTAAAAACTTCATAGATTTATATTTTGGAGAAAAGGGCCTCAATTTTAGATTCATAAAATTACCATGCACTTACTGTAGCCTAACTACAATTTTACCTTAAAAAATAAACTTGTAATAATATAATTCACATTCAAAATTACTAAAATAAACAACAATATACAGTAGGATTCAGTAACTAGTAAAATCAGTTGCACTGTTGTATGACTTTTGGAACGAGGGCGAACGTAAGTCGAAACTGAGGTTCTTTGTTTACATGTAGGCCATAAATAAACAGACATGTTCAATTCTGTCGATTTTGGCTGTGAGAAACCCGGCAAGGCATTATCTCACTTCCAAGACTCACTTCCAAGTGACTCACTTCCATGACATCGTCCGGACTATGGGAGTCCGAACGAGAGGGAGTCAACTGTACTGGAAATTGGATGATATCAGGATCAATAACAGTTATAAATGTAACTGATATTTGTAACTGATGCGAGGAAGTCACTAGATCGGTTGTAACTGTTTCTTAGAAGTAATTATTTTATGTCACAGTCGGAGCTGTATGAGGCGGAGTTCACCTGTGCGGGGTTGTTCCGCAAGGAGACCAAGCTGGCGGTAGGGTCGGCGCGGGGCTCGCTGGTATTCTATAAGTGGGGCAGTTTGGGCTGCATACAGATGATCTTCCATGGACGAGCAAGAAGGCCATCAGTTGTATGGTGCCGATCAGCGACAACGTTGCACTCACTGGCTGGGAGGACGGTTCTATAAGGTGATCTGCGATGACATAGTTTCTAATATTTACAGAGTCCTTGTGGCCCACGATAGACGTAGAAATTCAACACCCGGTCTCAAGGCCTTTGAGGGTTCTAAAATTTTATGATTTTCAATAGGGTCCCTAAAAAGTCTTTGAATAAACTAAAAATTGTTTACTGACATTTTTATATTTTTATATTATTTTAAATTTTGCAGAATCTTACAAATGTGGTTTTAAAGTTTATTCAGGTATAAATATGCCACATACTTTTGAATAGATCCAATGGGAATTTTGAAACCAGTAATAGGATATCACATTAGAAACACATCACATCATGTATGGTAATGTATTACAATCTTTGTCTTAACACATTGAATCCTGGGCGTTTAACATTACTTATATGCTAAAATACTGGGCATAAATTCACCTACCTATATACTAATAGTAGATCATTAAGGAATATAAAATAGTATATATTACTAGTCTATATTATATAACAGATGTATATATATACATCTGTTGTATAAGAATTCACTGGAATACCTCAAATTGGATTTTATTGAATTTGTACAACATTTCAATCAATAAATAAATAAATAATAAAAATAAATATAGGTAGGCATATATAATATAAAATATGCATATACTAATACAGCCTATATACATTTACATGTATATGTACATATAGGCCTACATATACATGTACATAAAGCACATATACGTGGACATAATGTACATAAAGATATTACGTATACCTATATAGCTACATAAACATGTACAGTACATAATATGTATATAAATGTATACATACACACATATATAAATACATATATGTAGTCATACATATATTTGTATGTGTATATATACAAAAACATATATGTACAAACAAACATATATTTATATATAACAACTTAAAATAAAAAAATAATATTTTTTCAATGTAGTCCTTGCCCGAGTATAGCTCGGGCTTCATTCGGAAAGGCATTCGCGGCACCCCAAGCTATACTCGGACATAGGGTACAATGTGTTAATTTTGCGTCACTCACCATAATAATCTATGGAGATGGCAGTTCTTGTAAATTAATTAAAACACATATAAACACACACATGTGAATGAATCAGAATCTGATTCTGATACATGTGAATGAATGAATAAATAAATATATAAATAAATTTGACTGTCCGTTTCCAAGTCTGACGTTTTGCCACACCTAATTGTTATTGTGAGTCGTGGTTACACAATGTAGAGCCTAACAACGTAAATCGGTTGTACTGGAAAATTACTTTTTCCGACATAAGGTTCCTTTTTGCTTTCTGCCTCACATGGACAGGGTGTCTCATAACCATAGGATGAAACTTTAAAAGGCTATTCAGGAGATAAAAACAAGCAAATAATACAGTAAAAGGTAAATTCTTTCTTGATTAGTTTTCTTACTGACTGTCTGCGTATTATTTTGATCATTATAATATCTAAACATCAAATCTTATATCAATTATCTTTGAGTTGAGGAATTGGAATTGGGCACAACTATTACAACGCAAATTCAGATGAATTTTGATATTTCTATCTTTTACGGTTACAAAATGTCAGCCATTTTAAGTTTTAAAAAAAATATATATCCATCCCCCTCGCAGACTAAGCGGACTTCTAGTATTAAAGTCATTTAGAAAGAATAACCTAAATTAACAGTTTGAGGCTGACTCACGTTGTTTTCTCTGGCAGGGCCACCTACCTGTTCCCCCACAAGCAGTTGGGGATCGTCGGGCAACACTCACTGTCTGTGGAAGCGCTTGACATCTCCCACGACGGAGCTTACGTCGCGTCCTGCTCACTCGACAGTCGGCTGCGTTTCTGGCCCATCGGCTACTTTGAGGACACCGACCTGCTCACCTCGGTTGCTGGTGGGAAGAAAAACCCGAACCTGCCGAGCTCCAATGTGGTCGACCGGTCGCAGTTCTTCTCCGACCTGGCGTGATCACCTGGTGTGTAAATATCTATCAACTCACGACTTGAGGTGATGGAATACAGTGTGTTTCAAAATTTTAAAAAACAGATTTTATTTGTTTACTGGTGTACATGTTGTTACACTATCAAGTAACATAGTTTGTAAAAAAAAAAAACTAAATTTTAAACATATACATTTTACTGTTTACACTCTTTTAATTCAGTAGAAAATTCATTGTCCGAAATAATTTGCACTGTGGGTTATTCGGATAATCAAACACAAAAATTATTATTTATGACCACTAAATGATTTATTGACTGTTAGGATGTCTTGTTTGAATATTTTAGGTCAGGTTTAGAACTGAATGTTTTAGGTTAGGTATTTCTTTCTTTAAGATCGACATATGTTGCAGTGGAGATTTTCCTCCAGGTTCCTTTCTTGCTGAACTCACTGTTTCAGACAAAACCACAAATCTTCTTTCTGCCAAGTCATTTGTTAATAGGTCTTTGCATTAAGTTAGCAGTTTAATACATTCTATCAAATCTGATTAAACAGGTTTAGCACAATTTTTATCTTTGTACAGATTTGTAAATAAAGTTATTTTGTTATGAATTTATTCTAATGTGTGGATGATTACCCTGTATTTTATCTTTATTAATTAAAACTGTTCTTTTTTTAAGCATTTATATTAAACAGATGACCTTTAATCTCTGTAGCAGAAATCGCAGTTAAAAATCTTGTATATAAAAGATATTTATAAAATTATTTCTAAGACTGTCCAGCGATCCTATCAGACCAATTTGTATGGTTTACGTCTTAAAGTTTTTCACATGCAGATGTCACTATGGGCATCTGAATATTTTTACCCTTTGCCTAACACAAATTATATTATATTTATTGAATTTGTTTCTTAGCAATAAATAAACAAATTAAAAAAATAGTTTTTCAGATTTTTTGACAAACAATTTTTTTACCTTTTGTAAAAAATAATAATTATATAAAAAAGTATGCTTTGTTACTTCTGATACCTCAAATAATATTTGTAACAAAGTTTCACTATGATCGGTTGAGTAGTTTTCGTGTGAAAGCGTAACAAACGTACAGACATTCACATTTATAATATCATTAGGGATTTATAAAATTGAAAGCAACAAATAAATACAACAATACAGTAGACCCTTTGTACTCTGGCACAGCCTCTCCAGTATATCGGCATTTTTCAGGGAGCACTATCGCTATTAGGTACAAAGTTTATCACAAAATTTAAGGCCCATTCCTACGTGGGCGACAGAAGCGACGCAAGTTCAAACCAATGTATAAGCGTTGGAGCGTTCTTAGTGGGCAACAGGAGCGACGCTTTGGCAGCGTTCGTTGCGAGCATTACAAGCGTATTTTGAAATTTCAAATGATTTTGTATCTGGTCGCAGTTTTCGCTGGCGTTCACAGCAAATGATTGTTGTGTGTTGTATGGTAAGTATTTTTACTATTTTGTCCCACTAACTGAAGACGTGCTTTGTTCTTTCTTCATTTTTCTTCTCATTTTCCTCAGATAATGCTCTAGACTTTAATAACTTTATCTGATTTTAACATAAGGCACTATTTGCAGGAACATTTAGTAAATTGTAATTTGATGTAATTCCTTCGGCAAGGGTAATTCCTTGTAAATATATTTTTTTTCACATCTTCCGGATACCTTCCTTTTTAAATAAGAATACATTAGTATCAAAGTTTCCAGAAGCATCAGCTTACATCTTTTATCTTTGGACAGCATGGTGAAACTGAGTGTCTCAAGAATTATTGACGCCGGTGTCGCTCGTGTCGCCCGCAACGCTTGCCCACGTAGAACACAACTATCTACAACATAATGGCGATACAAGCGTTCCTCTGGCATCGCTTCAGTCGCTCTTGTCTATACTTGAATACTTGGATCCTCCACCGCTGACCGACACTGTCGGATAGGTTGCGTCAATGTTACTAAAACTAATATTTATGTACAATATTTACACCATGGCGGCGGGCTGATTAGCTGAAAAGCGGTACTTCGCTGACTTCACTGAGCAAATACAGTGGCCGGCTCACTAGACACTCTTTTAATGATGTTTTGAACTCTTTTAGCTCCAGCCTACGCACTGCCTCGGGCAATTCATTATAAATCCTTATGGCGTAGTAAGGATAAGCTTTTTGTGTGCCACTGAGTCTGCAACGTGGCATGTCGATGTCTCCAGCATGTCGGGTTCTGTGATTGTGCTGGTGCTGTCTCAAAGAAAAGCTATTTATGTTCTGCTTGAGCAGGACAAGGCTGCTGAAAAGGTACTGACTATAGACAGTCAATACACCGAGCTCCTTAAATATCGGTCGGCAGTGCTCTCTGTAGCCAGAAGATGTGATTAGTCTTAGCGCCTTCTTCTGTAGAAGTAAGATGTAAGACACCGAGGGAGAATGACCCCACAGAACGATTCCATATGAAATGTGGCTTTGAAATAGCGCATGGAATATTGAGAGCAGGTAAGGTTTGGTTATGACTGCCCTAAGCTTCCTAAGCAGGTACGTCACTCTTGACAGCTTCACACAGATGTTAGATACATGCTGATTCCAACCTAGTTTGTTGTCAATCCAAAAACCTAGAAGTTTCACTGTGTCATCGCCCTGCGCTCCGGTCTTCAAAGAGCATACGAGGGTCTGGGTTTTTTCTTCATTAAGTTTCAGCTTGTTGCAGGAAAACCAGTCCTTGGCACGCTCCATCAGGTTGTCAGCTTCAGCCCGCAACTGTAAGATATCACTACCTCTGGTAAACAGGGTAGTGTCGTCTGCGAAAAGCAACGTTCGCCTATTGAGCCTTAAATCGTTTATCATAACTGTGAAGAGTAGAGGGCCAAGGACTGAACCCTGTGGAACCCCATGCTCAACCTCTCTTATGTTAGAGATCGCCCCTCCAATAGAGACAAGTTGTTTCCTGCCCTTCAGAAAGTCTTTTATTGACCGCAGTACTACTCCCCCAATCCCATACTTGGACAGTTTTCTTGTTAAGATGTCATGCGATACCACATCAAAAGCTTTACTGAGATCGCATAAGCTTAAAATAACTGAGTCCCGGTCCTCAAAAGCTTCTGAGATTCGGCTAGTCAGACTAGCGAGGGCTGAGGTGGTTGAACGTCCATTTCGGAAACCGTGCTGATCTTCAGAAATCAAGTTGTTGCTCTCAAGGTATTCTACGAGCTGATTTTTCATGACTGAATCAATTACTTTGGACAGGGTAGGCAGGATCGATATTGGTCGGTAGTTTGATAAAATGGATGAATCTCCCTTCTTGTAGATAGGGATTGTCCGGGCAGTCTTGAGACTATTCGGGAAAAGGCCATTTCTGAGGATAGAATTAATGATTATTGTAAGAGGGTCTACAATAACGTCAATCACAGATTTTAAAATTGAACTAGAAATCCCATGTACATCCTGGCTATTTGATTCTTTAAAACCTTTGACAATTTTCCGTACTTCGCTGGAGCTGACCTCCTTCCAGGTCTCAAAAGATAGGGAGGGGGAAGTGTCATCAAGATTATCAATTGGATCAAACTGTGTCTGGGGCAAATTATCTACAATGTCCTTAACCGCTTGAACAAAAAAGTCATTGAATTGATCAGGGGTGGCTGAGATCTTGGCCACACATCTAGGCTCCCTATGTTTGTTTACAAGCTGCCATGCCGCTTTGCATGTGTTGGGCTTGACTGATTTTAGCCACATTGAACAGCTTTTTTTCTTCGTTTACCCTGATTTGATAGTCTCTTTTCACTCTTAAGTAAAGGCTATAGTATCTATCCTTAGAAGCTAAGTCACATGCAGTCTTACAATGGTCATGCAGTAAAACTACAAACCTACGTAACCTAGATAGATCTTGGGTATACCATGACTTATCGATAACCTCAGGATGTTTACTTTCATCAATCCTAGCCTTAGGTTTGGGCCTACCGGTACAGATTTTGGCCGGAAAAACAGATTCAAATGTTTCCAGAAATTTATCAAAAAAACAATCAAAGCAATGTCACGTTGCTTTTCTGTCGCCCACTTAGGAACGGACCTAAGTCGTTAAACTTGATTTAGTTTTTTTGTGGTTTGACCAACATTGACAAACTTTAATGTCTTAGATCTGTATTTATGGCTGTTTCATCGCTGGTGTCCGTTTTCCACTGCTCGATCATCAACTACGGCCAATATCACACAGTCTGTGCAAGTAAACGTAGGGAGTAAAATGGGCTTTAGTATGTAAGGCTGACCTCTACCTCTAGTCTGGCACCACGCCATTCTGATATTTGTTGGGTTATTGAGAGTCTAATGAATATTAGCCTAAAGTTTAAACAAAAACTTGAGTTAAAAACTTGAACTTTACAACATTTCAACACTGAGTTAAGCATTTTCACTGTAGTGCAAATTTGCGTTATGTTATGTCATCCACTAAAATTTTTTAATATTTTCTAGGAATATAATAGTTTTCTCCAAGGACTTGTGGGGTAAATCAATACCTACATCCGTACATGAAAACCATAACATTTGTAATGGTACCTAGTTTATTTGTTATACAGCACTAATACATGTCATGGTTGAGTCATGGTTCAGAGTTCGACCAGTGCACATCGTTCCCAGTGCGGGTTTATCATGTTAGTGCGGGCTACAGAATTCGTGGAGCTTTAAATTCGCGAATCTACTGTCCATGTGCTTTAAATGTAAAAGTGGTTATCTTTGTTATAAATAAGCTATAGGTATATGTTTAATTGCTGACAGACTTGAATATTTATATTTTATATTGCATATTTTCATAATTAAAATGCCAAACTGTGGTAAGTGCAATAGCAAGTTAGGCTCGCAGTCTTTAAAAGTCACATGTGCCGACTGCGATTTAAATTTCCACTTAAAATGTGTTAATATGCAGAAACCGGACTTAGAGGCATTAACAACTGAAAATCTTGAGTGGCGTTGCCAACCGTGTACTTCCGAACGGCGTAAAAGCATGCGGTTCGAATCTAATGTTGCATCCGGTGGCGCAACTTTGGACGATATTATGAAGGAGATATTAAACTTGCAGAAAACACAGAAGGACTCAGTTAAAGATTTTAATAATACAACTGATATGATTTTCGGAAAAATCGATGATCTCAAAGAAATTGTTGAAAACCAACGAGACTTACTTAAAACATACGTTGAGAGAACTGAGATTTTGGAGGCCGAAAATCGGAAGCTGCGTCAACAATTAGGAGAAACTCAGGCTCGGATTGAAGAAACTGAACAATATACACGTGTCAACTGTATCGAGATTCATGGAGTTCCGGCTACGAACAATGAAAACATCTTGGACACAGTGAAAAAGGTTGGTTCAGCTATAGATTTTGACGTGACCGACGCAATGATCGACAACTGTCATCGCCTTGGAAAATCAAGTGATGGACGTCCGGCTGGAATAATAGTGAAATTTGTTCGTCGAATTGACAAAGACATTTTTCTCACACAAAAAAGAAAGAAGCCCGATCTATCAACCCGTCACATAAACCTAGGAACTGACCGGCCCATCTACATAAATGAGTCTTTGTGTCCAGCGCGTCGGAAGCTCTACGCTCAAGCTCGTCAAATTAAAAAGGAGAAACATTATAAATACATCTGGCTACGAGGTGGAAAAATTTTACTTAGGAGAAATGATGGCGATCCAGTGGTGTCTATTACCCGACTTGAGGACCTTCAAAAACTCTAAGGTGTGTCAGATGAAGTACCGTACTCTTGTTTTGTTACGTGTTTACTGGCATAGTATTTTGTTATGGATTACAAAGCAAATTATAAAGCTTATTATTATTATTTTAATATTTGTTCTGGTTTGTACATAGATTATATGATTGATTAAATTTTTTATTTTTACTAATGGAAGAAAACAAATTAAATATTGTTTTGAATAGTAAATTAGTTATTATTCAGCAAAATATTAGGAGTGTTAGAGCAAATTTTGATAATATGCTAACATGGTTATCAAGTATAAGTACACCTCGGCCTCATATTATTATTTTGACTGAAGTTTGGATACAAAAAAGTGAAATACAAATGTATGAAATAGATGACTATAATTTAATTGAAAACTGTAATAACGAATATAGAGCTGGAGGTATTCTCATTTATATTGATAAATCAATAGATTACAAGGTTTGTGATGAAAACAACTTTTATTCTGATGTTTTAAAGATATATTGTAATTTAGTAGAATTTAAATTTATATTGTTAGCAGTTTATAGATTACATAGTATAAATAAAACTATTTTCCTAGACAATATTACAACATTTTTAAAAAGCATAGGCAAAGAAAATTGTTTTATAATTGGAGACATGAATTTAAATTTGTTAGAAGATTCGCCTATTGTTGATGAATATAAAGTAACAATGAGTAGTTATGGGTTTGATTCTCTGATCAATGAGCCGACCCGGATTACTGAATCATCTCAGACTTGTCTTGATCACGTTTATTTAAGAATAAAAAATATGTTAGGCTTTGATGTAGTCTCTTGTGCTATTCACTGTGGTATAACAGACCATAGCATGACCGGTGTAGGACTCACATGGACCGCAGGCGGCACGTGCGGCACGGCACGCGACCCTGACCGACCTCGGAACCTTATCAACTATGATAAGCTTAATCAGCTACTGGCCCAGGTGGACTGGTCACCGGTCCTCACTCAGCCGAATGTTTCTTTTGCGTTTGATAATTTTATGGGGATACTCAATCATTGTTTAAGTCTGAGCAAAGAAACAAAAGTCACAAAACCGAAATATAAATTTTTAAAGCCATGGATTAATGCATACTTGTGCAATAAAATTAAAAGGAGAGGTATAATTTATAAGAAGACTTTGAAAAGCCCTAATGACAAAAAACTTGCTGAATATTATAGTTCATATAAGAATAGATTAAACAATGAAATTAAAGAAACAAAAAAATCGTATTATTGTAATTTATTTAACAATTGTAGTGGTAATTCTAAGCTTGAATGGAAAATTATTAATGAGTTAACTAACCAAAAAGTTTCATGTAATGAAATATCAAGCATGTGTATAGACGGTAAGATTGTTGTTGATCCACAAACTATAGCTGACAGGTTCAATGATTATTTTGTAAATATAGTTGACAATATGATAACAAATGATAACATTCCTCCTGTCGATGATGAACTTTATAAGCTTACCTTTAGTCTTAATAGTGAAAAAAACTCTTTATTTTTAGAACCTGTAACTGTAATCGAAATACAAAATATCATAAAATCGTTAAAAAATAATAAAGCACCAGGTTATGATGAAGTAAGCACAGTTGTAGTAAAACAGATTTCCGATTCAATAATTCATATTTTAAAGTACCTCATAGACTTGAGTTTTGAAAAAGGTCATTTTCCAGACGCTTTGAAATTGGCTGTTGTCATTCCGTTATACAAAAAAGGGGAAAAGCACAATTTTTCAAATTTTAGACCAATTTCTTTGACTTCTGTTTTCGCAAAGATTTTCGAGAAATGTATGAAAGTAAAATTACTTAGCTTTTTAAACAAAATCAATTTCTTTAGTTGTTTTCAATACGGGTTTAGAGAAGGCAAAAGGACAGAAGATACACTTATAGATTTTGTCAGTTTTGCGATGAAAAATTTGAATGAGGGTAAAAAAGTAAATAGCCTTTTTTTAGACATTTCTAAAGCTTTCGACAGTGTCCAACATTCGATCTTATTAGAATTTCTGTCTAACTGTGGAATAAGAGGGGTAGCATATGATTGGTTTAGTACATATTTAACCAACAGAAAGCAATGCGTAAAATTGGGATCTTGTAAGAGTAAATGGGAAATAATCAAAACTGGGGTTCCACAAGGAACAGTGTTAGGACCTGTACTTTTTTTAATCTACGTCAATAGTCTCTGTAATGGGAATTTTCATGGAAAGTTGTACTCTTTCGCTGATGATACAGCTTTAACTTATGTGGGCACAAATTTTAAAGAAAATAAATCAGCAATGGAAAATGATTTAAATAAATTAAATATGTGGTTTTGCAAAAATAAAATGTTTTTAAGTATTGAAAAAACAAGTTTTATTAATTTTTGTTTAAAGCCAAATGATAATACTTTTGATCAAGTTGTATATCGATGTAAAGACTGTGCTTATCATTTGACCGATTGTCATAAATGTTCTTTTGTGAAACAAGTTACCAGTACCAAATACCTGGGTTTGCATTTAGACAATTTATTTTCATGGAAAACCCATATATCACATTTGCAAAGAAAATTAAATTCAATATTGAGAATATTTTATTTTTTGAATGATCTTGTTCCACTTCAAGTATCTAGAAAGCTTTATTTCTCAATGGTACAAAGCAGATTGGAATATGCAATTACTTGTTGGGGCGCTGCGTATGTAACCAACTTAAAATGTTTACAGGTTGCTCAGAAAAAATTTATAAGACTAATTATGAAGCAAAGTAAATTTGAACATTCTTGGCCTTTATTTAAGAGTTTAAGAATATTACCCTTAAGACATTTGTATGTATATAAGGTACTCAACATGTTTTACATAAGAAGTGGAAGTGTTCCAACTCGAAATAATAGGGAAAATATGCGTTCAGGTCTTACGTTTTATATTCCTAGATCAAATAGAACTATTTTTAGTAATTCATTTACATACATAGGACCGAAGATTTTCAATAATTTACCTGAACATATAAAGTCATCGCGCAGCCAATCTATATTTTTAAAAAGAGTAAGGGAAATGTTATTTACTTTACAAGATGTAAGTTCACTGTTAAGTTTTATTGTATAAATTCTATTACCGGTACCAACACATTATTCAGTAACTACGATATTTCTTTATAAGTATATTAGATAAATTGTAATAGGTTATTACATTAAATCTGTTAATCTCTATTAACAGATTAAGTTTTCATTTGTTGATATAGATGTAGGTATAAAACTCTCTTTTTATTTTAATTTTATATGTATTCTTAAGTGAATAATTTTGTTGCTCGCACACAACCAATATTGTTTTATTTAAACTGATCAAGATAATTAATTCTTTATTTAATATTGTATTATCACTGGAAGAACTTTAATTTAATTTAACTTTTATTTTTAGCAAGAGATGGTAACCTCAACACAGGTTTTACACCTTTAGAGGTACCTATATTTTCCATTGAAGAAGTGAAAATTGTATATTTTGTAATAATTATGTAAAAAAAAATGGAAAATAAACATTTATTCTATTCTATTCTATTCTATGTTACGCTAGTTACATTTTTCATGTGTTTACACTCTAATTGAATTCATTATCTTTTACAACAAACTGCTTTTCTAAACATATAGCAAGTGTTACATACTAGGTAAGTGCCGGGTAGTGTAGCTAATTAACACATAGTGAATTATAACTGTTACTATCCATCCACTAATGGATCATCAGCTAACCATAAACATAAAGCGTAGAATAGTTGTGGTAGCTATGTAGGCGCGGTGAGTGAAGTAATAGAGAGCAGCAAACGCCACATGGATTCAAATTTGTAAACTACTTTCTTATTAATAATCTAAGATTGATTGTGAGTATTCACTGATCTCAATTTTCTAAAACTTTTAAAAGTTACTAAAATGGAGAATTTAGTATATACGAGTATTTTATGTCTACTACAGATTTTTTTAAGAATCACTGGTTTAACCTGTTTCTAATGGTGCAAGATTCTTTTCTAATCATTTTGTCTATAATTGTAGTTATGTTATGGTCTAACGGTTTGAAGAACAAACAAAAGAGGTTAGTTAAAATTTTAAAATTATTCCTTCCCTTGTACTGGTTTGGGAACCAACAGTTCTTCTGGCATATACCAACATTTGTTTCAGTATTTTCAGATAATTTTTGTAACGATGAGCTGACAAATTTTTTAAAGTGATGATTAAGATAGTACTTCCTATCCCAACAGCCTAATTCTCAAGAAAAATGGTGTAGGTGTTGTGGGTGATATACTATTTAATTTACAAAAATAAAATTGGAAATTTAATTGATCCTCTGCGGATGGTAAAGGTTATAGACGGTTTGGTTAGATTACGATTCACGGTGGTAGAGCTTGGGACCAATAATTACCTTGACTCTGCGACGCCCAAGAGACATGTTGGAAATTATTATTTCCAAACAAAAAACGACAAAGGAGATGCCATAACCAAACAATAAAATAATAAATATGCCCTTTAGTTGTGTGAGAGTCATGACAATACTGTGATGCTTGAACTCTGATTGTTGGTTAGAAGATTCTTCATGGTTTTCATCCCCATTTAAAGCTCCAAACTTCTGAAGTAGGCCACTTTGAAGCATGCGGATAAGCATAGTGTTGATAGGCTCATACAATGGAGACCCGCTTGCAAACAGCAAGGGAGTTGCTAGCGATTCCAATAAACACCCATCAACAAAGAAGACTTTGTCCTTGTCAAAGAATTTTGACATGTCTTTAGAATATGAACTGAGGTGCTTCTTTTCTCCGAAAACGGCAAAGTCACGTTTGGTCTGGATTCTGTTGATAATATCACTGAAGTTGGATGGAGGAAGGACTTTGAACCTTTTGATCATTTTCTTGACATTTTCATTGTTGCTTTTCATAGACTTGAGGATGTTCAGCATTTGCTGGGCGCCGCCAATTTCTAAGTTGGACTCCAAAAGGTCTTGAAGGTTTTGGATGTTGTGGACATGCCAAGGGATAGTCATAAAGCTCCATAGTGAAGCTTGATAGGCAGTTGTTGTAACTAAAACGTAGACAAGCCAATGACCAATGAAAACCCGCAGAGACCAAGGTTTGGGCCTTACCGGGTAAGGTTGGTTCAGAATCGTAGCGAAAATGTATTGAAATGCATTCAAGGGCGATTGAAGTGTAGCATTCTCAGACAAGATTGTCGTGATGCCTACGATGATAAAAACTGCTATTATTATAGAAATTATAAACAACATCCAAAAACTGAAGGAAAACTCATCGATGTAATTCATTATGATGGACCTTTTCTTACCAGCTCTGATAGGGACAGCCCAGGTGTAACATTCATAACGGGTTTCTTTACCGAATATTATAGCTGAATCATTCGTAAAAGCTAGTCTGGAAAACACACCCATCGCAAAATCTACTCTTCCACTGCTGAGATATTCTGTTATCTGTTCTACCGTATCATTGTAAAAAAACCAACTTCGGTCCAATGACGAATTTTGACTTTCAGGTAGTATAACTTGCAGTTTAAAGTTGAGTTTTTCTTGAAGAAGGTTCACCAAATCCTTGATTAGCCCTTGGAACACAATCTCTCCGTTTTTTCCCCTAGCCAGTGTTGCCTCTGGGGGTTGCCTGTTCGCCAAACACGTCAAAGTGCATCCGTGCATGTTCCAGTATTTCCCAGTGTGGAACAAGTTTATGTTCTTCTCGAACGCCTTGCCGATGTAGGAGTCTATCTTAACCGGAGGGCCAGTCTCCGCGCAGTGGTTGGCGCTGTAGGGGAACGACGTGTAGACATCGATCTTGTCTCCACCGGGGATCAGCAGCACATCGTAGATCATCTTGGTGGCATGGAACTGACTCAGCAAGAACGTCATGTGGTCGCTACCGAACTGTTCCAACCCCACGAGTATGTAGCGAGTGTCCTTACGCAGCCTCCGCAGTAGCGATGTGTAGTTGGTATCAGCGCGTGGGAACAATATGACCACCAGCTTGTCGGTACTGCGGAGCTTTCGTTTCTGAGAGATCACCATGAAAGGCTTCTTCATGTTTCGGATCATCTGGACCCAGAGGTCATTTTCATGTTCCTCCTCGGTGTACAACACGACAGTTCTTCGTTCTACATATTTGTCGACGATATCCATTACACAATTGACCATGTTGTGGTTGATGTTCCTACTGGGTAAAAGGATACCATGGGTTCCTGCGGTGAGAAGTGCTAGCATAAACCAGTGCATTTTGCTCAGCACTAGTTTAAGCCGGCATATCATGCTGTAGGAAATTCAATCACAATATTGTGTTGATATTATCAAGCCTTGCCAGATCCAGCAACTGTCATTTCAAGTGTTTTGTGAGGGCGGACTGTTACATTATAATGTGTGAAATACACTTTGTAAATTGTAAACCATTATCAAATCACATAGATTTGCTATATTTTGCCAAGAAACTATTCAATCTTGTGTCATTTACATCTCACAGTAGAATCAATTGAATACTCGACTTGCCCATCTTATTCCTCATAAATATGATGTTTTTTAATTTACTCAATTTTCTTACTTTCCACTTGTTTATTATATTTGGTGAAAATTTAATTATTTAAATGTTGTTGCATATATTCTCACTACAAAGTTTTATCTTAAACGTAAATTATGTCGTCGTTCACGTATAGCTGTTAAAAATTTACTTTAAAAACATTTTAAGACAAAATATTTTTTGTATTTTTATAATAATTCTATAGGCCTTTTATATTTAAGAACTGGCCACCAATTAAATATATCAGGATGTCCCTATGAGAACGAATTGGAAAAACTACTGATGAAATATTTAAATTCCTTCATTTGAGATATACGTCTTAAATTACTGTTAACTATTTGAAGACATGCTGGGCATAAAATGGCGCTATTTAGCTTAAGTAAGGAGGGTGTCTTTTTAGTTCATCTGTAATTTTTCAAATTATGAATATGAAGATTTTCTTTAAAAGCTTAACTTTAAGCTAGAGACGAATTACAAATTATTAAAACCTTTAAAATGGTAATGAACTGTTGGTCAAAGTATTTAGTTTCTTAGCAACAAATCACTTTATTTTTAGAATTTTTCTTTAGAAGGTTCTCTTTCCTAATACTTGTAAAAATATTTGCTGTAAATTTGTTATCAAAACTTTATAGAGAGAGGCGGAACGTTTTTTACAAGATTTAGTCAACAGGGGTTTCCTTTTACCAGCTCTCATCTGTTTGGTAAGTAAGTTTAATAGCTAATGGGGCTTTCTTTCTTTGACATTTTTTTATGAGAGTTTTGGATAAGTTTAACCTACATTATTTGGTTCTATCAACCATCATTGGCATATATTAACATACACGCTCAATACGGATTGAGTGCGTAAGGTCAAATATTGATGTATGATCCA
Source organism: Neoaliturus tenellus (assembly GCA_030545055.2). NCBI lineage: Eukaryota > Metazoa > Arthropoda > Insecta > Hemiptera > Cicadellidae > Neoaliturus > Neoaliturus tenellus. The sequence goes on from CM061531.1 coordinate 209,460,980, forward strand.
TTTTGAATCAATATCATGATCGAAATATCGCTATCCGTATTGAGCGAGCAAGGTCCACAATTGGTGTTATGCTGATCTGGTTGAGATTTCATTCTAGAATAAATAATAGGTGTGATATTAGGTAAAAAAATATAAATGTCCTATAAAATAAACTACACTAACACAAACCATTACATACTACGGTAATAACAATTTATACAAACACCAAAAATATTCTACCAATGTTTTTAAATATGTATTTTCGATAAATTTAAATATAAAAAGTGCTTCTTAAAATATCATTGCTTAGTAAGAAACATTTATTCAGTCTCCCATAAAAGTCTCCCATCTGACGGTCCAGTTTACCATTTTAGTGCGGTGGGAAAAATTTTAAAAAGTTTGCTTGACTGGCGGACCTTTTTTTATAGTTACATGCGAGAAGTGCCGGGGCTTTTTAGCAAAATGTATGCATTTTTAAAAAAAATTCTTAAAATTGTTTAGTAATTCTTTTTTTATTTGTTTCTAAATATCTTTTATATTTATACATTTATTAACAAAAATAAATAATAAAATATGCTTTTGGTATGGCTTACATTTTAATTTTAATAAATGTACAAATTAAAATTGTGTTGGTTTTTTCTATGTTTACTTAAAAAAATCGTTTTTTGTTTTAGAGTTAAAATGTTTTATTAGTTTCATAATAGAGTACATTAAAAAAATAAAAATCCTATACTCTTATACGAGCAATGTTTGCTTGTTTGTTTGCTTGCACAATTATCTCAAAAACGGCTCCGACGATTTCCTTCAAATTTTGGAATATGGGGGTTTTGGCCACCAGAAATCGATTGGAGCTGGTCCCATAGCTGGGAAAAATCCGGTTTTCGCGCTAGAGCCCTTCAAAGATCCCATGTTATCCTTATGGAAATTTTTTAACTGAACAAAAATCAGCTGATAACTGTAGATAAAATAAACCAATGTGTTACATCTTTAACCTGTGGTTTTAGGAAAATCATACCAATGTGCAGCAAACCTTCCGCCTGGCGAGTGAGCGGAGCGAACGAGCTTTGTGTGAGAAACGAAAGTAATAATTTTACCGAGCTTAAGGTCGGTCCCCCTGGTACTCATACATAAAACATCAATTTACTATTATAGGTTATGAGTAAAAGATATAAAACAATAACCAAACAATGATACAGATTTCAAAATGGTTGCTAGGCTACAAAACCAAGCCATTTTTTAAAGATAATTAATTCTTTTTCAGGAATGATCTATCTAAAACCAATTATTTATTTTTCTGTTGTATGTGCAGTATTCACCTAAAACAGCTGTTGGCAAATTAGCGTGTCTTTTCAGATGTCGCAAGATACAGTACAGGAGAAAGTTTTTATATACGTAAGATTAGTTAGTGAAGAGGCATTTGTTGTAACAAATAGCCAGTATAGGCAAGAATATATATTATTATGTATAAAAATGTAAGAGTCTCGCTATGAAATCCTGACAATTTTGCGCAACAAACTGGAGGATCTCGCTGTGAGATCCTAGGCACTCAAGCTACATCAACGGCGAGTCTCCCTACGAGACTAACGGCACTAAAAGGGTTAAACTAGCTTCAATACCTATTCTTAGCATATAATAATTCTATCGAGATTAGAAATTATATGAAAATTCCAGTCGGCAGGATATGGTAGATATTATGGTAAGATCAAAGTACATTATATCCAAATGAATAATATAATTTTGAGAGATTTAGTAAAAAAAAAAAAAAAAAAAAAAAAAAAAATAGCTCGACTTCAAAAAAGTTTGATAAAATAAAAATCGTTAAAATAAAAAAGTAGATTAAGGAGTAATGTAGATCAGCCGTGGTAACGTAGAACACTTCATAGGTTTAGTTCCCTAGCTTATTGTACACTCCGGTGTATTGGATTGTTAAGTTTCAATCGTCACACAGTGATAATTTTTTTACAATGGCGAATAATGGATAAACATGGTTCTTCTTATGATATTTTCAAATTAACTTCTCTGATTGTTCTGTACACTACCTTTACAACCAATTGTGCCTTTATAGGTAAAGCGGTCTATCGATTAAGAGTAATATTAACGTACAGGGTGTACCTGAACTCAACTTTCCAGACCAAAAGTCACTAATTTAAAAAAAAAAAAAAAAAAAAAAAAAAAAAAAACACTTCTAATTACATTTTATGGTACATTATTTAAAATGAGGTTCCTTGACATTTTAATGTTTGGAAAGTTATGTTGTATGTAAAACGTTCAGATATAATAAATGTGAAAAAATTACGTCTGGCCCAAAAGTGTCAATGAGTAGAGCGAAACTAGTTTACCTACAACGGCACAATTTGTTTTTGTAAAAATTACAATTTTAGGAGAGATGCAAGGGTGGTATGGGACACCCGGTAAGACTGTCATATTTGGCAATAGCGCTCCCAAAAATTTGTTTTTTACTTGGGATGGCACTTAATTTCTAACAAACTCATTAGGAAGTAGGCCTACATCATTGACTTAACCTGATAGAATGCTCATTCAAATTTTACACTCAAAAAAAATTTCAACTACAATTTATTTCTTTTTTAGTGAGTACTAAGTTAACGTTTTATTCAAAAAGGTGGCAGTACAGTACTTTCACTTAAACTATAAAGCTTTTTTATTTTCTGCCATACAGAAAACTATCGGATTTTGAAATTTAGCAACCAAACACTGTGACCCCAAAAAATGACATATTTTTTCTACTCTAGCGGCCAAATTATAACATCTGAGGCAATCAAGCGAACATCTTTCAAGTTACTACAACTTTGGTCCGAAAAATTTTTGCCCTCCACCCCGTTTTTTAAATGTTTATTTATTTTTTAGAGGAATTTTACCCCACCTAGACGTACTTATAACTACTGTAATATTTTACTTAGAACCTTAATTTTGCGCATGGACATATCTTGCACAGTACCGATATCAATTAAATTATTAAACATAAAAATTATCATGATAATTTCCAATATCACGTATTCTTCTTTTGACTGTTGGGCGGAACGAATCACTGCATCAAGCAACTGATTGTTTTATTTGTATTGTTATTTACTGACCTGGTCCTACGGCTGAAACCTAAACCCTTTGATTTTTATGGTAAATTTGAAATTTTACCCATTATTTAACATACTTTTGTTAGTAACTACACTATTATTGTATTTATAAGCTTGACATTTTTTTTATTTGTTTTGACAGAAATTTTAAAAGGAAACTAGTATACGTGTTGCTCGAAATCGAGCAATTTATATATAAGTTTAAAGAAAATGAGTAGATGAAATTATAATTAAATGAAAATTTGTAAAATTGTGAATAAGTGCAAAAACTTGAAATTTGTTTTGTAAATTCCCATACAATGTGAAACTTTGTCGGAGGAATAAATTTATTATTATTATTATTATATACAATACAAATGTTACTTTTAGTTCTAAATCAATTACATCCAACCAATTCCAATATATTGAAGACCTGTAATCACAAAAACCCACATGTTGAAGGTTTTTATAATTTTAGATGAGATTTTGCTGTACATTTTGACCAGAAATATTTGTTCATTTCCCCTAGTGTTTTTCTTCATACAAGAACCTAGATTTATTGTCTAAGGAGGCCTAGAAATAAACAATTAATTATTTTTAAAGTTTTCGTAAGTTATTATTTGACAAAACCATCGTCAATATCAACAACTCTTTATCTAAAATAAGTTTTTTCATTTTTTATTGGTCGATTTTACTAGGCCGACTAATTTTTTTATCATTTCAACTATGCACCTATGGTTTTATTCTTATCCAAGCAAGACATTTGAGCACTTTTTATATTTTAGTTCTTGAATTTTTGTGTCAGTTCTGGCAATTCTGAATGGATTTATTTATTTACGACATTTAAGTTAATGTGGGCTTTTGCATCGATTTGGAAGTTTTTTAGAAATTTTTTGAATTTATTTGCTTAATTGTGGTCAATTTTTTCAATGAATTAATGGAGACTAGGGAGAGAAATATAAAATATAGCCGTAAGTTGTTTAACTTTTTATTAGTATTGATTGTGAGTGAATTGAAATAGCTGGTTCCGTAACTGTCGGGGCAGTCCAGTACTTCGGTGGTACTATCCTGTTTCATACTTTGGATTTATTTATTGATTTACAAGTTTTTCTCAATTTTTATACATTATTTCCTTTTTGCAGTGCCAAATAACCAAGATGCGTGATTCCACAGTTTTTTAACACATACGTTTTGTTTTATCCATTTCAATACCCCTCAGGATACATTTATAGCATATTTGAACATTTTAAATGGCTGAGTTCTTTTCAAGTGAACAAACAATTTTTCTTTCAAAAATGACCCCTTAAACACACCTAATTAAAACTTAATGATAATTCTATATTTTTGTACTTTTTTCATTGCACCAAGTGCTTAGGTGCGTGATGTCGTAACGCCCCTCGACAATTCTTTTACGATTCTTAAAATATAAAAAATGCACATATACATTGAAGATACACTCACAGTCTGTTACACTGTGATAATAAGGTTTTAATGTGTTTTTTTTTTTTTTTTTATCTCCAAGGATTTTTTCTTGGGCTTTAACTACTCAGGGGCAACCCCTAAGGGGGCATGGGGGCGGAGCCCCCATCGAGCCGTAGGCGAGTCTCATTAATTATACTCTCAAAAAGTACAAAAAAATTATATCATTATACTATATTTTTACATTATTTGATATATTTTTTTGTGTAAGTATATGTAAACTTGTTTTAAAGAACAGTAAAATAAAATACACAACAAAACCTAACATACACGATCTGTTTTCAAATTACATATGCCCAATTTTAATCACATAGAGCCCTTATTTTAAGTCTGATTCTCATCAATTTTTTGTGGAAACAACTACAGACCGAGCCCTATCCAACGACACCAAAAACTTGAAAATCGGTTAAGAATTGTAGGAGGAGTTCTCAACACAAAAAAAACCCTTATGGTATTAAATAAGTATAGATAAAATTTTTTGTTTCAAATGTTAAATTTAATTGGTTAATATCGTTTAAATCCTTATTATTAAAATGAAAAACGTTAAAAATATTCAGTCAATAGCCATGTTACTAAATTTATTTTATCAAGGTTATCATAACTCAGAACAATAAGTTGGATCTTAAAATCATTTGATGTACATTTCAAATCAGTAAATCTAAATAAATATCCATACAATCTCACTCAATCTGAAATCTTTGTGTTTCAAGCACTTGAACAAGTCACATGATAGGTCGGTAAAGTGTATCGACTTATGTGTTTGAATATTCTACAAGTAATGGAAGAATACAATCACTTTTGGGTTAGGGATTTCACTATACTTTAACAAAAGGAACAAGTGGTTCAACAAGGAAATGACAACACATAAGGTTATTGTTGCCACACAGTGGTATTATATTAATTTGGCTCACCTATAACCTTTCCTTGTAACAGTAACTGCACACTGAACGATAATGTATCCAATTCTGCTAGTACTTTTAATAAATGGAACTTTGGGTTTTGCCTATCCTAATACATTTGTAAACCACAACATGATCGATTGTGTAATGGAAATAGTAAATGAATACGTTGAACGAAGAACTGTTGTGTTTTACATGGAGGAAGAACACGAAAACGACCTCTGGGTCCAGATAATTCGAAACATGAAGAAGCCTTTTATGGTGATCTCACAACATCGAAGACTCCCTGTAACTGACAAGCTTATGGTCACATTGTTCCCACGCGCAGACACCAACTACACTTCGCTACTGCAGAGACTGCGTAAGGATACTCTCTACATACTTGTGAGTTCTGAACAGTTCAGTAGTGACCACATGACGTTCTTGCTGAGTCAGTTCCATGCCACCAAGATGATCTACGATGTGCTGCTGATCCCCAGTGGGGACAGGATTGACATTTATACATCGTTTCCCTACAGTGCCAACCATTGCGCGGGAAATGGCCCTCCAGTCAAGATAGACTCCTACGTCGGCAAGGCCTTCGAGAAGAAAATCAACTTGTTCAACACTGGGAAATACTGGAACATGCATGGATGCACTTTGACATGTTTGGCGAACAAGCAGCCTCCACAGGTTACTCTAGCTAGAGGGCAGAACGCTGAGCTGATATTCCAAGGGTTTATTAACAATTTGGTAAATATTCTTCAGAAAAAACTTAACTTCACACTGAAAGTAATTTTAATTGAAAACCAATATTCATCAATAGATCGAAGCTGGTTTTTCTACAACGATACTGTAAGTCAAATAATTGAATATCTCAGCAGTGAAAGAGCAGATTTTGCCATGGGTATATTTTCCAGACTCGCCTTTACAAACTATACTGCCATAATGTTTGGAAAAGAAACTAGTTTCGAATGTTACACCTGGGCTGTCCCAATCAGGGCTGGTAAGAAGAGGTCAATCGTAATGAATTACATCGATGGATTTTCTTTTAGCTTCTGGATTTTATTTGTAATATCCATAATAATTGCAGTGTTCATTGTGGTAGGCATAACAACCATCCTAGGAGAAAATGTTTCGCTCCACTCACCTCTGAATGCTTTGCAATATATTTTAGCCACGATTCTGAATCAGCCTTACCCCGTGAGGCCCAAGCCTTGGTCTCTGCGAGTATTCATTGGTCATTGGCTCGTCTACGTTCTAGTAACCACAACGGCTTATCAAGCTTCACTGTGGAGTTACGTGACCATTCCTTGGCAAGTTCATGATATACAAAACTTGCAAGACCTTTTGGAGTCCAATCTAGAGATCGGTGGGCCTCAGCAGATGCTTAACATCCTCAAGTCGATGCAAAACAGTAATGGAAACATTATGAAAATAATCAACAATTTCAAGGTTCTCCCGCCATCTGATTTTAGCGAAATTATAAACAGAATATACACTAAACGTGATTTAGCCGTGTTTGGTGAAAGGAGGCATATTAGCTCATATTCAAAAGATAGAAGTAAGGTGTTTGATAATGATAAAGTACACTTTGTTGATGGATGTCTACTGGAGTCCCTTGCATCTCCTATTTTATTCCCGAGTGGTTCCCCCTTATATCAGCCAATGAACACAATTCTTCTGCGCTTGCTTCAAAACGGTCTTATTCAGAAATTAGGTGCTATCAACGGAGAGGAGGAGGATGAATTATCATATCAAGTGACCGATTACAATCAACAAAACACCATTATGACTCTTGTCCAACTCAAAGGCATATTCGTTATTTTGCTTTTCGGCTTTGGGATCTCTTTCATCGTGTTCTGTTTGGAGGTAGTGATTTCCAACGTGTCGGAAGGACGTAGAAGAGTAAGGGTGATCATAGGACCGAAGTTGTATCATCGAGGCTCACAGTGAAACCTGAATCTAAAAAAATACTTGAGAGTTAAGAGAAGTGTTTTCTCGATCAAATTATTAGTTATATGATAATATTAATGTTTTTCACACGTATGCTGTTCAAGACAATACACTCTTTGTTTCATTAAAAAAACCATATCTTTGTTATGAATAAAGTTTTATAGTAATACACAATTTTGTTACTCTTACAACAGTCTCAATTCTACTACTGCCCTCGGAATCTCCCCCCCACCCTAAAAAAAAATTATATATATAATAAAAATAAACTAGTCGATTTTTTTAATAAAAAAATATACTGAATTGTGGAGAAAACCCACTCTTAAAGGAATGCTATTTTTCAGAACAATTTAGCCAAAGAAATACTTTAATTCCAGTTCATTATTCACCTGTTAAGTTCCCAAGCTTAAGAGTCATCTTCACCCCTGTGCCAGTAGCCCATTGTTGCGCAATCGGCAATGTTAACTATACGGCTTTTAATGCAAAACATGGTATTTGATTCCCCTGTTTCGGACGCCGTTTTTCAACCGATTTTCTTTAAACTTGGTAAATGTTTAGTTGAATAGTTATATTAGGTCCCTCATACCTCGAAATTTTGAAAATTTAACAAATATTACTCTCTGTGACGTCGCAAAGTAACTCGATTTTCTTTAGTAATATTTCAAAGTTTTGTAAAATTTTTAAAATTTCCAGGTATGAGGGACCTAATATAACTATTCAACTAAACATTTACCAAGTTTAAAGAAAATCGGTTGAAAAACGGCGTCCGAAACAGGGGAATCAAATACCATGTTTTGCATTAAAAGCCGTATGGTTAACATTGCCGACTGCGCAACAATGGGCTATACTGGCACAGGGGTGAAGATGACTCTTAACAAATACATCACTGAGATTTTTTACTGCCGAGGCTGCGTAAGGACACTCTTTACGTACTTGTGGGTACGGAACACTTCGGTAACGACCACATGTTCTCGCTGCTTGCTGAGTCAGTTCCCCACCACCAAGATGATCTACATTGTGCTGGTGATCCCCAACATAGATAGAATTGATGTCTATACGTCGTTCCTCTACATTGCCAACCACTGTGCGGAGACCGGCCCTACTGTCAAGATGGAGCCTAACTTGGCAAGACGTTCTGTACGTCGTTTCCTAAGACAGGTTTCTACGTCGTTGTCCAAGATTTCAAAACTTATCAGTTCCCCATAAGCAAGATTTAAACGTAAATTTTATCGTTGACTACATACACGAGTGCATAGTCAGTGGTTCCATCGAGGTAGTTTTTTCAAACATTGTAATCATGCAATTGGTGTAATTTTTTAATACAAAATAAAAATACTAGAGGTGTTTTTGAAACACAAGGGTTTTAAAGGAACCTTTACAAAAGTTACAAATCCAGAAAATAATAATCACTCAAGGAATAAGGAGACACAATAAAATAAACCAAAAAAAATTATCAAATCGAGCTTTTCATTTTTTATATTTATTTACAATTGTCTGGCACGCCAAGACTCGTCATAGTCATAACATACAATAACTCACGTAAAATAACTTACCAACAAAACATACCACAAGAGTAATAATAAAACATAAATCTATTTCAGCTTGATTGTATCTGAGCAGTGGATCCCTAGTGCTTGTTATTTCTTATGGAAGGTGTAAAATAGAAAAGGTGGACTGTATAGCGGTTTAAAATAAAGAGTTTTAATTTTACAATAAAAAACATGACCAAGACATTAAAAGAAAACTAGTTAACAACAACAAAACAAACAAAAACATGTGGCAATATTAAATATAAAATAATCAGCTGAAATAAAATATACAGTGAATTCGAAAGTCCTAAACATACCGGCCCCCTTGAAGCGACCCAGCTTCAACATATTTTTCAAGGGGCGACCGGACAATCTTCAGAGCCAGCAAAAAAAGTCAGCAAATTAGCCTGTGAAAGGGACTTCGTTTCGAGACTTAAGTTTTTCAAACTTGGTTGATACGTGGAAATACAGTTAGTTAGGTGGTTCTTCAACTGTGGGTTACAAGAAGGACAAGTGCCTTTATTGGTCTTATAGCTTGAGTTAAATCTGGTTTGAGGTATAGTAGTATGAGAGACTTCTTTAAGTTGCGGACGATTAACATAGTGCTCTTTCATAGAATGTGTCGCAGGGAAGTAGTCACACTGACCATCTATAATTGATTTCATGCGACCGAATTGCAGTTCTTCCTTTTGACAAAGTCTTTCAATGCATTGTAAATCCACCTTGTTTGAAGCATGCAACAAATTAGTTGGTTGGTTATGGTTCAATGAATTAGATGGTGTTGGCATGCAAGGTGTATTACCCATTACGACATAACCAAAATGAGTTCCGAGTACTGAGGGCATCTTTAAACCAAGTGAATGTTGCTCTGGCTTAAGAACTTTAGGAAACAGAGCTCCTCCAAGCACTACATCAATGGGTCCAGGAACGTGGAATGTCGGGTCTGCTAGGGCAAAGGCTTGAGCCTCTCTTTGAACCTTAGAGGAGATCGGCACTCGTGGAAGATCAACTGTAATCTTATTAAGAATAAGAAACGGATGTTGTGGTGCAATCAGTTTACCGCCCAATGTTTCTATGTCAGCATAAATTTGACCTCGGTTTTTAGTAACATTTTGATTTATGCCTGTGAGCTGTACATCAGATTTGTGACGTCGGTCGTTAAGAATATTTGCTGCGTGTTCTGAGACAAGGTCGCACATACTACCAGAGTCCAAGAGGGCACGGAAAACATGTGGAGTTCCGTCAGAAGTTCGCAGTTGGATTAGGAAAGTCCCTAGAAGTACAGTACTATCAGAACCGATTGAAGAATCTTGAGATGTTAAGTTCACTGAAGTCTTCTCTGTTGGAAAGGAGTTACCATGGCGGACAACGTTCAAGTTGTCCACTGTTGAATCTTTAGAATCTTGGGGTTTAGGAATTTCATCTTTTCCTTTGAAATGCAAGAGGGAATGATGATGTCTGCTGCAAGTCCGACAGGTAGACTTTGAGTGGCATTGTTGGAGTTTATGTGTTCCTAAGCATGATACACAAAGTTTGTAGGATTTCACAAGTTGATAGCGCTCGAAAGGGGATTTCTGTTTAAATACAGGACACATGTAAACCTTATGAAAATTCTGGTTGCATATTAAGCATGATTTGGGCAAATTGAAGGATTGAGCGTGTGAGTAAGTTTTATAAGATGAAAACCTCTGGTTTTTGGTAGACATCTTGTTAAGAGATGATGTGGAAATAATCTGACAGGACAAAGACGGAGCGTGCATCGTGGCATCTTCTGTGCGGTTACATTCAGTAGTCAAAAATTCAATTATTTCCCTGACCTCAGGTATTGAGCGTTCAACAGAATGTGATGCTGAGCGGTAGATTTCAAGACTTTTGCAAAGCTTAACGTCCATCTTCCTTAGCAAAACATTAGCTAAAACTGGATTGGACTCTAAAACAGGGCATTTAAGAGCAGTAAGAGCTTGGGAATTCTCGGTGAAAGCATTGACAAAGTGACGAATGGATTGTGTGTTCGATGCTTCAATTTCAGGCAAGTCAATGAGTTTATTTAGATGTAAAGTTTGAAGTCTTCTGATATTGTGATACCGGTCGTGAAGAAGGTCATATGCGATCTTGTAGTTTTCAGTCGTTAAACTGAGACTTTTAATTAGATTGAAAGGCTCATCACGTAGTACGCTTAGAAGGTATTGGAATTTCATCACGGCAGGAATGCTGTCATTGTTATGAATAGTGGTATCAAATAGGTTTATAAATGAAGTCCATGATGAAAGATCCCCACGAAAAGTAGGAAGGTTAAGTTTAGGGAGACGTAACTGAGAAGCGGTAGACGAAGTCAATGCATCATGACTGTTTGAAGCGACAGAAACAGTAGGCTCTGTTGGGCTTAAAAGCAAGTCAATTTGACCAATGATCTCTAAGCACATTTCGCAAACTTCATCCAGGTCTTTGTCAATGGTGTCAGAAAAATCGTCATCACTATCAAGCATACTCGCTTGTTGTGACAAGGACTCAAACTCGGTTTTCCTAGATTCTGTTTCAATCCGGTACCCCGCGAGTTTTTTAAGTTGTAGACTAGTCAATGGGTCAGTTTGTGAGAGCACAGTACCGACCGCAGTTTGAATGGTATTTAAGCGGCTCTTTATTCTCTTGACTCCACGACTGTATGAGTCAGCTTTAAATTCTGTACGAGGTGGTACCATATTTGACAGAAATGTGATTGATATTAATTAAAATTCTTAAAACAAATAATAATCAAAATAAATAAAAGTTGATCAGTAAATCTTAGACAGTCATTTCTTCAATACTATAACTATACCACTTACACAAAGTCCAAGGCTTGAAGTGACACTAGTAGTCCATAATCATCAGTATAGTGGAAGAAAATAAATTGTAGTTATAGGGCAAAATTACAAACAATAGCGGGTTTTCAAAAGTGCCCATAGAAATACCAAGTTATCTGGTTTCATCCGGCTCGTTAGGACCAAAATGTAAAATAGAAAAGGTGGACTGTATAGCGGTTTAAAATAAAGAGTTTTAATTTTACAATAAAAAACATGACCAAGACATTAAAAGAAAACTAGTTAACAACAACAAAACAAACAAAAACATGTGGCAATATTAAATATAAAATAATCAGCTGAAATAAAATATACAGTGAATTCGAAAGTCCTAAACAGAAGGTGAGAGGAACTCATTCACACTGTAAAATGACTGGACAAATATTCAAAAGCTTTTTTTTAGATTTCCTTAAACAAGGTTTATTTTTAAGGAAGTTGGAAAGGTATCCTCAAACAACTGTACAATGGCGCAGCTTCAAGAGAAGAGGTCCTCTCAAGAGGGTATTGAAGTAAAAAAAATTCCTAGTGAAATGATTGTGTTGATAGCTTCTGTTGAAGAATTTTTCGGCGTTAGCTTTAGATGTACATTGAAAAATGCACTGAAGATGCATGTTTGCTGAGCATGCGATGTATGAAGATGCACTGGAAAATGTACATTGATGAGAGTGGAAGATTGTCTAATCTTTGGAAGTGATGTTTGCACGAATCTCTTGGGCCAGTTCCTGCAATTAACCTCTTTTTTGGGATAGGAATACTCTAGAAGCGCCACTGGAAATATTTAGAAAATCAAGCCATAAGAAATTAGGGAATGAAAATAAGCAAAGTACACCTGGCTGACGATATCAAAATTATAGCTGCTTGAGAAAGAGTGAGTAACGCATAAAAAGCTTTACTAAAATTTGGCAGGAGTGAATTGATAATGATGAGTTTATTTCTAGACCCAAGAATTTGGATGAAGTGAATAGATTTGAGGATAAGGAAGAAGTGAGTCAGTATGACTTGAGTTTGTATGGATTAAATGCAAATTAAAAAAATTGTGTTATTTCTGGATTAAGCATAAGACCATTAGCTTGGAGCCATAGATTTATTTGCGAAAGATTTTCATCGAGGGTTTTCAGCAGCTCTCCCTTATATGGATTAGAGGCAACTATGGATGTCTCATCAGCGTACATAAAAATTTTGACATTTGACGCTATTTCTGGAAAATCATTGCACTAAATTTAAAACAGCAAGGGATCCAATATGAAGCCCTGTGGAACTCCAGAGATAAAATTGCTCCTGAAATCACTTTGTGCACAATTTTCGATAGCTTCTTTTTGTCTCCGGTCAGTCAAGAAAGACCTGAGCCAACTAAGTGTAGTACCTGAGATACCATAATTTCTTCAGTTTGGCCACAAAAATCTCAAGATTGACACAATCGAAGGCCTTGGACAGGTCGCAGAAGGCCCCAACAGCAAAACACCTCCATCAAAAGCCGACGAAACGAGAACCACTAGTTCGAATATTGAATTGGCAGTACTTTTGCCTCGACATAAGCCAAATTGAGAGGGGAATGGATGTTATTTCGCTCAAGATATTCATGAAGTCTTCTAAAAACGACCCTCTTATACACTTTTGAGAAAGTTCACAGAAGAGAAATCAGTCTCAAATTATCTGCGGAGTTATTAATACTCTTTTTTTTGAACTGTCTTTACAATAGCCAAATTTAGCAAATCAGGAAAAATACCTTGTTTCAATGATAAGTTAATGAGATCTGTCAGAGGCTTAAAAATTACATGAGCAACTCTTTTCAGGAGGTAAGGTGACATTTCGTCTCAACCTACTGATTTTTTGGGTTTCAAGGACTTAATTATCATTAGAACCTCTCTCTGTGGTCAGCACAAAACAAATCAGGTTATCTAATGGTCTAAGCTTGTCAGGGAGGAAATATAGGGCCACTTTGTAATTTGATACAATGCGCAATCTGTTGCTTACTTCAGTAAAGTAGTTGTAAACTACTGTTGTATATTTATCTATAATTATACAGCCATTGTCTTCAATCTTTTCTATTGTATTTTTGTTCGCCTTTCTCCCACTTTGCTTAGCCAAAATTTGCAAAACAGCTTTAATTTTGTTTTTTGACTGCTTTATAAAACTGTCATTGTTTTTACATTAAGCTGCTTTCAAGCAATTTTTTTTAAACAGACATATTTACCTACATATAAAAGAAATTTTGGATATTTATGTCATTTGCTCATTTATGCAGCTCCCGTTTTCTGATGCTAGATATCAAAATACCTTTAGTCATCGATTTTTTTGGGCCCTTATAAGCTTTGGGATTCCTTTTCATTTTAATGAGAGAAGCATTAAATAATTCTCCGTAATAGTGGAAAGGAATTTTTTATAGCTACCATCAGCATCAGAGTTAGTATCCAAAATGTCACTAATGTTGGCAATAAAAAATAAAGTTAGCATCAGAAAACACTCTGATGCTCCTCAAAAAATTCTGGGGAAGATTTTCTTTGGGTAGGCCTACCGTAATATCCATGCTAAACATGTTAGCCAAATGATCAGAAAGGCCTGTTTCAATGACTTTACATGATTGTGGTTGAAAATTTGTGAAAATTATGTTTGTGAAAGTTTGGAGAGATTCAATGGGTAATTTCGTCAGCAATCGTTTTCCATTATTGTTGTTCAAATGAAGTCCATGCTGAGTGAATAAGCTTCTGTCCAAGTTGTCATCAAAGCTGTAGCCAGAAAAAAAATTTGGGGGTTGAGTTCCGCGTAACTATTAAACTTTAATTTTAACACAATTAATAGGCTATAATATAATGTTAAAGCAAAATTTTTGAGGTTTTATATATTTAAATACTACTAAGTTATATAATTACAATAATAATTATTATTTTTCATTAAAAGAAAACACAGCATTAATCATCACTAGTATACGTGTTGCTCGAAATCGAGCAATTTATTTAAATACAGTACAAATGTTACTTTAGCTTTAAATCAATGACATCCGACCAATCCAATAATGTGAATATCTTTAATCGCCAATAACTACACGTATTTGCAGCTGATTATTAACAGATGTTTCAAATGCTTTATTCAGTCCCCAATGTTATTTAAATGGGAAATTTTGAGATTTCAATGTAGGATAGCGCCTTTATTTTCAGTCCGATTCTCATAAATTTTTGGCGGAAACAACTACAGACCAAGCCCTATCCAACGACCCCAAAAACTTGAAAATCGGTTGAAAATTGTAGGAGGAGTTCTCAAGACAAAAAACCCCTTAGCGTATTAAATAAGTATAGATATGAACTAAATTCTTCTTTTTAGGAAAGCTTGCTAACTTAAAAAAAAACCATACGTTTGAACGCCATCAAATGTCACTGCTTACAAGATAAAACAATAACATACCTAAAACTGATTAATGTTCAACACAATAAATAACAGAGTAGCCTAGCTATCACTCGTTATCAGCATATTTTCACTCTTCCTCAGTCCCAAAGGCCGAGCATTTGCTCGGGAAACTTAATCGATTCTTCATAGTAATATCAGTAACAGAGATTGCCCTAAAATTCCAAGTGCAAAAATGCTTGTTTCTATTCAAGACGAGCTCGTTCGCTCTGCTCCTCGCCTTAGAGACTTTTAAAGTAGGCCTACGTCAACGCCTAAGTGTGCTGCACTTTCTGGAATATATTTGTTGGACTACATGTTGAATCTGTAACACGTGGATTCTACTTCTATGGTTAATAGCTGATTTGATTTAATCAATAATTTTGTTTTTAAATCAATTACAATCCCACAAATTGATTAATTGTTTTATCCTTTCACCTAAATTTTATCTATCTAAATATTCATATCACCAATGCAAAGTACGATTTAAAAGAAGTAAATTGTATTTATTATAGTAGCATTCAGTACTATAATTCATCAGTAACTGGATAAAATGCAAAACCACATTTTTGTACTAGAACACGTGATCTGTACTTTGACAGTTGAGTCAGCTGTTTTCATCATTTCTCCGTTTATATTTTTAAATCCATAAGACCAATGATGAAAGTTTTAGAATTTAAATTCAAGATTATGCGGAAATAAGATTTTTCCTGGCATAGAGTTGCATTATTTTTATCTCAGAACTTAATAAAGTTATTTGCAAAATTTTGAGAAAAATATTAGAGCCGTTTTCGAGATCTGTGTGCGTATACATATGTTATAATATTTGTGTTTTACATATGTTATCTTGGTTGTCATGGACACAAAAAAGGGTTTTATTGAATGTTCTAGTTGTAAACAGTGTTTCAATAAAAAGTACCTAGTTTAATTCATCTCAGTTCTCTTTATTATTCTATACAATTAAGTCCCCAAAATTTACTAGAGGTTATGGGCCATTTATTGTAAATGAGTGAATGATCTGTTAAAGTTAAAGTTTGTTACTAAAATGTCCATTCCTCAAAGTTCTCTACCTATTGAGAGACTGAAAGGCAGAGAGAATTTTGATTCATGGAAATTTGCTGTACAAGCTTACTTTGAGGACTTGGATCTGTGGGACTGTATATCGGGTGTAGAACCGGATAAGAGAAAAGATGCAAAATGTCGTTCAAAGCTGATTTTATTGGTCGATCCGGTGAATTATGTCCATATTCTAAATGCGACCACCGCAAAGGCAGCTTGGGAAAATCTGACAAAGGCTTTCCAGGATGACGGTTTAATTAGGAGAGTTGGACTTCTCCGTATTCTAATAACTACAAAACTAGATGATTGTAGTTCTGTTGAAGAATACGTGAACCGTATAGCCACAACTGCACACAAGCTGACAACTGTGGGTCTGGAGGTCAGTGATGAATGGGTAGGAACCATATTACTTACAGGATTGCCCACTCAGTATGAACCGATGATAATGGGAATTGAAGCTTCCGGGAGAAAAGTAACTGCAGATGCGATAAAAACTAAGTTGTTGCAGGATATCTCTACAGTAAAAGCAGATGGTTCAACTTGTATGAAGACAGATTCTGCCTTATTTGGTTCGAATTCTAAGAGGAAGAATAGTAATACAAATTACAAGAATGGGATCAACCTTGTCTCTGATAAGGGATTGAAGAAAGGCCCAAGGTGTTATAAATGCAATGATTATGGTCACATAGCGAAAAACTGTTCCGCTAAGGGTGTGATGGACAAGAAAGACTTAAGTTCTAGAAAATCAAATGTGTCGCTTTTTGGTGCATTTTCAGTGCAAACTTGTGGTGCTAATGAGTTTTTTTTAGACAGTGGTGCATCGTGTCATTTATGTGTGGACAGTAGAATGCTCCTGCATCAAAGGAAATCCGAAGAATTGACGATCACCACAGCTAACAATGAGAAGATGGTGACTGATACCGTTGGTGATTTGAAACTTCCTATTTCTATATCTGGCAAAACCTCTGAAGTAAATGTAAGCAACGTACATTACGTACCAAACTTAAAGGTCAATCAATCTATTATCTGTAAGTCAAATTGTAAGCAAGGGAAATTCTGTGGTACTCAATGATAACGGGGCCAAAATTTTCAATTCAGGAGGGCAACTGATTGCTTCTGCTAGTTTGACTAACAATCTTTTTAAGTTGGATATGATTTCAGATAGGTCTGTATTTTCCATGCAATGCAATGATATGATTCTCTGGCATCAGCGCATGGGACATTTGAATTTTGAAAGTCTTAGGGAATTAACTAATGGTTTGCCTGATGATGTCAAAATATCTGGTAAACCAGAGACTGTTTGGGATACCTGTATGTTGGGGAAGAGCCACCCACCGTTTACCATTTCCTAACAGTGATTCTAAAACTACCCATTGTCTGGAGCTAGTACATTCTGACTTGGTGGGACCTATGGAGGTAGGCCTAAATAGTTATGGAGGTTCTAGATATATTTTGACGTTTCTAGATGACTACAGTCATATGTGTTTTGTTTATTTTCTGAAAACAAGGGACCAAGTCGCTGACCATTTTAAACAGTCTAAACAATACTAGGGGGCCTGTGCAGCGCAATGCGCTGCATTTATTAGGGTACCTGGTGATCAAACTTTTCTCCATGGTAATTCTTTGAAAACAAAATTTCATTATAGTGAAAATCAGATAGAACATTATTTGTGTTTCATCGATCGATCTTCATTACCAATTTTCCAACTCCCAATGTGATAGTGTTGAGATGTGATGCTAGTTCTTTTAGGTCTGAATTAGCTAAAAATTACGTAGTTGTTCTTTTGCCGATATGTCTTAGGGCCTTTGTCTAAACCCTCCTATAAAATTTAGAATAAATTCACAGATGTTGGATCCACATGGTTCATCAAACATAGAACGTAAATGACGACAGAATAAAAATCAACATTCCATTAGTCCCCGGTCCAGTATGAGTTATGCAGCACTCACTGCGGCTGTTTTTGTAGTACTACTGTGTGAGGTAGTCAATGACATAGTGAATGAGTCCACATTACTATTTATGTCTAAATCCTCTTTAACTTAACTTTGCATTACATTACAAAATTTAAATAAATAAATCACAAAAATTAAGAGAATCTACATCTTTGTTGGTGTGGTCCATTTTGTTTTTAGTGGCATTTTTATTTTGGTTAAAATTTCTCTTTATAAAAACCATTTTTGTAATAAGTTTGTTTTCTATTCTGAAGGTAAACAATTTTGAAATGGTGTCTTTTACAAAGGTTTTTTTAATTAATCAATCAACATTTATTCGGCTGACAATTAAGAAATCCCATTAGCCTATACATCATAAACTTATCTATAATAACTAAAATTAATTTTAAATTCATAATTTCTTATATTATATTGTAAAAGTCTTCCATTGAATAAATGCTCTTGTCAGTAACATATTTTCTTAATTTCATCTTAAATGTGTGTGTCTGAATTCATATTCTTAATTTCAGTAGGAAGGTTATTGTAAATTTTGGTATAGTTATATTTAATATGATTTTCATAAAATGATGTTCTATGATAAATGGCTGAAATTTTATTAGTTTTCTGAGATTCATGTTTGTGTTATTGGTTTCTATAGTATGAATTTTATGTGTAATGAATAATATGTGTAGCGTTCTGCTTAAAACATGTTTATACTATAATAGTAAATAAAAAGATTACTACACTTACAACCAATTATCCCTTTTCCTTATAGTTTATAGCAGTTTGAAAACCTATGCACACAAATTTAGTGATCTATTTTAATATTTGTTACCTTTCATTATTGTTTCAATACCAGTCGGACGACCAATAAGACCCATGTCAAACATTTCAATTTCCAAAATTGTTTTCGTAAACAAAAATGAATTTTTCTAGGGTTAAGTTACAAAATTTATTTTTGTGCCCAAATACGCGTTAATAAACCTTCAAGCAAAATCTACCAGCTACATTATGAGAAAAGGTTAAAACCTCAGATTAAACACTCCTCGTATTAAAGAGTATGAAATTGTGTTGATATTTCAGTACCAGTTCAATTTGCTTCTATTCAGCTTTTAACATATGTGTTTGTTTGTTTAACTATCAACAGCAGTTTTATTTAGCAATTCAATATAAATTGTTCCCCATTCTTATGGACAAAATAGTAGTTTTCATCACTAGGAGCAAAAGTGAGTCTTTTTGGTGCGCAATCGTGTTTTAAAAACGAGGCGCAGCCGAGTTTTTAAAAACGATTAAGCATCAAAAAGACACTTTTGCTCCGAGTGATGAACAAAGTTTTTTATCATAATGCAAAATTAGACTTTTGATCGTTAAAAATATTAACTATTAAGTTGTATTTTCGAGGTTATATTTACAAAGTAAGTAATATGCAGTGTTTACATTTCTGTTATTTACAAACAATGCTCTTTATAACGTTTGAATTACAAAATTCTGCTCCTCAACATTAATAATATACTCAGCAAACAGCTGACTTTTCAGTACTAGGACCTAAAAAATTCTCCAGATGATTTTTCAGTCCTAGGACAGAAAAGAATCGGTTTTGGTACTATTGAGAGAACAAAAAACAGGCTGATTTCGTGCAGAATGATAAAAAATGAACTTTGAGGGCTTCCCGTGAGCTACAGAATTAAAATATCAAAAATCTAAAACCTTATTGCAAAACTACGAACTGAGACCATTCTCTTGACACCTCAAACTTTAAAATTGGTCCAGAAATAAGGGAGGAGTAGTGTTAACAAAAAAAGGGCATCACGTATTATATATATAGATGTAGAAAATCAGACCGATAGAAAAATAAGTTTTGAGAACAAATGGTACGGAGTACTGTAACCGCAACTTAGCTGAATTTTTTAAGTCATCAGGAATTGTGCACCAGACAACCTGTCCTTATTCCTCTCAGCAAAATGGAAAGGCGGAGCGTCTCAACCGTTCTCTTTTAGATCGAGCAAGATGTCTGCTGATAGAGGTATTTTGGCTTCCAAAGGTATTGGGCTGAAGCAGTGAACACTGCCGCTTACCTTCTGAAAAGATCACCATGCAGGTCCGTGGATTCCACTCCATTACAAGTATGGTCAGGTAATAAGCTTACTTTAAAACATCTTAGAATTTTCGGTTGTAAAGCATTTGCTCATATTCCTGCCGAGAAACGTAGAAAACTCAGTCCTAGATCTACTCCTTGTATATCTGTTGGGTATTGTGAAAAAAGTAAAGGGTACCGATTATATGACCCACAAAAGTTACATTCATATCTAGAGATGTTACTTTCGCAGAAAAGCTGTGGGGGAGTTCATTGTTACCAGATTCTTGTCAGGATGCAGGCAAGTATTTTTACGTATATCCAGGCGAACCTGAGGTAACTTTGTCTGATGAGGACACTGAGGATTAAGATTACACTCCACGTACTTCTTCTAGTAATGACTGTACATCTTCAAGTGTAAGTAGTATTGATGGTACTGGCCCAAACATTGGTCATAACGCAACAGTTCAACAGCAGAACTATGGAGCTGTGTATACTAGACCACAACGAGACAAAAAACCTCCAGCTGCCTTGGATGATTATGTAACATATTAACATATTCAGTTTTCTCCACTGAGGTATCCGATCCGATATCTCGTGAAGAGGCGTTGAATAGTGAAAATAGGGTTTCATGGAACAATGCCATGGACCATGAATTTAAGTGTCACATTTATAATAATACCTGGGAATTGGTCGGACTCCCGGAATCAAGAAAACCAGTGGATTGTAAGTGGGTTTTTAAGACTAAAAAGGATTCCGAGGGAAATGTCACTTGTTATAAGGCAAGATTAGTCGTGAGGGGATTCGACCAAAGGAGGGGAATTGATTATGATGAGACAGTTTCATCTGTTGTCCGTTACAGTTCGATAAGGTTTTTGATTACTCTTGCTGCTGAATATGATCTGGAAATAGACCAAATGGATTCGGTTTCTGCTTTCTTGCAAGGAGAACTCGATGAGGAAATATATATGTTGCAACCTCCTGGGTACGAAGATGGTACAACGAGAGTATGCCGTCTAAAGAAGAGTATCTATGGTCTTAAACAGGCCAGTAGAGTATGGAATAAAAAATTAGACTCGTGTTTAAAGAGCTTGGGATTGAATCAATCAAAGTTTGATCCATGCGTTTATTATGGAATTGAGGGGGAAATTATGTTTTTACTCGCAGTTTGGGTTGATGACATTTTATTGTTCTCCAACAAATTTAAATAGTAAATTTAAACAGCACATGAAAACTCAGTTAATGAAGTCTTTTAAGATGAAGGATTTTGGCGGGGCCAAGTCTGTGCTAAGATTTCAACTAACTAGGGACAGAAAGGCGAAGAAAATTTTTATAAGCCAGGAAACATACATTGAAAATGTATTGAAACGTTTTAGAATGGACGAGTGTAATCCTGTGTCAACTCCAATGAGCTGTCATGACAAATTTAGTAAACAGCAACAGCCACAAAGTGAAGAGGAAAGGAAGAAGATGATGAGAATTCCTTACCAAAAGGCCACTTTGTCTTTGATTTGCGGCCCAAGTTACAAGACCTGACATAGCTTATGCTATTAGTAGTCTAAGCAGATTTAATAATAATCCGGGGATACAGCACTGGAATGGTGTTAAACATGTGTTCAGGTACTTAAGAGGAACTTCTACGCTGAAATTACAGTTTGACGGTTCAAAAGGTGGGAGTTTCTTTGGATATTGTGATGCTGACTGGGCGAGTGATCCTGATGAAAGACGATCTGTCACTGGATACATATTTATGAAGTGCGATGTTCCTATTTCTTCGTGTACCAAACGACAGACTACGATTGCACTTTCAACCACAGAAGCCGAATATATGGCTATGTCTTCTGCAGCACAAGAAGCTTTGTGGTTGAATGGTTTGTCAAAAGAAATTGAGCCCTCTGCAAAGAGTCCTGTACAAATAAACTGTGACAATCAAGGTGCAAAGAATTTAGCATTAAATGGAATGTACCAAGCAAGAACAAAACATATTGATGTGAGACATCATTTCTTGCGAGAGAAGGTCCAATCTAAACTCCTGTCGTTCATTTATATTCCTACAACAGAAATGATTGTTGATTCTTTAACAAAGGCGCTTGATAGCCAGTACAGTAAAATAAGGCCAAAAACAACCTTTTGATCGGCAACTGATGTGCATCCATGAAATTTTCAGGAGACCTTCTTTTAAGCTCTAGAAAAAGAAATTCGATGAGTCCCCAAAAAATAAAGTTGTTTTACACCTATAAAATCACTTTTCAAAATGGCGGTTCTTTTGTAATGGGATAGATTTTGAAAAAGCTTCCTTTTTTCATTTTTTACTTGCATCTACTCAATATTATGTTGTGGGACCAATGCCAATAATTGTTGAGTGATAAATATTTAACTTTTAACAGTCTTTATTTTTTGGCTGCCATCTTGGATCCGCCATATTGGATACAAGTTGTTTTTTTCTAATGTAAAGATAGTGTTGTGACACGTCATTTCTGAGTAAACTTTTTCGCTGATTACAATGCCGCAATCCGTTTTTGAAAATATTTTTCCGTTTCAAAGATACACGGAAATTAAAATTCTTCTCCACACATTTCTTATGGACGTTTCAAATTTTGAAATTATTTATTTTTTATTTTCCTCATATATTCTGTTCTAATTGAGATAGGTTGTTCATTTTGGTATCAGATCACTCAGTGGATCATTGGGCTTCTTTAGAGTTTTTGTTCGTTTGAATTGGCTCGGTTTGAAACAGTTTGCGAGTTTTAAACTTTACCCAAATTTCAGAAATGGAAATATTTTTTATTGAAAAGTGTATAATATCACATCTTAAACGTATCCAATTTTAACAATCAATATATGGAATTAAAGCCAAAAATGTACCGTGTAATTTAAGACCAAAACGAACCTTGAATGTCATTTACAACTTGAGTTGTACGTCTTTAACTGAAGACGAATTTCAGGAACCAATAAATTTTATGTTGATTAGACAGTTATAAGCCACTTAAAATCCAACGAATTTCAATGGTCAAAACTCAAATCATAGACATTTATATACTAGTTGTTTTAAGACCAGAATTAACTTTGTGTCTTATTTAGAACTTGAGATATTAATCTTTAACTAAAAGCAAATTAAAAAAAAAATTAAAGTTTCTATTAAATAGAAGGATATAACTCGTCTCAGTATACTCCAAATTGAATGAAGAATAGCTCAAATTCATGCCGGAATATTACTGAGTATTTAAGGTCACAATGAACAGCATTCCTCAATTAGAACTAGATGTAATAGAAAAATAATGTAAAATAAATTTAAAGTTCGGAATGTCCATAAGAAATTTATAGGGATGAATTTTTATTTGAGTGTATCTTTAAAACGAACCAAGATTTTCAAAAACGGATTGCGGCATTGTAATCAGCATAAAAATCTACTTTGAAATGATGTGTCACAACATTATTTTTACATTAGAAAAAATAACTTTCATCCATCATGGCGGATCCAAGATGGCGGCCAAAACTTAACGACCGGTCAAAATGAACTACTTCCCATTCAAAAATTATCGGTGGGGGTGCCACAACATTA